>OZ038400.1:11467078-11792078 GCA_964036045.1 Eutreptiella sp. 'Long Island Sound 2002'
AAGTGACGCAAGGATCACTTAACATGTCACCGGATCACTTCCAGTTTCCTGCCGAATGTGCGTTTCCGTAGAGATGGTTGTGAAATGAAATGCACCCCAGGGAGCAATCACGCCGAACGGCCTCTTTGTCACTTGCAGAAAGACGCTGTCTCGTGTTGCTTTTCTTTTGCCCTTGCATGTACCTCTGTGCCGCCGTGCATTAAGTTGAGTGACCGACACTAGCCGACGCAAGAGACAAGTGCACGACTTATTTCTATTGCCCTTGCATGTACCTCTGTGCCGCCGTGCATTAAGTTGAGTGACCGACACTAGCCGACGCAAGAGACAAGTGCACGACTTATTTCTATTGCCCGCTTCGTGCCCACTGTGTGGTTGCACGCCTGCTTTGTGCCTTGCCTATCCTCTTCAATAGTTATGGAGTTCCCTAGGTAGTCAAGTCAGTGCCTAGTGTTAGGGTACTTCACTACCTAGAGAAGAGTGCAATGGGAAAACATTCATTTTGGAATCCTTGGTCCATAGCGATTTTTGCCTAATCTAAAGTCGCAAAAAATCGCAACTTTCACCTTTCTTTTCCCATCGTCCATTTTCACTCACAAACCCTCCTTTTTTTGCCCCTAAGAGATGCCCCAAATCCTCCTTTTATACCCCTTTGTCGCCCATTTTTCTTCCCCAGGTAGTCTATGCCCTTCATCGTTTGGAGTGGTTGTGTCGTTGCACAAGAACCCGAAGAACTTTGCATCCAAGGAACTACACACACCTTACGCGAGTGGTACTAAGCTATTCAAACCAACTGATTTTTGGGTTCACCTAAATTCTCAGACTAAGTTCATCATAATTTGTGTGGAAGATGTCGGCATGCTTTAGGCCTTATGCCGAAGTGTACCTCATGTGGCATGCAAATGCCTAGTTTTTTCGGTTTTCAACTCAAGGTCTCGTTGATCCCTCACAACCCTTTTGTTACCATCGGCTACAGCTAACCTATTTCCACACATCTTACCACCATTGAGTTTGTTCGGAGGCCCGCTGCCTTGTGTATTGTGTGTGATGGCTCAAAGTTCCATTTCTACGTGTTCCGTTTACGCATGAGACATATGCTGGACTAATATCAAAGTGTGCGGACTTCCGAAAGGAAAGTGAAAAGTACATTGTTGCCCTCCACAGGTATGGATTGTGTGGGCTAGAAAAGCAATTAGCCCCATGGTGTTGACTGCGGTGTTTTTTTCGGTTTGGTGCCCATGGTAGTGCAGGAACAAGACACAACCCAATCCGTCTTAGTTACTGATTATATGCTCACCCTCGTCAACAGAGGAGTGGAAAGTGTGAAAAATCGTTTTAAGCCTTGGTTCTTGGAAGCGTCGACTGTGTGAAATCTACTTTCATAGCCAGGGGGCGTGACTTCACAGCAAGGGCATCAAGAAAGGTTGCTCACACAAGTTAACACATGAGGCGGTCTACGAAGGGCATAGGTTAACTATCATGTCTCATCCTATTGCCCGCATGCCCAGCCCCTGACTTAGCTTTCTCCTTTCTACCTCAATTTCCACAGCTGCATCAAGAAATAATGGGAGGCCAAATGGCCCGACGCGTCAGGTAAAAGGAATGCAATGTGTTTTTGCATGTCATATGGTAAAGTACGACATATTTTATGGTTGGTTATCAAGTTATTAGCAGTAACCATGGCGATGGCGGTAATCATAAGTAGACAACGTAAGGCGACTCATCACCACCAATTACCAGTTCTTGAGAAACAAAGATTCCTCCGTTTCTACAAGCCAACTTTGCCAACCCATATCCAAACCCTCACGGATGTACACAGATCAAGGAACATCATGATATGTGGACACATCCTTCCCCTCTTTTTGTATTCCATCGGATCCGGGGCCGTTTTTGGGTGCTCCTCATCGTGCCCCCGTGGTACGCGTTCGGCAACCCAATCTGTTGCGATTTGAACTTGTTGTGTACGTACACAATTGTGATTGAGTAATGTTGTTGTGCAATTGACATGCCACCATGTTCCCTTCTTCAAAAACATGGGCCTTCGTTACTTTTGTCAGTGTGGCCCACACACGTTGTGCACTTGGCATAAATGTGGGCTGTGGGCTAGGCTTGAAGAGGAAAGGGATCCATTTATTGCAATCAGACGGGGTGCTACATTGGTCGCGCATTTGTGCTTGTTCAAATTTGTAACCCCATCATGTACTGTAGTTGGACCATGTGCCTCTGGCAACATGAGGGCCATCTTGTTGGGAGTTGCTTTGTCGAGGGGGCCAAAAGCTATTTCGGTCCAAACAATCCCCTAGCTTGCTTCCATTTTGTGCATTGCCACCGACTACCTTCTTGAGTTGGC
Source organism: Eutreptiella sp. 'Long Island Sound 2002' (assembly GCA_964036045.1). Taxonomy (NCBI): domain Eukaryota; phylum Euglenozoa; class Euglenophyceae; order Eutreptiales; family Eutreptiaceae; genus Eutreptiella; species Eutreptiella sp. 'Long Island Sound 2002'. The sequence continues at coordinate 11,469,426 of OZ038400.1, forward strand.
AACTATTTCTTCAAAAAATGGTCTTCTTGTGTACAACCCCGTCGCTCTAAACTTCCGAAGCTCTTGAGCTCTTGTTGACCACCCTCAAGTAGACATAGAACCATTTTGCAATTTGCATGGGCTACAATGTGGGTGCGATGCTTTCCGGAGGTCTTCGATGGTTTGGGTTGCTAAAGGAGCCAAGGCAATGCACAACCCACCAACCATTCTTTGGTGCAGTCATGCGGGAAAGAGTAGCACAAAAGACGAGGTGTGCACACGAGAGAACACATGGCTGCCTGTGAGGGGCAAGGCATCGACAATGGAACAGAAGCGGCAGGTTTGTGACACAGGCTCTCTCCAAAGGTGAACTGGCAAACACTTGCTCGGTGGGTCAGCCGACAGGTGTGGTTGCACGGTGGCACACGACCGGTCGAGTGGCAAAGCAATAGCTTTCGTGATCATTGTGCGGGAGCAATGCGGTGCCTCGGAGCAAAGCCAGGCACTCACTCCTGAGCTCCCCAAAGACGGGTATGCTTGAGCACACCAGAGCTCCCCAAAGACGGGTATGCTTGAGCACACCACAGCTCCCCAAAGACGGGTATGCTTGAGACCCAGAAAGCAGCCTCTGCACACCATTGACTCTGCATGACCTGCACTCCGGGTATGCCGGTAAATGCATTTGTGCAATTCACAACAGCAGTACCCAACAGTACCCACTACCAGACTATACTGTACTTGGTGTCTGGCACCCGTTTGTCAGCCTGCAGGGGCTGTTGGCAAACGAGAACCCTACAGCACCGCTAGAGCAAGATGCCCCCGCTGGAGAGAGTGAGGCCGGTGGGAGGCTTGATATTCGCCTTGCTCACTCCAGCTTGCGGAGTATTGTGTGTGCTGCTGTGCATTGATATGCTTTTCGCGGCCTGGGGCACAGAGCTGTTGACTCTTTCCACCGCCCATTCTTCCACAAACAGTGTGACCACAGTGGGGCTCAAAGTTCACATGGCTGCCTGTGAGGGGCAAGGCATCGACAATGGAACAGAAGCGGCAGGTTTGTGACACAGGCTCTCTCCAAAGGTGATCCGGCAGAGACTTGCTCAGTGGGTCAGCCGACTGGTGTGGTTGCACGGTGGCACACAACCGGTCGAGTGGCAAAGCAATAGCTTTCGTGATCATTGTGCGGGAGCAATGCGGTGCCTCGGAGCAAGGCCAGGCACTCACTCTTGAGCTCCCCAAAGACAGGTATGCTTGAGCACACCACAACTCCCCAAAGACGGGTATGCTTGAGACCCAGAAAGCAGCCTCTGCACACCATTGACTCTGCATGACCCGCACTCCGGGCATGCTGGTAAATGCATTTGTGCAATTCACAACATCAGTACCCAACGGTACCCACTACCAGACTATACTGTACTTGGTGTCTGGCACCCGTTTGTCAGCCTGCAGGGGCTGTTGGCAAACGAGAACCCTACAGCACCGCTAGAGCAAGATGCTCCCGCTGGAGAGAGTGAGGCCGGTGGGAGGCTGGATATTCGCCTTGCTCACTCGAGCTTGCGGAGTATTGTGTGTGCTGCTGTGCATTGATATGCTTTTCGCGGCCTGGGGCACAGAGCTATTGACTCTTTCAACCGCCCATTCTTCCACAAGCAGTGTGACCACAGTGGGGCTCAAAGTTCACATGGCTGCCTGTGAGGGGCAAGGCATCGACAATGGAACAGAAGCGGCAGGTTTGTGACACAGGCTCTCTCCAAAGGTGAACCGGCAGACACTTGCTCAGTTGGTCAGCCGACAGGTGTGGTTGCACGGTGGCACACGACCGGTCGAGTGGCAAAGCAATAGCTTTCGTGATCATTGTGCGGGAGCAATGCGGTGCCTCGGAGCAAGGCCAGGCACTCACTCGTGAGCTCCTCAAGGACGGGTATGCTTGAGCACACCAGAGCTCCCCAAAGACGAGTATGCTCGAGCACACCACAGCTCCCCAAAGACGGGTATGCTTGAGACCCAGAAAGCAGCCTCTGCACACCATTGACTCTGCATGACCTGCACTCCGGGCATGCCGGTAAATGCATTTGTGCAATTCACAACAACAGTACCCAACAGTACCCACTACCAGACTATACTGCACTTGGTGTCTGGCACCCGTTTGTCAGCCTGCAGGGGCTGTTGGCAAACGAGAACCCTACTGCACCGCTAGAGCAAGATGCTCACGCTATAGAGAGTGAGGCCGGTGGGAGGCTTGATATTCGCCTTGCTCACTCCAGCTTGCGGAGTATTGCCAAGGACAGTCCCCAAGGACGACCAACCGCCAACCGCCAACCGCCGCCAACCGCCAACCGCCTAACGCCACCGACCACTAACGGCCAACCGCCACCACCCCGCATCCCCCTCTGTGTCCGCATCACCCCGTCCTTCTGCATCAGCTTGCCCATCCCTGTCCACATCCCAGTCCCACTCCCTCATCGCTATTGTGTGTGCTGCTGTGCATTTATATGCTTTGTGGGCCTGAGGCACAGAGCCATTGACTCTTTCAACCGCCCATTCTTCCACAAGCAGTGTGACCACAGTGGGGCTCAAAAATCACATGGCTGCCTGTGAGGGGCAAGGCATCGACAATAGAACAGAAGCGGCAGGTTTGTGACACAGGCTCTCTCCAAAGGTGAACCAAGACCGGCACCAACGTGATGTGCACACACATCCGTTCCCTCCAACACCCCCTGACACAGTGCTTCTTCGTGCAGTTCCCGCCAGTTACATCTTTCAGATGGTGGGACAATGGATTTACCTTTATCACACCAGTGCATTTGTGACACCGTCCCCACCTTTGGTTTGGGGCCTGGCACTGGTGGGCCCACCATGAGCGAACAGTATTGGGCTGGATTCAAGTCCGGTTGATTTCAGCCTGGTACTACCCGCTTGACCTCCCTTTGTGTGTACAAAAAATGTGTTTCAGGGGCGCGGACAGTAAAGCCATCCCTTAGATTATTGGCGAAGTGCATTGGAACCATGGGTGGGTCAGGGCTGGGTGAATATTTGTTCTTATTGATGGCTACGAGGCTTCATTGACATTTGGCCCCGGATGCTTAGGCCACGCAAACTACCCACCCCCCTCCCCCCGCCCTGGGCTTCGAGGGGCCATATTGGCCCACTGCAGCTACACCGAAAAAAGGGGTATGAATTTTGAACCCAGGGACCCCCTTGTACCTGGTGAGGAAAAATGGAGTGTTTTTTATTTCAAGACTGCTATTCTCATGCGAGCCGATCCAAGGGAATGCCAGTCAATGGCCATGCATGCATAATGTAAGAGCCTGCTCTCAAACCCGATTTTCGTAATAAATCAAGCATTTTGACTGTGACACACATAAGGTTGAATTTTTGAGTTACCCGGCGTGAAAAGCTGCATATGCAAGTTGTGTGCCAATCCCTGGGGAGACCCCCCCCCGGCACCCAATACCTAAATGAGGTGAAACACACATAAATATGGCCTGTGATTGTGTGCGTATTTGTGTAGAGACGAGATCTGCATACGAACCTTCTCATACAAGCACCAACCCCCAATGCGGTACAAAGCCTGGCTGGCATCTTTATCTCAAAATTGGGTTTCACAGTGCCTCCTTTTTTTTTTTTTTTTTTGCACCATTGCATTGCCGCGGCTAACATGCAGTTTTTCAACAAAAATCTGGGCTTGGCCCGTGAAACAATTTTGCAGTAAGTTGCTTTCAGCTGGACACATCAAATGATAACCCTGGAGCACCATACCAAACCATTCCATACCAGGCGTGTTTCTGAGTGTATCAAGATGAGCTGATTGGGTGAGAATTATTTAAAGGGTACACATCGGTCACTGCCACATTTTGTTGCCCTTGTGTGTATGTGTGTGTGTGTACACTAGTCCCACACTTCTTCCCACGCTGAGCACAGTGGTTTGACGGCCGAAAAGTGGCATCTGCATCTAAACCCACAAAAAATCTATGCCGCACCAGCTAGCGCAAGGCGCCTGCCTCAATTGTGGTGCCTTCGCTCTGTGATTCCTAGCCCGAATCTGATTCCTTTGCGATTATGATTGCTGTAACCACAGGCTTTCTTGTGACCATCACTGAATGCAACCCTCTTAGATTAAAATGTGGTTGTGTTTCTGATGCAGTCGCAAATCAGCAATATTGTGATGGAATTTTCATCACATGCAGTGGCTCCGCTGAGCCTTGGCAATCCCTAAAATTTTCCTCTGTGTCAAAAATGGCACCATTCGGTGTGATACTACGGTGTGGTACTACAGTGATGGGATTGCAGATCTCTGGTCCAATTCAGTAGCAGGTGTTTTGTGTCACAGCAGAGTCAACACATAGCACTGGTAAATCACCACAACCTGCAGTGGCATCTTTTTGCAATCCAGCTGAAAATGATTGCTCCCTTGGTTCCAAACTGTTAACAAGATGACAAATTGCAATGTAATTTTGATGATCAAACAAAAAATGGCTGATGGTTCCCTTTATTTATGCTCCATTTGCCATTGCGCCAATTAAATCCAGAAAAAAAATCCAGAACAAAACAACACGACAGCAGTAAGCAGACACCTCAACAACCACACCAAATTACCATACTGAAAAGCCTACACCCTGAAATTGTGTGATTCCTGAAACTTGGGTGACCTGATGAGAAACATTGTGAGACCAACTTTACAAGAATACGTCTGTAGTAGCAAATATCACTGAAAATTTATGTACATGTTGGCCAGCCTGGACGTAAACAACAGATGCGGCTTTTTCTGATACCACAATTTTAGGCGAAGACGAAACTTTGATAGACACACCAGCAGAAACACACATTGACCATCATTACAACAAAGGCCAAAGGCACAACACACAGTGACCAGCAACATTAGAACGATTCGGATGGATCAATTCACCAACCGCCAAAACAAGAAGAAGAACAATTCGTGGATCATTCACCAATGCAACTCCAATGGACAGATATCATAATTGGGCCGGCCTGATGTGGCCACAAACTGCACTAAAATCAGCAACCTCAAATCATAGCTTGTTCTGGAAACCCATCAAGGCTGACACATGATTTCAACTTCCAGTGCAGCGGAAGAGACAAAAGGAGAAACTGGCTGGGCAACAACGAAAAGCAAGCATCTTGTAACGACACAAGAGAAAGACCGCTTTTGTGCTGAATACTGCTGCCTGATACGGCACCTAGTGAAACGAAGAAACGGTGCCACTGACAAGTGGCCCCTTGTTCAAAAATTTGCTCAATGTTGAAGCACCTCAGTAAAACTGCACCCGTGCGTGTCAACACAATGCTCTGTTTTGGCTTCAATACCCATGCGCACTTCCCGAAGCCTGAAAATTTAACAGCGACGGAAAAGAAATATTTACCCTCTGGGCCGAAGATCTTCGAAGAGTCAGGGCCCAGATGAAATCCAGAAGACGTCACATTTAAAATAAGCAACGAAAATAAACCCGGCACCAATGCCACCATTTCAGTCCAATGCAGAACATCAAATGCGAACAGTACACACGGTCTACAATGCTGCGAGCAGGAATCGCCAGCATCGCACAAAAGGAGAAACTGCTCTTCTGAGCACAGTGATCAGCATTGCTGCCACTTGCTCGACGGCTTCATATTCTTGACTGTCCGCATTCTTAATCCGGTGAGACGTGGGCTGTGTGTGTGTGTGTGTGTGTGTGTGTGTGGGCGCGCCCGCAGGCGCCTGCGTCTGAGTGGTATATGGCATAAATTGTACTGCGGTGAGGCGCAGCTAACTTGACTTTTGGCTCTGACCTTGGCTCTGGCTCAAACCCATACCCTCTCCATGGCCATGGGCATGACCAATAGCAGATCACAGGTCATGCTTCCTGGTTGTAGGTGTCAGCCAGTCCAGATCCAGTCGAGATAAGGAACACGTGCTCCAAAAAAAAATACGTCTGCAACACAATCATCTGCAAGGCCGTTGGATGGCATCTGTTTCAGGCAATAAGATATGCTCACAAAGGGACAAAAAGAGACTGTTGCGCTCTGCCACGCCTGAATCCCAAGGGAACGCCACCGACTGCCGTCGGTTCACGCTCACAAAGATCCACCAAGCCGCTGTGTTGGCCAAAGCACCACTACACTGGCACACGGCAATAACATTCAGTGCGGAGTGCAAACACTCTGCGACAGCGGAGTGCCCCGCAGTGCCAAACGAGCGCACACAGCGGTGCGGGGGGTGGGTGGGTGGGGTAGGGGGTGGCGGGATGTAGGGTCCAGTCCCAACCGTCAGGACCCCGGTAGCCCGAGAGAGGCCAGGGATTTTTGACTCCACGAATGCACAACCGCGTGCCAAAACGCCCAACGCATCCTGCGGTGAGTGACGCAGGGGGTTCAATTCAATAAAGCACCTTTTCCAGGAGGCTTGCCTCAGCAGCTCTCACACGGAATCTCACCTACGCAAGAGATTCGCTGTTGGCCGGGCTGTGTGTGTGTAGGTGGGTGGGTAGGTCGGGAGGCAGGGAGGAGGGCCGGCATCATCGGTCAGAGTAGCGCAATGCAAGGCATCTGACAGCGCCATCACGGCACAACACAGCCGACGTCCATCCGCTTGAGAGGCGACGCACCACCCAAAGCGGACGCCTTTCAAAGATGATGCACGTTGTCCATTGATGTGTCGCGGTGTTGTCGTCTGTCAGATTCCACCTCAACGTGGCGTCTGACGGTGGCGTCAGCCCTGAGCCTGGCCCAGCGACCAGCTTTACAAAGAGTCCTGCCCAGCACCATTCAGTCAACCCTCCCGCATTAGGACCATGACCACGGCCGCCGCGGTTTTAGGGCGGGGGGGAGGGGGGGGTGCCAATGTTCGGCGCCCCCACAGTGCGACTTGTGAGCTTAACTTCATCCCTCGACCCTGCTTCGGCTGACCCTACTGGCGATCCCCGGGGGGGGGATGGGGGGGGCTGGGGTAAAACCCTCAGATATTGCTGCTCTCTGGGCAGTTGGTGGCGGCGACGGGGGGGCGTCATAAAGGCTAAGGCGCGCGGGGGGTGGGGGGGGGACAACGGTTGCGGAGCGTCGGCACATGGTGCAATGTGGAAATGGGTGGGCAGTGCTGGCGGCCTGCAGTGTCCCAGTGGGAAGGCCGCGCCCCTGGCGTTTGGTCTTCCGCACAGGGAAGGGGCAAACGAGCCGTGTACAGCGGGGGATATTTAAACAGAGTTTGGAGGTCAACACTGGGGGTGTGAGCAACGGGGGAATGGTGGTGGGCACACTGCGCGTGACCAAAAGTTCGGCGGTAAAGCAACCACATGCATGCTCACAAGCACGACCCAAACGTTTTGCTGCACCGTTCTCGCTGGGCGCGCATCACCGCATTCCGAAGTTGCATCAAAGCCGATGCCCCGGCCGGCGGGCCCTGTGACGCATGGGGCCAGCGTATGGCTGCAAACACGGATGCTTAGGCCACGCAAACTACCCACCCCCCTCCCCCCGCCCTGGGCTTCGAGGGGCCATATTGGCCCACTGCAGCTACACCGAAAAAAGGGGTATGAATTTTGAACCCAGGGACCCCCTTGCACCTGGTGAGGAAAAATGGAGTGTTTTTTATTTCAAGACTGCTATTCTCATGCGAGCCGATCCAAGGGAATGCCAGTCAATGGCCATGCATGCATAATGTAAGAGCCTGCTCTCAAACCCGATTTTCGTAATAAATCAACCATTTTGACTGTGACACACATAAGGTTGAATTTTTGAGCTACCCGGCGTGAAAAGCTGCATATGCAAGTTGTGTGCCAATCCCTGGGGAGACCCCCCCCCCCGGCACCCAATACCTAAATGAGGTGAAACACACATAAATATGGCCTAAATCATGCTTTACATACCTTGGATGGTCATATCCTGTGGTCACAATGTCAAAAAAATAAGTTTCGGAAACTTCGATTTTTGAGCTCTCCAGGGTGAAAAACTGCATGAGCAGGTTGTGTACCACTCCCTGGGGAGACCCCCCCCCCACGCACCCAATACCCAAATAGATTGAAAAACACATAAATACGGCCTAAAACATGCTTTACTTACCTTGGACGGTCATATCGTGTGGTGACCATATCGAAAAACTAAGTTTCGAAAACTCAGATTCTTGAGCTGCCCATGGTGAAAAATTGCATTAGCAGGTTGTGCACCAATCCCTTGGGAGATGCCCCCCGCCCCCCCCCCCCCCGCTCCCCTCAATATCAAAATAAGGTAACACATGAACACGGCCTAAAACATGCGTTACATACCTTGGATGGTCATGTTGTGTGGTCACAATATCAAAAAATAAATTTCGAAAAATTCAATTTTTGAGCTGTACAGGCTGAAAAACTGCACAAACAGGTTGTGCCCCGGCCCATTCACTTATGTATGCCATTACTGGTGGAAACAGCCATTTTGCGTCTTTGGCACGGGTTGTGACCGACCCTAAGCAGGGCTAGAGACTGAAAAAAATGTCGTTTCGTGTCCTAGTAGGCAGGTCCCGTCACAACCTCCCCACTCACACCCCTCGGAGTGGGTACCACGGGGTCACCGAGGTCGCCAAAACCGCCAACATAGCAAAAATGGCTGAAACGTGCATAAACTGCATCAGCGCTTGTCCCACTCCGCCCCATACAAACCCTGGGCTGGCAAAAATTTGGTCCACAACTAGTTATAATGCCAATTACACAAATGAAATCGGAGTTTGCAGTTGTACACGCATAGAACATACAAAAAATTACATATTTGTTATGCACCATCTGTTAACGTAGAGACAATAACCCAAAAACAAAGGAGCAAAAATGAGACAACCAATGTGTAAGAAACTGCACATAAGGGGGTCCTAAAGGGTGGGTAGTTTGCGTGGCCTAAGAAATGTGCATGCGTTGCAAACTCCATCATCGGATCAGCACAGACTCACTCAGCCCAGTGATGGCGACCCAAGGACCGATGTTCCTCATGCAGACTTGTACTTTCGTCGCGAGGCAGCACACTGAGAACAAAATCTAATTGGCGCACCTCGATTCAGCGCCGGGTATGCCGTGCCAGTGCAGGGGATGATATGCCCAATAGTACATGGGGCTTGCCCATCACAAACACAATCAGCCTGTGCGATCCCCGGGTCTTCCTCCGCACGGGCATGCACCCACCTAATATACCTATACAGCCAAATACAACACGCTACAAATATCCCACAAACACCCCAGGCAATGCTTTGATTTCTATGTAAGCTATCAATACTTTTTTGTAAGTCCCGATAATGAAGTCTTAGCACGTACAAGTCCAGATCCTTCTCTTTCTCCTTCTCCTCGTAGACTGCCACGCGCCAAGAGTTCCACTCCGTGCTCGGAAGTTCAAGTTCGGTAGCTGAAATGCACACATAGGTCACTCAACAACGACATTGATCGGGAGATGGTTGGGGATGGGGGAGTGGGGGCTGCCCTTCTTAAGCAAGGGGAATGCTTGGGGTGGCTTGTTGAGGAAAAGAGTGATGCACAACCGGGATGAAAAACGGTTTATGGAAGCATAGGAAAAATAGGTATGTTGTCGTGCCATAAAAATCCCGCGTGGGTTTCAAAAGTTTGTGTCATAGCATATGTAGTCCAACACCTCAAAAGTGATTCACAGATGAAGGGCTGTTAAAAGGACTGTAGGCAAATCCATGGGGATCTCAAGAAAATTGTGGTCATCAACTTCAAAGTTCGTTGGTACCCCTAGAGACTCAAAGGCCTTGGCAGCAACCTCGCACGGCTCTTTACGGTCCGGAGCACGATTTTTCGTTGAAGGGTGGTGGAAAGCTTGTGGTGTGTGATTTTCTTTTTTTCTATTCCACGAACGACAGACACGGCATGTACACTTTTGCAAGTTGAATGAGTGATGGGGTGTTTGCCCCACAATGTGGTGGGGATTTGGTGGGTTGGAGGAAGGGGGGGGGTATCTTGGATCGTTGTAGTGGTTGGGATTTCTTGTGTTGGGGGTGGGCTTTTGCCACGTCTCTGACGCTGAGGGTTTTGTTGGTGGTCGGTGAAGGGGGATCTTTGGGGAAACAGTGAGGGGCGGTGGGTCTCTCTTTGGTGTGTTGCTCTTGGTAGTTTTAGTGTGGTGTGAATTGGGATCTCTGGTAGGGGGTAGCCGTGTTGCAAAATCACCGGGAATTTTGTGGAGGCCCTCCCTGCTACTATGAATTTGGACATAATTGATGCTGTGGTGTCCTGCCCTTTGCCGTTTTCTGAGGTGGTTGAAGAATCAATCAATCAATCCATACTTTCACGGCCCGTGCCATCCTGGTAGGGCAAGGGAAATCCTCACGTGGCCTTTCAATCCCTGCCATGGCCCCAATTTTGCCCCGGTAATCTCACCAAGCCAAGATAAAGCTGCAATGGCCCATGTGCGCTTGCCAAGGTTACTGTAACCCAACCACGGGGATTGTAAGCTTCCTAGGCCCTTTGTAATCTAGACTAGACTGTGTACCTTTACCATGGCCAGTGTAAGAGTGCTAGGGCCCGTGTAATGTCGCCACGGCCCTTGCAATACAGCCATGCCTCCTATACTCTTAGCAGGGAAACACAATCCTGCCGGGGCGATTCTAACCCTTCCACAACACTTGCCAACGCTCATGTAGTCCTGCCACAGCTCCTTTGATCATCGTAGGGTCCTTACGATCCTGCTTAGGGAATGGAAACCCCACTAGGTCCACAGTAACGTTGCCGTGGCCCGTGGAATCTTTGAAAAGCCAGTTTGATCCCGCTAGGACCACTGCATTCATATATATTACCACACCCCTCTCTCGTTAAATCTAGCTAACAACAACAAGCAACAAGCAACGAGCAACAACAAGCACGTCTCCGTGCCGTTGCTGCATCCCAACGCTTAGGATCTTTTGCCCATGTAGCCATCCTGGCGCCTGGGTGGTGGCCTTGCCAAATCCAAATTTTGAGCCAGAAAATTACCAGTGGCGGCCTGGGGCGTGGGCGCCAAGTCGAGAGGTGCCCTCCCAAACCTGCGCAGTTTTGGGCCAAAAAGAGCCATTTTTCGCCCAAAATACCCCCAAAACCCGGGCAAAACGCCCAAAAAGAGGGAAACAGTGGCTCCACCCCATGTGCGGCTTGACTTCACCGTGTCAAAGAGCCCTCTAGTGCCCTTGAACTCCACGATATGTCCGAGAAATGGCCCAAAAAGGCGCCAAAAAGCCCCAAAATCTGCGCAATGTGCACCAACCCCCAGAAACCAAGAACGGGCAGTATCTTGGGCTACATGGCTGAAATCCGAATTTCGAGGGCACCTAGTCCACCTGCAACCCCCCACGTTTTGTGGTTTCCAAGCATCAGAATCGCCCAACGAGCCACCTGGACCCCCGTACCAGTGGTCACATGGTGGAGCCGCTAGAGGTAGAGAGCCGGTAGAGGGCTATTTTTAGGAGTTTGAGGTTATTTTTGGGGCTGATGTCACTCCGGAAGAAACACCTATTTTTAGCAACTTTGAAGGGTCATAGCGGTCCACCACCGCCTCCAATAACTCTAATTCCTATTTTTTTTGAATTTCTCGACCCAAAAATAGGGGGGGGGGGTCCTTGGCCCCAACCCAACCGCGGCTCATGGGTCCGTGGAGGGGGGGGGGGCGTCACACCTTGTGCCACATACATATATATATGTTTTCCAGTTCATCGTGGCTCTTATACCAAAACTTCCCCGTTGCTCCCTGTCCCACTCTATCAACCTTTTTGTTTTGCTAACATCACCACACGAGAGAATTGCAGGGTATCTCATCACTCAGTTACTTGAGGAGCTGTGTCATAGAGCGAGCCCCTACCTTGAGCTGTCATTTTGAGAGAAATGGTGCTGGGATTGTGCATATCCCCCTCCAACGCCACCGCCCTCTCTGGATGCTCTTCCCCTTTCGGATGAGGTACAAGGACCCCAATCACCTCTTAGGATTGACAAGCTAATGTTTGTCAGTATTGGAGGAGTGCGGAGTGCCTGCAACAGTGTCAGTTGTCTGCGTACGTGCAACATACCCTTCATCGTGGAGCAATGTGTGCATTTGCCCCCATGCCTCATGGTTACGGAAGCCCCTCATGAGACCCAACCCCTTGTCTACAATGCGAATGTGCATTGCGGACGCCAGACAATCAGCCCGGGCCAAGACTGAACCAAGGGCAGCCCCGGTTTCAATCCACAGATGCGACAGGAGGACATTATCAAAATCAAGGAAGACACGGTTGGCGGCTCACAAACCCGCTGCACCGACCTTGGGGGGTCACCTCTCAGCCTGGCAATTGCTTCTTGGGCGGCCACCGAAGAGTTCCGGGATCAAAATCTGGGATTTGGAAGGGCATGTGTCAATGCAAATTATGGCCAGAGTCGGGTAAAATGAGAGGCTTTGGGGCAGAGCAATGGCCGTAACGGACAGGGGAAGTGCTTGTTCCTTGATTGCTTGCCTGCTTGCTTGCTTGCTCATGCATTCCGGTTGCAAAGGAGACACAAGTAGTGGCAAAAATTCAAAGCGCCCTGGCAAGATTACATTATCAGTGACAAGATTGACCATTCCCTTGGCACGACTACGGGGGCCATGGCAGAATTACAGGGGCGGTTGCAGCATTACGGCATTACAGTTGCGGTTGTGGGGTTACAAGGAGCTTCGTAGGTTTCCATGGTTCGTGGCAGGATTATACAGGAGCTAGTAGCATCCCAGTGGCCGTCGCAAGCTTGCATGCACCGTGACAGTGTGGACACTGTGGCAGGAGTACAGTCCCCCCGCAAGATGCCACTGGCTTTTAGAGATCCATAAGGGCTGTAGTACATTGATAGGGGCCCTGCTAGCATTCAAGTGGACCAAGTATGATTATACTAGCCGCGGGAATATTATAGGGGCCCTAGCGAGTTTACCGGGAGTATTGTGGGATTGAGCCATGTAGGATTGTAGGATTGTAGGAGGGCAGGATTATGGTGCCCATGGCAAGATTACAATGGCCGTGGCAGTTTTATGGCAGCCTTGGCTAGGGACCATGGCCATGGCAGGTCCATAGTGACTGTTCGAGGGTGAGGCAAATTATAGGGTCATTGGCAAGATTTCCGTGGCATTGTTGAGATTTCAAAGGCTCTTTCACGCTTGCAAGGGCCATGGCAGGATTATTGTTGTGGAATTAGTCGCCACCGAAAGAGTCCTGCACAGAGGGGACGGCACATAGCACCCGTGTTCCTTCGTTCTCCCAGTTTGACTGGATTTGAGGCTACATTGGGGGGGAAAAGGCCAATTTTTTGTCCCAAAGTGCGCACGTTTGGGAGGGCACCTCCTAACTTGGCGCCCGTGATCTCAGCGACCATCACTGAGCATCAGGTCCAAATCCAATATTGGGGAAAGGCAGGTGCCAATGCAATAGACGGCAAGAAACCGCCATGAGTTACCGCACCACTGGGAATAAATAGCGATTACTACCCCTTTCTTCCTGAACATTTAGCTAACAGGGGCGCACGAAGCACGGTGCAAATGTTTGCATGTCTGGCTGTACGAGAAACCCATACTTTGTGATACTATGGGCATGATTGTTGTTTGACAGCAGGTTTTTGATGCTACTTTGAATTTTGGCCTGATTTCACCCGTATTCACCTATACCTTTCCCAATTTCTTTACCACATTCTGTGCATATTTCCCCATGTTCTTCTCCCTAGGAGGGAACGTTGGCGCGCCAGGCATGCTGGGCAAAGTTTCCCCCTAGTTTCCCCCATTTCTCCCCCTTTTCCCCCATTTTCCTCCTTATTGACACCGACGGGTTCGTTAACCTTCCGATGCTGTAAAAGACCACCATCCATAGTTCCATTCGCCACGGAGGGGACTGCACATAGCACCCGTGTTCCTTCGTTCTGCCAGTTTGACTGTATTTCAGGCTGTATTGGGCAAAAAAAGCCGATTTTTTGTCCCAAATTGGGCACATTTGGGAGGGCACCTCCTGACTTGGCACAGGTGCTGTGAGCGACCATCACTGAGCATCAGGCCCAAATCCAACCGTGGAGGCCCCTTGAGTTGGGGTTAAAGACTCCCACGCTTCGGTGTGGCCCCTTACTCTTGCACTTGCAATGATTTTAATTCGAAGACAAGTGCGGTAGCATCCACATCGTATGTGTGAACACGTGGCTGCAGACGTATGGGTTGCACATGCAGAGGAGAACAGAGATGAGGAGCAGGTTGTTGGTGATGGTGGGGATGTGTCGTTGTTGCACCAAGTTGAACCCTGATGAGTTGCGATGTGTGGCAAGGGTCAGCTGGAATATGTTATGAAGTGCATTGGCACGTGCATGCTGTTCAGAGTGCGATGCCCCAGGTGGTTACCATCGCTATTCATTGCCATTCATTGCCTTTTAAATTTTGCATGATGTCTCATTGGAAGGGTAGGTAGCTTGCAGCTGTCTCGACCTAGGGTAGCTGGGGTGGCCGAAGTTTGAGGGTGTTTGGAAGGGGTTGGTCTAGCGGCCCCCCGCGGGGGAATTTAGTCAAAACGTAGCGCGCAGTGCAAGGGTTCGCCGAACAACCACAACGAACAACAACAACAACAGCAACAATCACACTTCACGTTTTGACTGTGCCCATGTCTTCCTTCCGGGGCTTCGGGCTCTGGGCGCTACTCTACTCCAGCCATTCAGGGAGACTCGCTTTTAAATGTCGGTGGTTGCTGCAAATGCCTGGAGGATTGCTGCTAATTCTTGGCGGCTTGCCAACTCCTGCAAGGTTGCCGTTAATTCCTGGTGGGTTGGGTCTTGTGGTCAACAAACACCATATATCCCAGGTCAATGAAAGACACGTGGAAAAGTAGGGGCCATGATGAATGGAACAAACGGCTTTGCTGCGCACCTCAAAGGTTCTGCAAAAGGCCCACAAGGTGCTGTAAATGGCGAACGTGATGTGAATGAGTCAAAGATGCACTGAATTGCCAGGATTTCCCCCGAAAGAAAGGCCATAGAGAAATGGTGGTGGCAATTAGGACAAACTGATTTTGCAAAACCAACAAGGATCCACCACACCGAAGCAGCAGCGGGGCACGACTTTGGAAAGACTGCATCATGTGTGGGCGTGCTTTCAACCTCCTAGACGTCAGGGTGTTAACAACCACGCAGATTGGCTAGTACCTTCGATCAGCTCCACACGGGCGATGGCAGCATCACTGCGATAGCTGGGCCCCGTCTCTCCAACAAATTGAACCTGCTGCACGGGATCTTGGAATATTATCTCCTCATAGGTCCAGGAGTGAAATCTGGAGTCATGTTGTTGTCCATGCCGGGTCCAAACGTCCTCCCACCGGCCATCCACCTAAACGGAAACGAAAGGCGGCATTTCCCCGCTCGGTGCACATACACACACCAACATGTGATGCACCCATATCCTACAACAAATCCCTGCATTTCCCCGCTCGGCGCACATACATACACCAACATGTGATGCAGCCATACCCCACAACCAATCCCCGCATTTCCCCGCTCGGTGCACATACACAAACCAACATGTGATGCACCCATACCCCACAACAAATCCCCGCATTTCCCCGCTCGGTGCACATACACACACCAACATGTGATGCACCCATACCCTACAACAAATCCCTGCATTTCCCCGCTCGGTGCACATACACACACCAACATGTGATGCACCCATACCCCACAACAAATCCCCGCATTTCCCCGCTCGGTGCACATACACACACCAACATGTGATGCACCCATACCCCACAACAAATCCCCGCATTTCCCCGCTCGGTGCACATACACACACCAACATGTGATGCACCCATACCCTACAACAAATCCCTGCATTTCCCCGCTTGGTGCACATACACACACCAACATGTGATGCGCGCAAATCCCACAACAAATCCCCGCATTTCCCCGCTCGGTGCACATACACACACCAACATGTGATGCACCCACAGACCTCAACAAATCCATTTCCCCGCTCGGTGCACATACACAAACCAACATGTGATGCACCCATACCCCACAACAAATCCCCGCATTTCCCCGCTCGGTGCACATACACACACCAACATGTGATGCACCCATACCCTACAACAAATCCCTGCATTTCCCCGCTTGGTGCACATACACACACCAACATGTGATGCGCGCAAATCCCACAACAAATCCCCGCATTTCCCCGCTCGGTGCACATACACACACCAACATGTGATGCACCCACAGACCTCAACAAATCCATTTCCCCGCTCGGTGCACATACACAAACCAACATGTGATGCACCCATACCCCACAACAAATCCCCGCATTTCCCCGCTCGGTGCACATACACACACCAACATGTGATGCACCCATACCCTACAACAAATCCCCGCATTTCCCCGCTCGGTGCACATACACACACCAACATGTGATGCACCCATACCCTACAACAAATCCCTGCATTTCCCCGCTCGGTGCACATACACACACCAACATGTGATGCACCCATACCCCACAACAAATCCCCGCAGTTCCCCGCTCGGTGCACATACACACACCAACATGTGATGCACCCATACCCTACAACAAATCCCTGCATTTCCCCGCTTGGTGCACATACACACACCAACATGTGATGCGCGCAAATCCCACAACAAATCCCCGCATTTCCCCGCTCGGTGCACATACACACACCAACATGTGATGCACCCACAGACCTCAACAAATCTATTTCCCCGCTCGGTGCACATACATAAACCAACATGTGATGCACCCACTGAGCACGGCAAATCCCCGCATTTCCCCGCTCGGTGCACATACACGCACGAACATGTGATGCACCAAGAGACCAGAACAAATCCCCGCATTTCCCCGCTTGTTGCACATACCTACACCAACATGTGATGCACCTGCAGAGTGCAACGAATCCCGGCATTTCCCCACCTGTTGCACACACACACACACACACACACACACCAACATGTGATGCACCCACAGACCACAATTCATACCCACATTTCCCCTCTCGGCACACCTTTTTGGTTTGCACTGTCAAAGAACCCATGTGCATACCGTACATGTGGAAAAAGAAGCGCACCCCTTTGTAATTGAAAGGCCATGAGTAGAGATAGGCCTTTTTGTAGGGATTGTGACCACTGGCCTCAAGAAGCATGAACGGCTTTTCTGACGGGCCCATGAACGGCCCGGTCTCGCTTGTGCGAGTGCTGCGAGTGCGCTCTGTCGCCCGGGTCCACATGAAATCACCGCCGGAAGTCTGCCACACCCGATTGCAAAAGGAGGCAGCCGTAGCATCTGGCGGTGGGATGTCCCAGAAATCGCAGATGCGGGTCGTGGTATCTGCACAACGATATGAAGGTGGTGTATGGCTGAGGCAACACAACTGCAGTTGTCGTCGTTGATGGCGTGGGTGTTCCGGACAGCAGAAATGATCACATGCACCAGTAGAACAGGTGGTCCCGGGCATAAAACCACCCCCAAATGAGGGATGCAGATGCTGTGCATTAACACGCTGTTGCCATCTCAATGTATGAATAATTGTGTATATGCAGGCATACATTCTGAGACTCTGCACACACTCCCCCCGGTGTGGAAGAGCACAATGTAAATACCTGACGGCGGAAGCTCACAACAGTAGCCGTAGGGCTCTCCAGAATCCCGGCGGCAATGGTAACCGGGTGGGCAGATCTTGGCTGGACATTGATAGCCCAGGAGGCAGCTCTCTGCATGTCACACAGCAGCAAGCACAACAAGGAAGGAAGGGACAGCAAAGTTTTTGCAGGGGTGGGCGCCACAAACAGCTGCTACCTGGTACCCCGCTCAACCGGTGGCCCGTGGGGGGCCGCTCCCACCACTCTCCAGCCTGTGTACCCTGCACAGGGGTGGTGCAGATATGCACGTTGGCACCTGGGGGGCAGGGATAAGAAACCAGCCCCCAATAAGAAATGACAGGCGGTGGGGCTTTGGTGCTTGGCAGATAAAGGAACACGCCCTTTTCGTTGCACTTTAGCCAATAGAGGTCACCAGAAAAGGAGACGGGGCAGTGAGAAGGTACGCGCGCGTGTCTGCAAGGGGGGGGCTCCAGGTCCGCCCAGCAATGTGAGGGTGCACCGTGAGACAAGAAGGGGACGGCGATTCAGGGGTTCTTGGTCCCGTGTGGGGAGCTTGTCGACGTCCCTGTGCATTCCCATACCCCAAGGTCGCTGCCGGAGGGGGAGGGGGAGGGGAAAGGGCGGTTGCAGGCTCTTGCGCTTAGGGGACGAGACCAACTCCAACGGACAGTTCTGTAAGGCGCTGCTTCAGCACCTTTTGGTCGATGGCATCACGGCCTGTGTCCCTCCGATTGTTTGACCACCGTATGACTGAGCTGTGGGAGCTTCCCGTGTCTGCCCCTCTCCGCAGCCGCCGTAGGTTCCCAGGAAGGGACCGCCGGGTCCACACAGCGCCTTCGACCGGGTAACCAAGACCCCATACATCCAAAAGGCACACTATTTTGGCAGCTGTCGGTCCCATTACGATGGTGTGCATGAGATCTCGCGCCTTACCAAGGCATTGTGTTCACGAAGGTCAAGATGTATCATACATGCTAACAAGGCTAACAAAACAACACTCTGAACAACACTCACACTGTTGCGCTGTAAAAGATGATTGTGTTTTGGAAGCTGCGCTGCCATGACAACAATTGGTATGAGTGCTAGGGCTAGGTGGGGCTATGCAAAGGTATGCACAACATTTATGGCTGATTCAGGGTCCTGAAAGTCGCTGCCAATATGGTGTGTAGCAACAAGCCCCCTTCCATGGCTGAGGAGGGTTTGTCACTATTGTGCATGGGGCTGGGGGGTTGTCGTAATGAATGGCCCCTGTCCGGCCATGTCTGGACCTTTGTACTGAAGACACACATAACACAAAGCATTGTCCAACGAGCACCCGCTGGTCAAACAGTGAAACGTTCCTGGTCGTTGGTCCTGCGCAAGTGTCTGTGTGGGGGGGGGTCCCAGTTTTGGTGACCGCTCGCGCTCTCGCACTTTCACGGCGAGCGGAGGCCGGTCATTCCCGGGCCGTTCCCAGAACCCTTATTTCTATGTCCCGCTAATGTACCCTCTATCGCGATGAGACGTTCCCAGCTCATGCCATGGCCCTTCTCACGCTTGTCTGCAGGCGGAGCTTCAACTTGGGGCCCCCCGTTGAGCGCATTGGCCACAAAAAAAGAGCGGTTCACATGGATGATGTCTGCTGTAGCTGCTCATGGTACTTACATCACCTCATGCCTGGGGCTATCCCAGAGAGGGGCAAAATCTTCTTTTACCATTCACAAATGAAGAATAGGGGAGTATTCTGGCAGACGCACAGCTGAACTAGGAAAGGCAGCCTGTCATTAGTGCCCACATCTTACCTGAACAATGTATATATATACATAGCTGTATGTATAATATATTACATAGCTGCGAGGCGCGGGTTGGGGTGGATGCACAAGGGACGCATACCTTCTTTGGCGTGGATCAGGTGGAGCACTAGCAACAGCCATACCAATGAGCGCAGCATCATGAAAGGACTGGCGGTCACAAGAAAGCACTGCACAAAGAACAGAGGCACAGAGAAGGCCATGCAGCAAGTGAACTCCCACTCAGAGGCCCGCTTCCGAATTACCGCCTACTGTACCTGAGGCAGGCCTGCAGATGGCCTGTACAGACCTGCGCACTTTCACCCGGGATTGATGGGGGCCTCGTTGGGCATGGCCCCCTTCCAGCAAAGCCCGCCCCCCCCCCCCTCCTCCCGTATACCCTCCAAACCCAGACCTTCCATTCTATGCCGGTTTCCTCGACCAATCCTCAAGGTCAAAGGCCAAAAACTTTTTTTGTGTACCTGACATCGACCTCCAATTTTGGACCCCTTAGATAATTATCATTTTTTTCCTGAGGAACGATTTTCTGGTGTGTGTGGGGGTTCAGGCGGAGGGGCTGCCACCCCCCCGTGCGGTGACACCCCCCCCTCCCTGTGCGTCCCCGTGGAGGTGAAGGGTAATGCCATATGGATCCTCAATGTTTTGGTCAACACAACCCGCCACCATGGAGAAACAGAAACGGCGGACCAAAACAGCGGCTTGGTGGACCTTCTCTGGGACACGTCCATCGCTTCCCCACCGTTTTGCAGTTTGGCTTCTAACCTCGCAACCGCCATGACTTGCGCAAGCAACGCCGACAAACGATGATAACACAAGGATGCGGTGCTTGGACAAGGCCGTGATTGCGCAGCACTGCCCAAACCTGTTTCACCTGCGGACCTATTCTGGTACAGTGAAGCGGCTGAGTGCTCATTTGGCAGCCCCGGGAAACCCTCCCGCCCCTCAGCAGCGGGCCACATGATTGGCCCTACAGTGGCTGCACTAGACCCCAGGTCACTCATTCAACTTCAGTTCTAATGCAGAATAGGCAACATGGGTACATGGTGGTATGATGTTCTGCACACCGTGCTGGTAGATCAAGGGAGGACTACATATAGTCAGCGTACTGTTTGGCGCCCCACTTGTGTTTTCCACCAGTTGTTGCATGTGTTCTTCGATTTGGTAGTGTGTGTAGGATGGGCCTTGCCTGAGGTATGCATGACTTCAGTGCATGCACGCACATGAGCGGCCCCTCCCACGTCTCTCTCTCTTTCTCCAGACTGAATACGGCGCAAGCGGAAGCCTTCGGCCTCCAGATGGGCCCATATCTCCCACAATCATAGCTCCTCCCCGAGTCTAGTGCCCGCCGAAAAGAGAAAGGAGATCACCAACAGGACTGCCACGGGCTTGGTTCCTCGGGGGCCTTCGGGTTGAAACCCAGGTGACAGGCATTGCACTCAGAAAGAGAGCCCTTCTTGGTGCAACACCAAGCACACACCCTTGTGGGTTGTTCCTGCCCCATAATTTGTTCGAATCCCCCCCCCTTTGCGCAAGCACGCTTGGATACAAGATTTCAGATTCAGGAATACAACGGTCAGACGGGTCCCCGTGCTTGACCATAATCCGACGATGGCACCCCCCGTCTCACACCGGTGCCAATACTGTGCACAGGGTCACTGGCCCATAGGTCCAAAGAACGCGGTGGAGCCACGGCCATCCATAATTCATGCTTTGTTCCAAACGCGGCAAAGCCGCGGTCACAGCTGAGGCAAGGCGGCGGAGCCGCCAGCACGTGTGCATGCACTTCTCCTGCATCTGCCCTCCCGGTTTGGGCCACGGCGCCTTTCGGCGTGTAGGAGGTTGGCTCTTGATTATCCCTTGCCCTGCATCCGTTTCTTGCGCAGCCTCTGCCCGTCACTCACATCTGTGCTGAACCCTGACCCATCGCTCCCTAAGCCTGACACCAACCCCAACGACAACGATGTTGCGGCCGGTACAAATGCCGCGGGGCAGAGGGTGGCCGCCCCTTCATCGTCGTAAGACATGGCAGTTGCGCGACCGCCAGACCTCCGTCATATTGTCAGGAGATGCCCCGTGTCTGGGTCATGCCACTCATCATCTGCATTGCACGGCGGGGCTGTGATGGAAGACTCCCCAACGCCCCACCCGCCAGTGGGGAGGGTGTGAATGTGCACCGGAAATCGGCCTCAATACCTGGACTCAGAAATTTTTGTGATTGGCTTCTCATGGAAAGAACAAGATTTCTGATGTGGTCTGGTGCATGAGTTGACAGGGGCTGGCCAGGGCAACGAATGCCCCACGACCCTGAGGGGGGTACAGTAAACACCGGTGTGGTGTGCGTAGAGGGCGTAAGCATGGGCACAATCGTTGCTGACTGGTTAGGTGGTCATGCAGGGGGGACGTTTCACTGGTCTGCATCTGAAGCTCTAGCTGTGTGCTACTCCAGAGTCTTCAGCTGCCTTGCGAGTCATGTCGTTTTGATTGATCGCGGAAATTTGCAGAAGAGAAACATTATGGAACTCATTTTCGGAACTTAACCTCATTAACTCGTCGGCCTCGGGCCGAACAAAGTCGTTTGTTGCCCTAAGAGCAGCAGGGTGTTGTAGGAACCGGAGGACCTTGAATTGGACAGTCTACGCTACTTTCAGGTGGTCCCCCGTGTAGGTGAATGTCACACCCAATGTTGGAGGTCCCGGGTTGTCTTTGCAGTTGTGAGCTGACGCATTCGCATGACTGCCAGATTGCTTTGAGCAGCCTGCTTTTAGGCCCCCCCCAAAATCCACGCAGTATCTCCGCTGGAGCGGTTGGGTCTGAAAACAAATTTGTGCCAGCCCCCATTTGATGACATGCAGCCCTGGATTGGGCTGGCCATGGGCTGAGCGAAAGTCCCAAACCGGCATTTGACCCATCACTCTTCGCAAACCTAAGCCAAGTGCACCATATTCTTAACCGTCCTGTCTCATTATGTCTAAGGCCTCTGACTCTTTCCTTACCAGCCAAGTAAAGATTTCGAGCCTCATGTCCCCCATAAGCTGCAAGCTCAAACCGAAACAGGTGGGTGCCCAAATGGGTCATTAGGGTCCAATAGGGGCAAAAAACTGACTTTTCTCAAAAATGATCCTAGACCATGTGTGATGCTAAAACAAGTGTTTTTGGACTGTTTTGAGCTTGTGGTGGCCCATTTTGGTCCTCCGAAAATCCCAAAATGCCTTAAAAATGGGCTGTTTTGGGACCAAAAATGGGTCAAAAATGGGTGGGGAAACGTTGGCGCCAGTGGCAGCCATCCGCAGGCCATTTGGACGTGCTTGTGCGGGAAAGCACGGTGCATCGCCTGGCGGCGGGGGCATCCGAGGTTTTGGAGGAGAGAGGCCTGTCGTGTAGCTCAGTGTAGTAGCACAGTGTGTTCGCAGAATCAGGCACGAGAAGACAGATTTCGAGAGGATCAGGTCGTGTGGCTATGCCGGCAATTGCGCTCACGGGCAGAGCGGGCTGAGGCGCAGCGCGACCGGCGACAGTGTGTCCATGACTTAGTGCGACAGCTGCGGGACAGAAGGCACCTTGGCCTCTTTGCGAGGGTCGGGGGGTTCGTTGCACACGAACCCCAAGGCAGTGGCAGGGCTCGTACGGGATTACTGGTCTGACATCGTTGGGGGTGGTGGGGCGGGGAAGAGGAGTGTCGGCGCTGCAATGCACAGCCTACTCCTCCCAGCCAAATTCAAAGCAGCCATGCCATTGTTGTTCAAACCCCTCACGGCAGATATAGCACAGGCGGCCCTCGAGACCATGAAAGGGGGCTCTTCAGCAGGCAAAGATGGCATGCCCGCGGAACTGTACCAGCGGTTCCCAGAGGTTTTGGTGCCGCGGATGCTGGGGATAATGGAGCGCTTTTTGGGGTAGGGAAGGGGCGTCAGACCCGTGGACAGTGTCTCTGATGAAATGTATACCGAAGTTTGCAGGAGCAGTCAAGGCCTGCGACATGCGGCCAATTGCGCTACAAAATGCAGCGATGAAATGGTTGTCCACCCCAGCACTGCTCCAGCTGCAAGATGTGTTTGCACAAATAGTGCCTTGCTCGCAGAAAGGCTTCATGAAAGGCTGGCAGATGCTGGACCATGTCGTGCAGGAACGGGTGGATTGGGGGGGCCGAGCAAATAATGGTGGCAGTGGATTTTCAGAAGGCATACAATTCCGTGTCATTTGCCTTCCTGCGCACGGCGCTCACGCACGTTGGGCTGCCACAGGCGTACGTCTCACTGTCGTTGTCAGTCATGGCGGGACCCGTTCTTTTTTGTGTCGAAGCAGACGTGGAGCTACGCCCTAAGTCTGGGATAAAGGGCAACCCGCTGTCGCCACTGCTGTTCCATGTGGTAACCATCCTTCTGATCCATGACCTGGGGAGGTTGCACGTGGAGGTCCAGTTCATCCCCCCCCCTTTGTCTCAGCTACGCAAAAGTACCAAATTAATACGGTCCCTACGCCGACTGTAGCTCGGACAAGGCTGTAGACGCCCAGGTTCAACAAGAGAAGATTGCATGGTGAGCCCGTGCAAGAAAGGGGAATAGAATGCACAAATATCCCCAAAATCAGAGCTCTGTGGGTTCAAGTGGGCAAACACTCACACCAAATGTGTCCATGACTCCATGTAATTGGCAAATTTGTCACCAAACCCATGTCTTATGTGGCTGCACTACATTTGGTACCGAATCAAATCAGGTACCAAATTAATACGGTCCCTACGCCCGCTGTGGCTTGGACAAGAGCGTAGCATATACAAAGGGGGGGGGGACTGTGGTATGCAGACGACATCCTTATCTGCCTCCCTGGATGCCGCCGCCCACACGAGAAAGACCTGGGGGGGGTGGGGGGTTCTGGCACACGCTCCTTTGGCGGCCCACGCACAGTGGCTCCACTCCCTGTCGTTTGTCAATGTGGTCTGTAGACCCCATGCGGTTCCTGCAGCCCATGTCACGGTCTTCCAGACCTAGGCTCAGAAAGTAGGCCTGGTATTGGAGGAGGTCACACTCCCATACATTCAGCTGGCCCCGGTAACAATCAAGCACCTGTCGTTCCTGCGGGGTGCGCTATGGGCGTATTCCCAAGTGAGACAAGGGGGGTACCCCCTCCTCCCCCACCTTCGGCCCACCATGGGCATGTGGCATTCTGTATTTTTCAGGGGAGAGACCGGGCTCACCTACGTGTCGCCGAAGTTGGTTCGGGGAGGCGCGGTGCGATGGTGCGATTGAGTCATCAGTGGGATGGTCAAACGGGGGCATTTAGAGGTCATGGCGTGCACGTTGAAAATGACATATGACATGGGGGTTCAGGATGTACGACTGAGCTCCCTGGTGCCAGGTGATGGCAGCTAGAGACCTGCTTTACAATTCCTGTCGCTGGTGTTCGCAGTTTGAACATCCCCCCATCAAACCATGAATGCACAGATCTGGGAGGGCCTCATCGGCCTGCATCTACCAAAGGAAGGCCAATGGGAACAAAGCCGATCCAACAACCGAAGGGCCACTATGATAGGCCCGTACAAACTGCGTTGTACCACTCCCTTTCTACTCCTCCTACCCCTCCCAAACCCAACCACATGAGCCACAAGCAGCCCCTGTCCTACGGGGCCTTATGCTTCGTCCGTCGTGGTCCAGATAGAAGGGCTATGCGTCATACTGCGTGCCAATGGGCGGGGTCCGATTGTTCGTGGACCAGTGGAGAGGGATGTGTGTGCATGGGCATGGCACAGCACCCAGGGTTTGCGTTCTGTTGCGGGCCTCTGCTACAGGCCACGGAGGAGTAACAATGCCGACATCAGCTCCTCTGGGGCATGGGTCCAGTGCTCTGCCTGTGAGATACCCGGTCGGTTGTGCAGGAGTATGGTCATTGATGGTTGTGGAGGGTTGTGGAGGGGTGTGGCGGGGTGTGGAGGGGTGTGTAGGGTTGTGGAGGTTTGTGGAGGGTTGTGGAGGGTTGTGGAGCGGTGTGGAGGGTTGTGGAGGGTTGTGGAGGGTTTTGGAGGGTTGTGGAGGGTTGTGGAGGGTTGTGGAGGGTTGTGGAGGGTTGTGGAGGGGTGTGGAGGGTTGTGGAGGGTTGTGGAGGGTTGTGGAGGGTTGTGAAGGGTGGTGGAGGGGTGTGGAGGGGTGTGGAGGGTTGTGGAGGGTTGTGGAGGGGTGTGGAGGGGTGTGGAGGGGTGTGGAGGGTTGTGGAGGGTTGTGGAGGGTTGTGGAGGGTTGTGGAGGGGTGTGGAGGGTTGTGGAGGGTTGTGGAGGGTTGTGGAGTGGTGTGGAGGGTTGTGAAGGGTGGTGGAGGGGTGTGGAGGGGTGTGGAGGGTTCTGGAGGGTTGTGGAGGGGTGTGGAGGGTTGTGGAGGGTTGTGAAGGGTGGTGGAGGGGTGTGGAGGGGTGTGGAGGGTTGCAGAGGGTTGTTGAGGGTTGTGGAGGGGTATGGAGGGTTGTGGAGGGTTGTGGAGGGTTGTGGAGTGGTGTGGAGGGTTGTGGAGGGTGGTGGAGGGGTGTGGAGGGGTGTGGAGGGTTGTGGAGGGTTGTGGAGTGGTGTGGAGGGTTGTGAAGGGGGTTGGAGGGTTGTGGAGGGTTGTGGAGTGGTGTGGAGGGTTGTGAAGGGTGGTGGAGGGGTGTGGAGGGGTGTGAAGGGGTGTGGAGGGTTGTGGAGGGGTGTGGAGGGTTGTGGAGGGTTGTGAAGGGTGGTGGAGGGGTGTGGAGGGGTGTGGAGGGTTGCGGAGGGTTGTGGAGGGTTGTGGAGGGGTATGGAGGGTTGTGGAGGGTTGTGGAGGGGTGTGGAGGGGTGTGGAGGGTTGTGGAGGGTTGTGGAGGGTTGGAGAGGGTGGAAGAGGATTGGGACTGCTGTGTGCAGAGGACTGTGGATGACCTTGAACAGTTGGGATGTCGTTGCACTGTGTGAGGCAATGCATGCGCACTTTATCTTGGGGTGCACTAACAGGGGCATTTAGAGGTCATGGCGTGCACGTTGAAAATGACATATGACATGGGGGTTCAGAATGTACGACTGAGCTCCCTGGCGCCAGGTGATGGCAGCCAGAGACCTGCTTTACAATTCCTGTCGCTGGTGTTCGCAGTTTGAACATCCCCCCATCAAACCATGAATGCAATTGTTCAATGATGTGCTGGGGGTCCGACCGCGAGAGTGACATATCTCTTGCCGATCTCCACACTTCCAGCAGCCCAGACCATCCAGCTACAAAGCCCTCCAGCGAGTGAGAAGTACCTTGAAACCTTGTCTCCCACCTGACCGACCATTGTGCCTTGAGGGATGCCCACAGCACCAGACCCGGACTGCTCTGCAGCAACAGTGCTGGCTCGTCAAGGAGCAACCGGCTCGGTTCCACATTCTCACCCTCCCGCTGAACCATGCCGAAGGCTTTGCGTACCGTATCACAAACAAATGCGGGAAAGCGACAGTGTCGCAACATGTGTTCATGATCCCCCACTGGTCCCCCCCCAAAAAACTGCAGCAGAACTCGGCGAATGCAAAAGAACAAAAGTGGGGTAAATGCTGCGATGGGGTGGTCAAGTGCATATCAGTCTTGGAAGGGGAAGGGTGGACCGTCGTTTACACAGATGGCTCAGCGGAGCGTGTAAAGGGATGGTGGCAGGCGGGCTATGGGGCATGGTTCGGTGCTGGCTCAGCGCGCAATGTCGGTGCACGAGTGCTGATGTGGGAGCGACAGAGCGTGAGCCGAGGGGAGCTCAGGGGCGTGCTGTACGCCCTGCCGGAGCGGCCGGGGGGGGGGGGGGGCACATGGTAGTAGTACTCGATTCGGAGTATGTTTTCAAGGGTGTGATAGAATGGTCGCCCAAATGGAAGCGACACAGTTGGAGAAGCAAGTCAACTGAAATTGGACACCAAGACCTGTGGCAGGAGATCTGGCAGCTGCATGCGGCAGGATGCATGGCTGCAGGTGCAGATAATCTGGACTGTCTGGGGCATCTTTGCGGGGAGGGCGGAACAGCGTGGACGAGTTCACACCGGCCAGCCTTCGTATGACTTGCCCGTTGGTACTGATCCAATGAGACAATCCATTTGTCTCACTTGAGCTGGGTAGATGGGAAATTGATCTTTCAGTTTCATTCCCGGGCTGAGAAATTGCGTGGGGTTTACAGCGACAGCTTCCTGATACAGCAGCACGTCCAGCTGACCAAGCGTGGGCAGAAACTTCTCAATTTTTTCAATTGCTTTTTCCAAATCCTACATGGAATGAACCAGAAGAAAAGAAGGCACGCACAGGGAGCCTACCAGGATACACAGGAAGCTATGCAGGCTGTGGTGGCGGGCCCGGTTGGGGCCGCCCGTGGAGAAGCAAACCAGGCCCATAGTCCCCCCCCCCCACGATCGGGGCCGATCGGGGCCGCAACCCTCCGACTTCGGGTTGGAGGGACAGACAGGAGCAGGAGTATGGGCCACCCCACAACAGCGGTGCACGCCAGGATGCCCGAGGGCGCTGGGCCACACGGGCAGCCGCACATCGGGAGCAATGCAGGGCAGGCGCAAGGACGCCTCGAGGGCGCACCAACCCCAGACCCCCTGGACTACAGCGCCGGACGCGGCAACGGCGTAGCCGAGACATCAGCGGTGCTAGGGCAGCAAGGATAGTCGGCCAGCACCAGCAGCACAGACCCCCGACCACAGTGTAGATGCTGGCCCACAATACCACACAAACCACACCAACCCGAGGCCCTGTACATCCCATGCACGAGCCCCAAGTCAGCGCAGAAGCGCAAGAGGCAGGCCTGGCCAGGGTTAGGGCTGTGCCCCCAGTCCCTTCTCCGCTGTACTGGTCAGCTGTCGCCTGCGGTGCCTTAGCTGGTGCCAACGTTCTGCTGTGCATGCGCCTCTGTGCGTAATGGAACTATCGGTTGAGTGGCCTGCATGCCAGTCTGAGGCCTACCACTCTTCCTGACGCTGGCCCTGCTCGGCCATGCCCCCCGGCGGTTGTGTCTTGTTTGGGGCCTGGGGCCTGCGTGCCCCGGTGGGTTTCGGGATGTTGTTGGGGTAGAATGCCATAGCTCTCACTGGGGGGTGAGGGCGTGGCGCTGCTTAGGACAAGAGTATTCGCTCCGGCGCGGAGCACCGTCGTCCCTCCGCGTTGTTGTTGTTTCCGCGGAGGACGAGCCAGTGGGGGGGGGGGGGGCGTCGGATTGATGAGCGTGTGATCTGGATCGCCGCTTCGGTAGCGCGGTTGCCAGTTCGGTGAATGTGGGGGGCATTCGCGATGCCGGTGTGCACGGCTCGATTTCCATGGGTGACTTACGCTCGTTGCGTCTGCCGGAGGCTGCGGCGCTTGTTCCGGTGGCAGAGATCCGTGGTGCACCAGCTGTGCCAGTGCCATCACCCACATGTCCTCGTCCCTGTCGACGACCGGGGCCGCTGCCTGGGGGACCCGGACGTACGGGCCCCAGCCCAGACACCGGAGGAGCTCCCCGATGAGCCCCTTCCGCTGGTTCTCGGGGATGGGGACGTACGGCGGGGGCAGTCGATGGTACTCGTCGCGGTAGGAGACCAGGCAACCCACCCCGTGAGCTCGGCGAAGTCGAAGGGGTCGGAGCAGGCGAGGGGCGCGGGGTCTGGGGTGTCCACGGCGGTGACCTGCTCGCCGCCGACCATGAAGGCGACCCCCTGGGGGGGGGGGGGGGGGCTTGCCCCGGGAGGACCGTGAACCGCCGCGCCGACTGCTCTGCCACGGGGTCCTGGGACAAGTACGATGGCGGGGGAGGGGACGGCGACTGGGGTGCACGCCCGGTGAACACCGGGAGCGGCGAGGGCGGGGACGGATTCCGCTTTTTGCCAGCTCGAACTGTCCCCGCCCAGGGCTGGCCCATAGGCTCCGTCTGCGTGGAGACCTGCTGGGGGGGCGGCCATGTTGGCGGCAGCGGGACCTTGGGCAGGCCTGGCTCCTCCGGCTGCATCTCCACTGCCTGGGTATCCAGGCCGGACGAGCTGTAGTTCCCTCCACGATTAGGACAAGCTGAACACAAGGAGGAGGATGGGAAAAGCCCACAGGATCAGGGGGGTGTGTGGAAAGGGGGGTTTGAGGTGTAGGCATTGGGTGAAATGACCTTTCAGGGCAGGGGGGCAGTGGAAAAGGGGGTTTGAGTTGTTGCCACTCCCTGAAATACATTTTCAGGGCATGGGGACAGTGGAAAAGGGGTCGGGGGTGTAGACACCTGCTTTGGTACGACATCGGGGCTGTGGAAAAGGGGGTTCCATGGAGTAGGAAAAAACATAAGCCCCCCCTGCATAAGCACAGGCTGGTCGAAGCACGGCGACCGTCGTTTTCCTGTTTTTTTCTGGTCGTGTTTTTGTGGTCAGAAATGTAACGTGACGTGAATGTGTTTTGACGGCAAAGGGAACAGGGAGCTGGTTCATGCTTGTCATAGGTCCTCCATTTCATACCCACGTTCCGCTTGCGACTGCAACCTGATGCTGTTTGTTTTGATGTGATTTTCAGCCAAGTCTAATGTTTACCCATTCCAAAACCTGCTACCATGCCCCCTCCAAAGCTTGCCCCAAAGGGCAAGCATGTTTAAGTTGAGGTGCAAGGCTGGAAAGGGCTTCCTCTCCACAGCTCCCGGTGCCTCTGATGGGCAGTGAGGACGCCCAGAACATGCCAAAATGTGCCTACACATTGTGTTGTAGCGCCCTGTTGGAACAAGTGTGGTTCGGTGAGGTATGGGAAGGTTCGCTAAACATGCATTCTTTTGGTACCACACATCGTGCACAAGCACAGCCGCGTCTAAGCACGGGGACCAGTGGGCACCAATATGATGTCTTGCGCTCACATGCTTTTTCTGTGAGCTGTTGAACGCGCCCATGTGGACCTTGCCCATGCGCTATCTTCGCTTCGCCCCCGGGTTGTCATCTGCGCTCAAAGATGGCCCACTCCTCGGGCCAGGAGGTCCGAGTAACCCACCAGACCACTGGGAAGCCGGTCTGGACAACATCCGACTGCACTCAGATCATCTCCCTATCGCCCATTTCGTCCCCCGACTACATCCTGCAGGATGACTTCTACATCATAGGGGGCGTTCACGGTTCACGGTTCTGGATCTTGGGAGAGGCTTCTTCGGCTCCCGAGACGAAAAGCATCTATTATGACCACAAGACACGAAGCGATGCGCACTGCCGTCATAGAGCATGCGCGGCCGCGGGGCAGAAGGCTGGCGGCTAGGAGAAGCGACCCCCCCCCCCCCACACACACAAGGGGGTGGGAAAGGCAAGAAAATGAGTGGGGGATGACGACACGGGGGATGGCGACAAGGACAGGAAGTGATGGCGGGTGGAGCGGACAGAGCGAGAAGGGGGGGTGGGGCAGAACATGGGGTTGGGGGGCGCGATGGGGGAGGGCGTAGGGGCGGGCGGGGGGGGGGGGGGGGCGGGTGACCTGCACCACCCGACGGGGGGCAAAAACGCACAACACATGAGCACCGCACGGCCCCACACGGGGCGACGGAGCGGGGGCGACGGACGGCGCCACACAACCCCGTGGCCCAGGGGCGTAAACCACACGGTCCCCCAAAGACGAAGGGCGCACGGGGGGCGCACGGGGGGCGCTGGTCGGGGCGCAAGGGCAGCAAATCGTATGCGACGGGGGCGGAGGGCAGTGCCAACGACACGACACACCCGACTTCCTCTGAGCCTGCGCCGCCGGGGGCCCCGGTACAAGTACCGTTGGTCGCCAGCCCCACGGTCACAAGTGGCCGTTCACATCCGGAGGGCATCGTGTTGCAACGCTCATGGGGACACCAGTCCGGCGCATCAGCGCATGGGCTCACGGGCGGAACGTCCCCTCCACGACAAACACGCTGGAAGTGCCTCACAATGGGCACCCGTGTAGGCAAGCCAGCAATTGCAAATGTAGGAGCTCGTCCCGTCAATGCAGGTCCCAGCGTGTTGGCAGCAATTGGGATCACAGTCATCAGCGTCAAAGATGGCGGCACTGAACCATCCCCCTAGCGAGACAGCAATGGCAGTACTAAAGCCGCCAGGAAAGGGCATCAGCAACGGACGGTACCTAATCAGCGGTCCACCCCAGGCGCCCAACATACCATGGCTCGCAGAGCCCCATGTGAACCCCTTTCCGCAGTGGCCGCACTGTGTGTTCCGGCCACTACATCTCGGGTGCAGCCCATTGCAACAGCCAACACCATACCAGGAGTGCCAGAAAAGGTCACCAAGACGGGGGTGTTCCCGGCGATGGTGGATGGTGGATGATGTCCGAAGCGGTTCGATCCCCACATGAAGAGCTTTCCATTGGTGATGGCCGAACTGTGATACCCACCCAATGCGATGGCCGACACTATGCCGGAGGTGCCTGGAAAACACAGCGCATCTGGGTGGGTTCTTGTAGTATTGGATCCATCTCCCATCTGACCATGCTTGTTCTGCCCCCAAGTGAACCTCTTTCCGCCAACAGGCTGGACTGTGAGAGCTGCACAACCCCCCAAGCTCCTCTGAGTGTCTTGTACTGAGTGTCATGTTGTGTCCCGTCGCGTTGCGTCGCGTCATGTCGTGGTGTTGTGTCACACACCCAAAGTGTGCAACACAGCCGAACATCACCAAATTTGGTGTCACCTCACCACACTTGTCTATTTCTAGTGCTCTACGCGTCGTAGGAATATTTGAACCGACACACTATCGTTAGTGGGCAATCTTGATTCCGGCACGACACGACACCACGCGGCACGACACGGCACCACGCGACACAACATGACACCGCACTGCACGAGACCACACGACACGACATGACCAACTTGAAGCGCTACCAAAGCTCTGAAAGGAATCGGAATGGTCTAGCAGGGCAGCAGCTGCACAGTTAGCTTCGCTTGTGGCTCGTGTCATTGTGTTGTGGTTGCCCGGATGATGGGGAGGCTTAAGTACAAGCCGCCACAAACACACCAATAGCGCCGCTGGTGCCTGTTACCAGGCCATGTTATTGTTGGGGCGTAGAGAACCGGTTCACCTAAGGAGGGATTGTTGAATGGGCCGAGCATGTGTGCCCTTCGAAAAAATGCAAGGCAGCCATAACCGTCAGAGAGAAGGACACCACCTGTGTAGGGGCTGTTGCCTTCGGGCTTTGTTTTGATGTCCCACCGTTTCCAAGGCTAATCCCCAACGCAAAACCCACACCAAAACGGTGAACACGTACATACACGCGGAAGTACCATTGTTGTAAAGAAATTGTTGTACGGACAGGAAGTGCACGGGGTGGCTTTTTTGGTGGTGTTGGCGGATTTGTTTAGTGTGGACGGGGTGCCCACAGGAGTTGCCTTTAAATTGATAAACACAGCCGTGCCCAAAGAGCATGTAGTGTGTAAGGTCTGGGATTTGAGAGGCAGATTGGGCATAGTTTTTCGAGTGTGCAATTTCTGAATTCTAGCGAAGCTAGGCGGCGTGCGCAAATGAAGACACAGAAGAAAGCACTCTTCAGATGGCCATGAACCTGCGTGTGAGCGTTGCGAGCAAATACAAGTGACAGATGTCTCCTGACGTTGCTTTACTGAACAGAGCACACGTGGTCCCGATTTTCGTGACATTCCTTCATAATCCAAGAACTAGCAGGTCGCGGACAGTTTTTCACACAATGAGATCAACACATGGAGAGCATGTTGCTAATCGCAGTGGAAAAGTGAAACAAAAGTAGCACATTCGATCAGGCAGATACTATCAAAGAAAAAGAAGCCAGAAAATAAAATTTTCGCTGACGGTATCACAAGCGCAGTTTTCAAACCCACTTTAGAAAGGGCGATTCTGGCGTCTGTCGCAACTAGTCGCATGCGCGACACAGTGAAATAGTCCTGTTCAGTTCAATTTCCGAGAGATTTTACCACTTGAGCAACAAGCAAATTGATGACACATGGGCGGCCTTGCGGTTGAGCGGCGAGTGGGTGTTACTTCAGTCTTGAAAGAGGTCACCGCCGGTATACCGGAACTACCGGTCACCTCCACAACAGGTTGCATACGGTAGCCAGTATACGGTGCTCTTGCCCGAGAACAAGAGAGCACATCTGTCGCGGCTACGCCACAGCGGCCTGCACCCACCTTCGTGGCCACTACATGTACGTCTGGGACGTCCCCTCATGCAGCAACACACCGTGGCAAGGTACGGGTACGCCCTGGACGGCCGTTATTTTCTGTTGTGGAGCGCACCATTTCGTTGCGGTGGGGGGTGCGCAGTGTGTGCGGTACACCCGGCCCTTCCCGATGGACTTATCATTCGCGAGGGCCACGCAGTTGGCCCATTTTGCTTGTGGACGAGGGAGGCTCTCTCTCTGTATGATCTCTCTCTGTGCACATCGGCGGACGGGACCAGCAGCTCTGCGGGCCACCTTCGTGTACTTGCCCCTGCACATGACCCCAGTCGGTGCGCCCCACTCACGCTGCTCTTGTATGAGGCGATCCCTGGCGACGCCCCCTGAGGGCCTCGCTGGGGGTGGCCATGACCCCCCATGTGCACAGGATATCAGAAATTGGACACGACCCCCGCAGTGCGACTGCTGCATGACACATGGGCCGTGTGACCTCATCCTCTCTTTTGGTATGCGTGGCGATGCCAAGCCATACGCACTGCAGGGACGTTTTGCACTGTTACGGTCAGCGCGGTGCTGAGGAGTTCAGTGCAATGCAACGTGTTCTCGCCATCTGGCTGCGCTTCAGTCTTACAAACAAAACGACAGCAAATCATAGCCAAAGCTGTTCTTCAGCGTAGAGGGTGCGCCGAGATCCACACAACAACATATGGCATGCAGCGCCGGAAGGAACAAATTTGCCGCTGACCGGTAGCCCCTCCTAACCTGTAGTCCCCCTGTGTGACATTCCGTTGGGTTGTTGTTTCTTTACGGGGCCCTGGACAGTCACCCATTCTTCCCTTCGCATGTTGCGTCGGGTCGCTGCGTTCTGTCGGCCGCTGCGGCCGGTGCTCCCGCTGGTGTCATTTCCGCGTCCGCAGAGCCCGGTGGTTGGTGTGCCGGGGCTGTGCTGGATGTGGCGGGATATGCCGTTTGCGCGTCAGCGGCGTCCAGTAGTTGGCGCACTGGGGGTTGTGCTGGTTGTTGCGGGGGTCGTTTGACTGTTTTTGCTGTCCACACCCCCGTCTTCAACCCGTCCACAACCTGCCTCTCTGTGTTTCCGTGTGCGTGAGCCCCAGTTGCGCTGCTCCGCATGGTGCCCAGGTGATTTAGGCTGCACTGTGACCGCGCCGTCGTCCTTGGTTCTGCCCACCCTGGTTTTGTCGGAGGTTCCTTCTCTTGCCTGGCCCACCATTCCTTTCCCCACTCTCCTGAGCTTCACATTTCTCCAGAATCCGATCCGATAACCCGGGGCTTATGAGTGTGGGAAAGAGGCAGGAAGAATCCCGCATCTCTGGCCAATGGCGTGACTGCAGCACGGTTTGCAAGATAATCTCGGCAGGAACCGGACCCGGATCTCTACAGCAATGGCATTGGATGGGTGGGCACACCGCAGCCAAGGATGGTGGCAAGCAGGGTATGGGCGAGGGTGGGGCAAATGGGGAACTTTCCATGCCTTATGGCTCCAGTTGTGAGACAGTCCAGTAACAAGGTGGAGCAAAAAGCATTCTGCAGGTTTGCGCGGCGCACAGGGCCATGTTGCATCACGGACAGAGATGATCAGGGATTCAGAGTTGGTGTACAACGATATCGTAGGTATTGGAACCGCCATGGGTGGGTGGGCTCCTCACAACCAATGGGGCACAGCAAGTCATGGGGGCCAGCAAGGACATGCTAGGGCAGAGAGTGAGGCCCACACGGGCACCACAACGCCCAGGGGTATAACGAAGAATCTTGGTTAACAATCAGCTGCGCAGTACAACTAGTGTCCCGTGCTTTATCTTTCTTGCGTTCTGCTTTTCTTGCTAGGAAGTGAAGAAGACTGAGGGAAAGCGCGTCGAATGCACTCAGCAAAGGGGCCAATCTTGCTGTCGTGGGATCCAAAGTCGTGAAGTCATGGCTCGAAACCGCAAAACGGATGTAGCCTGTATTCTTGATACCCGTAATCAGCTGATTTTCCGCAGCATCCGTCTGCTCGGAAAATCGTTTTGTCCAGCCATGAATTGTGGGGAAGTCATAAGGTAATTGAATCAGGAGCCAAAATGAGGGTGTGAGTGGCGGACAGTGACAGGGAGGGGCACGAAGGCGGGGGCGGGAGCGGGTAGAGGAAGAGCAGTCAGAAGAGTCCGAACCCATTGAGCTACTGTAATGCAGCCGGGACCACACAAACGGCCTCCGGCGCTGGACTGGGTTCCGAATTCAGGGAGAGCTGGGGGTTTGCGCGCGACGAGAGGGTCCAGGCAAATCACCACACGCCCTGGGGCGTCAGCGAAACAGCCTTTGGAGCCCGGCCGGTTTTGCAGCGCCCTGGACCTGTGACACTCGAGTGACTCATTGATGGCCCACCTGAGAATGCAGTGCCTTTCCCGGACTTCGCCCCCCCCCCCCCCCGCACCACCACTCGCCCCCTCAGGCATGGGCGGTGCCCTGGCGGCAGCACACACATCCCTAAGTCGACAGTTTGCCGGTTCGAACCTCGATACCGTCACAAAGGGGCGCAATGCAGAAGACGGCGGATGGGTAAGGCTCTCTTCAGCCCCCTTCGCCATACCCCGCAGCCCCCGAAACCCACACCCTGGATCCCCCATGCCCTCCCTCTCTCCCCCCCTAACTCCCTCTCGCCGCCCACCCCCTGTGACTTCACTTGAGTCAGTGCTGGCCTCCTACGATCCTCCCAGTGCGTTCATAGGCGGCACCTTCCGTTGGAGACACACGCGTGCACGTGGAGGAGCCAGAGGAGCCCGGAAAAGGGCAGAGGTGCCCAGGTACCCGGGTGCACAGTTGTAGTTTGGGACATCCCATGGACCCACCAGATGCTTGAGGCAACAGCGCAAAGAACTCAGTGTCAGGCATGCTCTTGAAGAGGGATGCCCCCCCACCCCCTCCGTTCGAGGTGACAGAGGGTTCCGCCCGAACCGTTTCTGTCGACCCACCAACCGTTTCGTAACTGCCGGGGCCTTGCTCCCACACCGCAGTGCCAACCACCAGTGCCGACACTCGCGAACCCCTTTGAAGCCCTCCTTCAGCCTCCTATGCCCCCAAGCACGTCCTGCTCAGCGCTTGGGATGCACCTGCAAAGTGCCCCAAGTCACGCCCAATTGACTGGACACCCGCAGGTCCTTCCACAGGTCATCTCCACTGCGATCGCCTTCCGGCAGCGCTGGGTACGCCTGCACCAGTGCCTCCGTCTCGTATGTGACCTACTCACTGAGTCGGACATGGCACGCGGCTGGTTCTTACTGAGTTAGGGTTGTGAAAAGCACAGGTATTACTGAGTGGTGCATGGTACGGGGCTGACAAGAAGAGGAAACACCAGCAGCATGGCTTCGAGAAGTGCCAAGTGGTGTTGTGCAATATGGTCCACGAATGAGATTGCCATTTTTCAGCACCAGCAAACAGGAGTTGGGTTGGAGGGGTCCTGACACCCGAGGGGGGGGGGGGGGCAGGTGACGGTAATTAGCGAGCCAGCCATGCCATGTGCTAAATCACAGCAGGGCGCAACCGCTGAATGACTCTGCATCTTGCTGCATGCTTGAACCCTTTACTTGTCTGCGTGCCTGCAATACAATGCCACGGAGTACTGTACCGTACCACACTGCACCAGTGCCTCCGTCTCGTATGTGACCTACTTACTGAGTCAGACATGGCACGCGGCTGGTTCTTACTGAGTTAGGGTTGTGAAAAGCACAGGTATTACTGAGTGGTGCATGGTAAGGGGCTGATATGGAACAAACCTCAGTGTCCCCTGCTGGACGATAGTCGCATGTGCTCCAGACGGAAGTGCTTGCAGCCGGCGCCCCGCAGCATCCCAAGAAACTGCGTCCCCGTCTGCGCTGTGCCGTTGGACAACGTGTCATGGCAGCCCAGATCCGCGACGAGCGGGTGCCTCGCACTGGTGCGGGACAGCGGCTCGACCTTGTGCCTCTCGCATGGGCGCCCGCAGTCTTTGAAGACGTGGCCGTCGCTGAGGAAGCGGCAGAAGACGCAGCGCTCCACGCAGAACATGGGCGTGTGCTGGTGCAGTGTGACCTCCAC
Organism: Eutreptiella sp. 'Long Island Sound 2002'; assembly: GCA_964036045.1. NCBI lineage: Eukaryota > Euglenozoa > Euglenophyceae > Eutreptiales > Eutreptiaceae > Eutreptiella > Eutreptiella sp. 'Long Island Sound 2002'. Next base: position 11,506,880 of record OZ038400.1, read on the forward strand.
GGTCATATACCCTCCACCCCCCCTCTGCAGCGGGGCGGTCATATACCCCCCACCCCCCCTCTGCAGCGGCGCGGTCATATACCCCCCACCCCCCGCCTCGCCCCCATATACCCCCCACCCCCCCTCTGCAGCGGCGCCCCCATATACCCCACACACCCCCTCTGCAGCGGCGCGGTCATATACCCCCCACCCCACCTCTGCAGCGGCGCGGTCATATACCCCCCACCCCCCCTCTGCAGCGGCGCGGTCATATACCCCCCACCCCCCACCTCGCCCCCATATACCCCCCACCCCCCCTCTGCAGCGGCGCCCCCATATACCCCCCATCCCCCCTCTGAAGCGGCGCGGTCATATACCCCCCACCCCCCCTCTGGAGCGGCGCGGTCACATACTCCCCACCTCCCCTCTGCAGCGGCGCGGTCATATACCCCCAACCCCCCCTCTGAAGCGGCGCGGTCATATACCCCCCAGCCCCCCTCTGAAGCGGCGCGGTCATATACCCCCCACCCCCTCTGCAGCGGCGCGGTTGTACAAGCGAAACAAAACTCCTTCAAAGGCCATATGACTTCCAGGTGCGCCGCACCTCGATGTCATGAGAGGTCATGAGAGGAGGGCCCTGTTATAGTTTATAAAATTCTGAATGCAACAGGGCATCATAATGAACAAAACAAAGTATGGTGTACAACTACTGTTACTGGGGAAACAGCAGTTGTACAAGCAAAACAAAACTCTTTCAAAGGCCATATGACTTCCTGGTGCGCGGTCTTTGTGATTCAGCCAGCACCAAGCCACACTCCAGCGACCACAAATGGTGTTGTGCCTTCTCACGCGGTCACGACGCCTCCAGGCACAGACACAGTGGGAAACGCCGCAGCGAACTCGCCACTGCGTTCCAGCCAACAAGGCGTCCGGCAAAGAGTACGAAGCCGCGCGGCCGTGGAGAGTCCACTAGAATTGAGACCGTCTCTAAAAAATAGGCACCGGTAACGAAATGCAACCGTGCCGGGTCAGGTCCCTCAGTGAGAGCAGAGCCTCTACGGGCAAGAGGACCCCAGGGACCCGCCGAAAAGTGGCAAGAGGCCCCCAGCATCCCGCCCTGCGAAGCGTTCCGCCAACACTAAGAGACAGCACCCACAGGACAATCTGCAAGTTGGCGGTCCATAGCAGTGCGCCCCTTGGGCAAATTCGCAACCCACACAGGGCAAGGGAGGGCGGGGAAGGCCTGTAGGCACATCTCACATCACATCTCTGGAGGAGGTAGAAAGCCCTGCGCAAATTCCTGTTATGTCTCTTTAAACCAGACCGGGCGCGCATTCCCGCAATCTGGCCGATGGAGGAGGCATTGTCTCCGACCAATCTGAAAACAGGCCAGCCCACATTGATTATGAAACTAAGGCCCCGGACCAGGGAGTCCAATTCTGCCTCCTGCTGCGTTAAAACTTCTTGCCCGCAGCGAAAAACCCTGCCCCCCAGAGCAGGTCCCCAGAGACCCACCTTGAAGCGGTCCAAATCGAAGGCAGCGTCGACGAAAACAAGGCCTCTGCCCGCAGAAGAGGGGGAAGCGACGTGTCTCGGAGTCCAACCATGCCGCGACATGACAAGGCAGTGCAGGAGGCTATGAACCAGTTTCAAGGTGCCATGGTAGGCGGCCTAGAGTATAGAGAGTATAGAATGCATACGTGGGCGGTTGGGCGGCGGCGTGGTGCTCGTGGCGGTGGTTGGTTCGGCGGCGGGTTGTTTATACCTTGGCGTGCTTGCGGCGGCTCTCTTGGCGTGTGCGTGCATGGGCATACCTCTTGCGTGTGTTTCATGGTGTTTCATGGTTTCCCTGTTTTTTCGTGTGGCGCTTTGCGTTTGGGGGGTCTCTTCTCCTTGATGCTTTCACACACCTTGTCTCACGGCGTCCTCGTCCTATGCGTGCGGGGGATGTTAGCGGGCGTGCCCTCTTGTTGGTGGTGGTGTGGCCGTTGTGTCCTTTCCCTCGTGCGTTGCGCACCTCGGCTCCCTTTCGTCGTGTGGCAGCGTGGCGCATCGTGCAACATACTTGTTTCGGCGGTCGGCATGTTCCCGTGGCGCCTACCCTATGTTGTCTCGTCGTTTTGTTTTACTTATTGGTGTTGGGGCGCGCACAAGTCCCCTACTCCTACTGCATGCACTTTGCTAAGTGTTTTGGGGCACGCAACGTTCAGCTTTTCCGTCTTGGCGGCTCTTGTGTTCGTTGTTTTTCTGTGAGTGTCCTACCATTTTCGACCTCGCCAAACAGCGGCGTAAAAATTTGTGGGGGGTTTCTGAGGTCGGAAAACACGATTTTACATTTATTTTTGCTGGCTGTGCCTCTTTTTCTTGGTTTTTTAATTTTTCTCTGCTGCGATCGCGCGACGGTCTATACACTGCAATACCAATTTGAAATGGGCATTGTGCGGGCACGTACTGTGAAGTTCAACCTGAAAATAGCGTCATTCGCGTGCAAGGGAGCCTAAAGCCCAGATTTGCGCACACGGGCAAATTCGGGCAAATTCTCTGCTACACGTGCGACGTGGTTCGTATGGTACACGAACAGCATGATGCAGCTTGTTCTGGCCGGAGGGTTGAGTGGTTGTGATATGGGCAATACCAAATTGAAACGGCCATTGTGCGGGCACGTACTGTTCAGTTCAACCTGAAAATGGCGTCACTCGTGTGCAAGGGAGCCTGAACCTCACATTTGCACACACGCGCAAATTCGGGCAAATTCTCTGCTACATGTGCGACATCGGTCGTATGGTACACGAACATCATGATGCACCTTGTTTTGACCAGGGGGTTGAGTGGTTGAGATATGGGCAATACCAATTTGAAATGGTCATTGTGCGGGCACGCACTGTTCAGTTCAACCTGAAAATAGCGTCATTCGGGTGCAAGGGAGCCTAAAGCCCAGATTTGCACACACGGGCAAATTCGGGCAAATTCTCTGCTACATGTGCGAGGTGGTTCGTATGGTACACGAACATCATGATGCACCTTGTTTTGACCAGAGGGTTGAGTGGTCGAGATATGGGCAATACCAATTTGAAATGGTCATTGTGCGGGCACGCACTGTTCAGTTCAACCTGAAAATAGCGTCCTTCGCGTGCAAGGGAGCCTAAACCTCACATTTGCACACACGGGCAAATTCGGGCAAATTCTCTGCTACACGTGCGACGTGGTTCGTATGGTACACGAACAGCATGATGCAGCTTGTTCTGGCCAGAGGGTTGAGTGGTCGCGATATGGGCAACACCAATTTGGAATGGTCATTGTGCGGGCACGCACTGTTCAGTTCAACCTGAAAATAGCATCCTTCACGTGCAAGGGAGCCTAAACCTCACATTTGCACACACGGGCAAAGTCGGGCAAATTCTCTGCTACATGTGCGAGGTGGTTTGTATGGTACACGAACATCATGATGCACCTTGTTTTGACCAGGGGGTTGGGTGGTCGAGATATGGGCAATACCAATTTTGAATGGTCATTGTGCGGGCACGCACTGTTCAGTTCAACCTGAAAATAGCGTCCTTCACGTGCAAGGGAGCCTGAACCTCACATTTGCACACACGGGCAAATTCGGGCAAATTGTCTGCTACACGTGCGACGTGGTTCGTATGGTACACGAACAGCATGATGCAGCTTGTTCTGGCCGGAGGGTTGAGTGGTCGAGATATGGGCAGTACCAATTTGAAATGGGCATTGTGCGGGCGCATACTGTTCAGTTCGACCTGAAAATAGCGTACTTCGCGTGCCGGGGAGCCTAAGCCGCACATTTCCACACACGGGCGAATTGGGACAAATTCTCTGCTACACGTGCGACGTGGTTCGTATGGTACACGAATAGCATGATGCAGCTTGTTGTGGCCAGAGGGTTGAGTGGTTGAGATATGGGCAATACCAATTTGAAATGGGCATTATGCGGGCACGTACTGTTCAGTTCAACCTGAAAATAGCGTCATTCGCGTGCAAGGGAGCCTGAACCTCACATTTGCACACACGGGCAAATTCGGGCAAATTCTCTGCTACATGTGCGAGGTGGTTCGTATGGTACACGAACATCATGATGCACCTTGTTTTGACCAGGGGGTTGAGTGGTCGAGATATGGGCAATACCAATTTGGAATGGTCATTGTGCAGGCACGCACTGTTCAGTTCAACCTGAAAATAGCGTCCTTCGCGTGCAAGGGAGCCTAAACCTCACATTTGCACACACGGGCAAATTCGGGCAAATTCTCTGCTACACGTGCGACGTGGTTCGTATGGTACACGAACAGCATGATGCAGCTTGTTCTGGCCGGAGGGTTGAGTGGTTGTGATATGGGCAACACCAATTTGAAATGGGCATTGTGCGGGCACGTACTGTTCAGTTCAACCTGAAAATAGCGTCATTCGCGTGCAAGGGAGCCTAAGGCCCAGATTTGCGCACACGGGCAAATTCGGGCAAATTCTCTGCTACACGTGCGATGTGGTTCGTATGGTACACGAACAACATGCTGCAGCTTGTTCTGGCCAGAGGGTTGAGTGGTTGTGATATGGCCAATACCAATTTCAAATGGGCATTGTGCGGGCACGTACTGTGAAGTTCAACCTGAAAATAGCGTCATTCGCGTGCAAGGGAGCCTAAAGCCCAGATTTGCGCACACGGGCAAATTCGGGCAAATTCTCTGCTACACGTGCGACATCGGTCGTATGGTACACGAACAGCATGATGCAGCTTGTTCTGGCCGGAGGGTTGAGTGGTTGTGATATGGGCAATACCAAATTGAAACGGCCATTGTGCGGGCACGTACTGTTCAGTTCAACCTGAAAATAGGGTCACTCGTGTGCAAGGGAGCCTGAACCTCACATTTGCACACACGGGCAAATTCGGGCAAATTCTCTGCTACATGTGCGAGGTGGTTCGTATGGTACACGAACATCATGATGCACCTTGTTTTGACCAGGGGGTTGAGTGGCCGAGATATGGGCAATACCAATTTGGAATGGTCTTTGTGCGGGCACGCACTGTTCGGTTCAACCTGAAAATAGCGTCATTCGCGTGCAAGGGAGCCTAAAGCCCAGATTTGCACACACGGGCAAATTCGGGCAAATTCTCTGCTACATGTGCGAGGTGGTTCGTATGGTACACGAACATCATGATGCTCCTTGTTTTGGCCAGAGGGTTGAGTGGTCGAGATATGGGCAATACCAATTTGAAATGGTCATTGTGCGGGCACGCACTGTTCATTTCAACCTGAAAATAGCGTCCTTCGCGTGCAAGGGAGCCTAAACCTCACATTTGCACACACGGGCAAATTCGGGCAAATTTTCTGCTACACGTGCGACGTGGTTCGTATGGTACACGAACAGCATGATGCAGCTTGTTCTGGCCAGAGGGTTGAGTGGTCGCGATATGGGCAACACCAATTTGGAATGGTCATTGTGCGGGCACGCACTGTTCAGTTCAACCTGAAAATAGCATCCTTCACGTGCAAGGGAGCCTAAACCTCACATTTGCACACACGGGCAAATTCGGGCAAATTCTCTGCTACATGTGCGAGGTGGTTCGTATGGTACACGAACATCATGATGCACCTTGTTTTGACCAGGGGGTTGAGTGGTCGAGATATGGGCAATACCAATTTGGAATGGTCATTGTGCGGGCACGCACTGTTCAGTTCAACCTGAAAATAGCGTCCTTCACATGCAAGGGAGCCTAAACCTCACATTTGCACACACGGGAAAATTCGGGCAATTTCTCTGCTACATGTGCGATGTGGTTCGTATGGTACACGCACAGCATGATGCAGCTTTTTCTGGCAGAAGGGCTGAGTGGTCGAGATATGGGCAGTACCAATTTGAAATGGGCATTGTGCGGGCGCATACTGTTCAGTTCGACCTGAAAATAGCGTACTTTGCGTGCCGGGGAGCCTAAGCCGCACATTTCCACACACGGGCAAATTCGGGCAAATTCTCTGATACACGTGCGACGTGGTCCGTATGGTACACGAATAGCATGATGCAGCTTGTTGTGGCCAGAGGGTTGAGTGGTTGAGATATGGGCAATACCAATTTGAAATCGGCATTGTGCGGGCACGCACTGTTCAATTCAACCTGAAAATAGCGTCACTCGTGTGCAAGGGAGCCTGAACCTCACATTTGCACACACGGGCAAATTCGGGCAAATTCACTGCTACATGTGCGAGGTGGTCCGTATGGTACACGAACAGCATGATGCAGCTTGTTCTGGCCGGAGGGTTGAGTGGTTGTGATATGGGCAATACAAATTTGAAATGGGCATTGTGCGGGCACGTACTGTGAAGTTCAACCTGAAAATAGCGTCATTCGCATGCAAGGGAGCCTAAGCCGCACATTTCCACACACGGGCGAATCGGGACAAATTCTCTGCTACACGTGCGACGTGGTTCGTATGGTACACGAACGGCATAATGCAGCTTGTTCTGGCCGGAGGGTTGAGTGGTTGAAACATGGGCAATACCAATTTGAAATGGTCATTGTGTGGGCACGCACTGTTCAGTTCAACCTGAAAATAGCGTCCTTGACGTGCAAGGGAGCCTAAACCTCACATTTGCACACACGGGCAAATTCGGGCAAATTCTCTGCTACACGTGTGACGTGGTTCGTATGGTACGCGAACAGCATGATGCACCTTGTTCTGGCCGGAGGGTTGAGTGGTTGTGATATGGGCAATACCAATTTGAAATGGGCATTGTGCGGGCACGTACTGTGAAGTTCAACCTGAACGTAGCGTCGTTCACCGGCAAGGGAGCCTAAACCTCACATTTGCACACACGGGCAAATTCGGGCAAATTCTCTGCTACACGTGCGACGTGGTTCCTATGGTACACGAACATCATGATGCAGCTTTGTCTGGCCTGAGGGTTGAGTGGTCAAGATATGGGCAGTACCAATTTGAAATGGGCATTGTGCGGGCGCATACTGTTCAGTTCGACCTGAAAATAGCGTCCTTCACGTGCAAGGGAGCCTAAACCTCACATTTGCGCACACGGGCAAATTCGGGCAAATTCTCTGCTACCTGTTCGAGGTGGTTCGTATGGTACACGAACATCATGATGCACCTTGTTTTGACCAGGGGGTTGAGTGGTCGAGATATGGGCAATACCAATTTGAAATGGTCATTGTGCGGGCACGCACTGTTCAGTTCAACCTGAAAATAGCGTCCTTCACGTGCAAGGGAGCCTAAACCTCACATTTGCGCACACGGGCAAATTCGGGCAAATTCTCTGCTACACGTGCGAGGTGGTTCGTATGGTACACGTACATCATGATGCACCTTGTTTTGACCAGGGGGTTGAGTGGTCGAGATATGGGCAATACCAATTTGAAATGGGCATTGTGCGGGCACGTACTGTTCGGTTCAACCTGGAAATAGCGTCACTCGTGTGCAAGGGAGCCTAAACCTCACATTTGCACACACGGGCAAATTCGGGCAAATTCTCTGCTACACGTGCGACGTGGTTCGTATGGTACACGAACAGCATGATGCAGCTTGTTCTGGCCGGAGGGTTGAGTGGTCGCGATATGGGCAATACCAATTTGAAATCGGCATTGTGCGGGCACGTACTGTTCGGTTCAACCAGGAAATAAGGTTATTCGCGTGCAAGGGAGCCTGAACCTCACGTTTGCGCACACGGGCAAATTCGGGCAAATTCTCTGCTACACGTGCGAGGTGGTTCGTATGGTACACGAACATCATGATGCACCTTGTTTTGGCCAGAGGGTTGAGTGGTCGAGATATGGGCAATACCAATTTGAAATGGTCATTGTGCGGGCACGCACTGTTCAGTTCAACCTGAAAATAGCGTCCTTCGCGTGCAAGGGAGCTTAAACCTCACATTTGCACACACGGGCAAATTCGGGCAAATTCTCTGCTACACGTGCGACGTGGTTCGTATGGTACACGAACAACATGCTGCAGCTTGTTCTGGCCAGAGGGTTAAGTGGTCGAGATATGGGCAATACCAATTTAAAATCGGCATTGTGCGGGCACGTACTGTTCGGTTCAACCTGGAAATAGCGTCACTCGTGTGCAAGGGAGCCTAAACCTCACATTTGCACACACGGGCAAATTCGGGCAAATTCTCTGCTACACGTGCGACGTGGTTCGTATGGTACACGAACAGCATGATGCAGCTTGTTCTGGCCGGAGGGTTGAGTGGTCGCGATATGGGCAATACCAATTTGAAATCGGCATTGTGCGGGCACGTACTGTTCGGTTCAACCAAGAAATAAGGTTATTCGCGTGCAAGGGAGCCTGAACCTCACGTTTGCGCACACGGGCAAATTCGGGCAAATTCTCTGCTACACGTGCGAGGTGGTTCGTATGGTACACGAACATCATGATGCACTTTGTTTTGGCCAGAGGGTTGAGTGGTCGAGATATGGGCAATACCAATTTGAAATGGTCATTGTGCGGGCACGCACTGTTCAGTTCAACCTGAAAATAGCGTCCTTCGCGTGCAAGGGAGCTTAAACCTCACATTTGCACACACGGGCAAATTCGGGCAAATTCTCTGCTACACGTGCGACGTGGTTCGTATGGTACACGAACAACATGCTGCAGCTTGTTCTGGCCAGAGGGTTAAGTGGTCGAGATATGGGCAATACCAATTTGAAATCGGCATTGTGCGGGCACGTACTGTTCGGTTCAACTTGGAAATAGCGTCACTCGTGTGCAAGGGAGCCTAAACCTCACATTTGCACACACGGGCAAATTCGGGCAAATTCTCTGCTACACGTGCGACGTGGTTCGTATGGTACACGAACAGCATGATGCAGCTTGTTCTGGCCGGAGGGTTGGGTGGTCGCGATATGGGCAACACCAAATTGAAATGGGCATTGTGCGGGCACGCACTGTTCAGTTCAACCTGAAAATAGCGTCACTCGTGTGCAAGGGAGCCTGAACCTCACATTTGCACACACGGGCAAATTCGGGCAAATTCTCTGCTACACGTGCGACGTGGTTCGTATGGTACACGAACAGCATGATGCAGCTTGTTCTGGCCGGAGGGTTGAGTGGTTGTGATATGGGCAATACCAATTTGAAATGGGCATTGTGCTGGCACGTACTGTGAAGTTCAACCTGAAAATAGCGTCATTCGCGTGCAAGGGAGCCTAGAGCCCAGATTTGCGAACACGGGCAAATTCGGGCAAATTCTCTGCTACACGTGCGATGTGGTTCGTATGGTACACGAACAACATGCTGCAGCTTGTTCTGGCCAGAGGGTTAAGTGGTCGAGATATGGGCAATACCAATTTGAAATCGGCATTGTGCGGGCACGTACTGTTCGGTTCAACCTGGAAATAAGGTTATTCGCGTGCAAGGGAGCCTGAACCTCACATTTGCACGCACGGGCAAATTCGGGCAAATTCTCTGCTACACGTGCGAGGTGGTTCGTATGGTACACGAACATCATGATGCACCTTGTTTTGGCCAGAGGGTTGAGTGGTCGAGATATGGGCAATACCAATTTGAAATGGTCATTGTGCGGGCACGCACTGTTCAGTTCAACCTGAAAATAGCGTCCTTCACGTGCAAGGGAGCCTAAACCTCACATTTGCACACACGGGCAAATTCGGGCAAATTCTCTGCTACACGTGCGACGTGGTTCGTAAGGTACACGAACAACATGCTGCAGCTTGTTCTGGCCAGAGGGTTAAGTGGTCGAGATATGGGCAATACCAATTTGAAATCGGCAATATGCGGGCACGTACTGTTCGGTTCAACCTGGAAATAGCGTCACGTGTGTGCAAGGGAGCCCAAACCTCACATTTGCACACACGGGCAAATTCGGGCAAATTCTCTGCTACACGTGCGACGTGGTTCGTATGGTACACGAACAGCATGATGCAGCTTGTTCTGGCCGGAGGGTTGAGTGGTCGCGATATGGGCAATACCAATTTGAAATCGGCATTGTGCGGGCACGCACTGTTCGGTTCAACCTGGAAATAAGGTTATTCGCGTGCAAGGGAGCCTGAACCTCACATTTGCGCACACGGGCAAATTCGGGCAAATTCTCTGCTACACGTGCGCGGTGGTTCGTATGGTACACGAACATCATGATGCACCTTGTTTTGGCCAGAGGGTTGAGTGGTCGAGATATGGGCAATACCAATTTGAAATGGTCATTGTGCGGGCACGCACTGTTCAGTTCAACCTGAAAATAGCGTCCTTCGCGTGCAAGGGAGCTTAAACCTCACATTTGCACACACGGGCAAATTCGGGCAAATTCTCTGCTACACGTGCGACGTGGTTCGTATGGTACACGAACAACATGCTGCAGCTTGTTCTGGCCAGAGGGCTAAGTGGACGAGATATGGGCAATACCAATTTAAAATCGGCATTGTGCGGGCACGTACTGTGAAGTTCAACCTGGAAATAGCGTCCTTCGCGTGCAAGGAAGCCTAAACCTCACATTTGCACACACGGGCAGATTCGGGCAAATTCTCTGCTACATGTGCGACGTGGTTCGTATGGTACACGAACAGCATGATGCAGCTTGTTCTGGCCGGAGGGTTGGGTGGTCGCGATATGGGCAACACCAATTTGAAATGGGCATTGTGCGGGCACGCACTGTTCCGTTCAACCTGAAAATAGCGTCACTCGTGTGCAAGGGAGCCTGAGCCTCACATTTGCACACACGGGCAAATTCGGGCAAATTCTCTGCTACACGTGCGATGTGGTTCGTATGGTACACGAACAGCATGATGCAGCTTGTTCTGGCCAGAGGGTTGAGTGGTCGCGATATGGGCAAAACCAATTTGGAATGGGCATTGTGCGGGCACGTACTGTTCAGTTCAACCTGAAGATAGCGTCACTCGTGTGCAAGGGAGCCTGAACCTCACATTTGCACACACGGACAAATTCGGGCAAATTCTCTGCTACATGTGCGAGGTGGTTCGTATGGTACACGAACATCATGATGCACCTTGTTTTGACCAGGGGGTTGAGTGGTCGAGATATGGGCAATACCAATTTGGAATGGTCATTGTGCGGGCACGCACTGTTCAGTTCAACCTGAAAATAGCGTCCTTCACGTGCAAGGGAGCCTAAACCTCACATTTGCACACACGGGCAGATTCGGGCAAATTCTCTGCTACACGTGCGACGTGGTTCATATGGTACACGAATAGCATGATGCAGCTTGTTCTGGCCAGAGGGTCGAGTGGTTGAGATATGGGCAATACCGAATTGAAACGGGTATTGTGCGGGCACGCACTGTTCAGTTCAACCTGAAAATGGCGTCCTTCACGTGCCAGGGAGCCTAAACCTCACATTTGCACACACGGGCAAATTCGGGCAAATTCTCTGCTACACGTGCGACGTGGTTCGTATGGTACACGAACAGCATGATGCAGCTTGTTCTGGCCGGAGGGTTGAGTGGTCGAGATATGGGCAATACCAATTTGGAATGGTCATTGTGCGGGCACGCACTGTTCAGTTCAACCTGAAACTAGCGTCCTTCACGTGCAAGGGAGCCTAAACCTCACATTTGCACACACGGGCAAATTCGGGCAAATTCTCTGCTACACGTGCGACGTGGTTGGTATGGTCCACGAATAGCATGATGCAGCTTGTTGTGGCCAGAGGGTTGAGTGGTTGAGATATGGGCAACACCAATTTGAAATCGGCATTGTGCGGGCACGTACTGTTCGGTTCAACCTGGAAATAAGGTTATTCGCGTGCAAGGGAGCCTGAACCTCACATTTGCGCACACGGGCCAATTCGGGCAAAATCTCTGCTACACGTGCGGGGTGGTTCGTATGGTACACGAACATCATGATGCACCTTGTTTTGACCAGGGGGTTGAGTGGTCGAGATATGGGCAATACCAATTTGGAATGGGCATTGTGCGGGCACGTACTGTTCGGTTCAACCTGGAAATAAGGTTATTCGCGTGCAAGGGAGCCTGAACCTCACATTTGCGCACACGGGCGAAATTGGGCAAATTCTCTGCTACACGTGCGGGGTGGTTCGTATGGTACACGAACATCATGATGCACCTTGTTCTGGCCAGAGGGTTGAGTGGTGGAGATATGGGCAATACCAATTTGAAATGGTCATTGTGCGGGCACGCACTGTTCAGTTCAACCTGAAAATAGCGTCCTTCGCGTGCAAGAGAGCCTAAACCTCACATTTGCACACACGGGCAAATTCGGGCAAATTCTCTGCTACACGTGCGACGTGGTTCGTATGGTACACGAACATCATGATGCACCTTGTTTTGACCAGGGGGTTGAGTGGTCGAGATATGGGCAATACCAATTTGGAATGGTCATTGTGCGGGCACGCACTGTTCAGTTCAACCTGAAAATAGCGTCCTTCACGTGCAAGGGAGCCTAAACCTCACATTTGCACACACGGGCGAATTTGGGCAAATTCTCTGCTACACGTGCGACGTGGTTCATATGGTACACGAATAGCATGATGCAGCTTGTTGTGGCCAGAGGGTTGAGTGGTTGAGATATGGGCAATACCAAATTGAAACGGGTATTGTGCGGGCACGTACTATTCAGTTCAACCTGAAAATAGCGTCCTTCACGTGCAAGGGAGCCTAAACCTCACATTTGCACACACGGGAAAATTCGGGCAAATTCTCTGCTACACGTGCGACGTGGTTCGTATGGTACGCGAACATCATGATGCACCTTGTTCTGGCTAGAGGGTTGAGTGGTCGAGATATGGGCAATACCAATTTGAAATGGTCATTGTGCGGGCACGCACTGTTCAGTTCAACCTGAAAATAGCGTCCTTCGCGTGCAAGAGAGCCTAAACCTCACATTTGCACACACGGGCAAATTCGGGCAAATTCTCTGCTACACGTGCGACGTGGTTCATATGGTACACGAATAGCATGATGCAGCTTGTTGTGGCCAGAGGGTTGAGTGGTTGAGATATGGGCAATACCAAATTGAAACGGGTATTGTGCGGGCACGTACTATTCAGTTCAACCTGAAAATAGCGTCCTTCACGTGCAAGGGAGCCTAAACCTCACATTTGCACACACGGGCGAATTTGGGCAAATTCTCTGCTACACGTGCGACGTGGTTCATATGGTACACGAATAGCATGATGCAGCTTGTTGTGGCCAGAGGGTTGAGTGGTTGAGATATGGGCAATACCAAATTGAAACGGGTATTGTGCGGGCACGTACTATTCAGTTCAACCTGAAAATAGCGTCCTTCACGTGCAAGGGAGCCTAAACCTCACATTTGCACACACGGGAAAATTCGGGCAAATTCTCTGCTACACGTGCGATGTGGTTCGTATGGTACACGAACATCATGATGCACCTTGTTTTGGCCAGGGGGTTGAGTGGTCGAGATATGGGCAATACCAATCTGGAATGGTCATTGTGCGGGCACGTACTGTGAAGTTCAACCTGAAAATAGCGTCATTCGCGTGCAAGGGAGCCTGAACCTCACATTTGCACACACGTGCAAATTCGGGCAAATTCTCTGCTACACGTGCGACGTGGTTCGTATGGTACGCGAACAGCATGATGCACCTTGTTCTGGCCGGAGGGTTGAGTGGTTGTGATATGGGCAATACCAATTTGAAATGGTCATTGTGCGGGCACGTACTGTTTAGTTCAACCTGAACATAGCGTCACTCGTGTGCAAGGGAGCCTGAACCTCACATTTGCACACACGGGCAAATTCGGGCAAATTCTCTGCTACATGTGCGAGGTGGTTCGTATGGTACACGAACATCATGATGCACCTTGTTTTGACCAGGGGGTTGAGTGGTCGAGATATGGGCAATACCAATTTGGAATGGTCATTGTGCGGGCACGCACTGTTCAGTTCAACCTGAAAATAGCGTCCTTCACGTGCAAGGGAGCCTAAACCTCACATTTGCACACACGGGCGAATTTGGGCAAATTCTCTGCTACACGTGCGACGTGGTTCATATGGTACACGAATAGCATGATGCAGCTTGTTGTGGCCAGAGGGTTGAGTGGTTGAGATATGGGCAATACCAAATTGAAACGGGTATTGTGCGGGCACGTACTATTCAGTTCAACCTGAAAATAGCGTCCTTCACGTGCAAGGGAGCCTAAACCTCACATTTGCACACACGGGAAAATTCGGGCAAATTCTCTGCTACACGTGCGATGTGGTTCGTATGGTACACGAACATCATGATGCACCTTGTTTTGGCCAGGGGGTTGAGTGGTCGAGATATGGGCAATACCAATCTGGAATGGTCATTGTGCGGGCACGTACTGTGAAGTTCAACCTGAAAATAGCGTCATTCGCGTGCAAGGGAGCCTGAACCTCACATTTGCACACACGTGCAAATTCGGGCAAATTCTCTGCTACACGTGCGACGTGGTTCGTATGGTACGCGAACAGCATGATGCACCTTGTTCTGGCCGGAGGGTTGAGTGGTTGTGATATGGGCAATACCAATTTGAAATGGTCATTGTGCGGGCACGTACTGTTCAGTTCAACCTGAACATAGCGTCACTCGTGTGCAAGGGAGCCTGAACCTCACATTTGCACACACGGGCAAATTCGGGCAAATTCTCTGCTACATGTGCGAGGTGGTTCGTATGGTACACGAACATCATGATGCACCTTGTTTTGACCAGGGGGTTGAGTGGTCGAGATATGGGCAATACCAATTTGAAATGGTCATTGTGCGGGCACGCACTGTTCAGTTCAACCTGAAAATAGCGTCCTTCGCGTGCAAGGGAGCCTAAACCTCACATTTGCACACACGGGCAAATTCGGGCAAATTCCCTGCTACACGTGCGACGTGGTTCGTATGGTACACGAACATCATGATGCAGCTTGTTCTGGCCGGAGGGTTGAGTGGTCGAGATATGGGCAATACCAATTTGGAATGGTCACTGTGCGGGCACGCACTGTGAAGTTCAACCTGAAAATAGCGTCACTCGTGTGCAGGGGAGCCTGAACCTCACATTTGCACACACGGGCAAATTCGGGCAAATTCTCGGCTACACGTGCGATGTGGTTCGTATGGTACACGAACAACATGTTGCAGCTTGTTCTGGCCAGAGGGTTAAGTGGTCGAGATATGGGCAATACCAATTTGAAATGGGCATTGTGCGGGCACGTGCTGTGAAGTTCAACCTGAACGTAGCGTCGTTCACCTGCAAGGCAGCCTAAACCTCACATTTGCACACACGGGCAAATTCGGGCAAACTCTCTGCTACATGTGCGAGGTGGTTCGTATGGTACACGAACATCATGATGCACCTTGTTTTGACCAGGGGGTTGAGTGGTGGAGATATGGGCAATACCAATTTGGAATGGTCATTGTGCGGGCACGCACTGTTCAGTTCAACCTGAAAATAGCGTCCTTCGCGTGCAAGGGAGCCTAAACCTCACATTTGCACACACGGGCAAATTCGGGCAAATTCTCTGCTACATGTGCGACGTGGTTCGTATGGTACACGAACAACATGCTGCAGCTTGTTCTGGCCAGAGGGTTAAGTGGTCGAGATATGGGCAATACCAATTTGAAACGGGCATTGTGCGGGCACGTACTGTGAAGTTCAACCTGAACGTAGCGTCGTTCACCTGCAAGGGATCCTAAACCTCACATTTGCACACACGGGCAAATTCGGGCAAATTCTCTGCTACATGTGCGAGGTGGTTCGTATGGTACACGAACATCATGATGCAGCTTGTTTTGGCCAGAGGGTTGAGTGGTCGAGATATGGGCAATACCAATTTGGAATGGTCATTGTGCGGGCACGCACTGTTCAGTTCAACCTGAAAATAGCGTCCTTCGCGTGCAAGGGAGCCTAAACCTCACGTTTGCACACACGGGCAAACTCGGGCAAATTCTCTGCTACATCTGCGAGGTGGTTCGTATGGTACACGAACATCATGATGCACCTTGTTTTGGCCAGAGGGTTAAGTGGTCGAGATATGGGCAATACCAATTTGAAATGGGCATTGTGCGGGCACGCACTGTTCAGTTCAACCTGAAAATAGCGTCACTCGTGTGCAAGGGAGCCTGAACCTCACATTTGCACACACGGGCAAATTTGGGCAAATTCTCTGCTACACGTGCGATGTGGTTCGTATGGTACACGAACAACATGCTGCAGCTTGTTCTGGCCAGAGGGTTAAGTGGTCGAGATATGGGCAATACCAATTTGAAATGGGCATTGTGCGGGCACGTAATGTGAAGTTCGACCTGAACGTAGCGTCGTTCACCTGCAAGGGAGCCTAAACCTCACATTTGCACACACGGGCAAATTCGGGCAAATTCTCTGCTCCATGTGCGAGGTGGTTCGTATGGTACACGAACATCATGATGCACCTTGTTTTGGCCAGAGGGTTGAGTGGTCGAGATATGGGCAATACCAATTTGGAATGGTCATTGTGCGGGCACGCACTGTTCAGTTCAACCTGAAAATAGTGTCCTTCGCGTGCAAGGGAGCCTAAACCTCACATTTGCACACACGGGCAAATTGGGGCAAATTCTCTGCTACATGTGCGAGGTGGTTCGTATGGTACACGAACATCATGATGCTCCTTGTTTTGACCAGGGGGTTGAGTGGTCGAGATATGGGCAACACCAATTTGAAATGGTCATTGTGCGGGCACGCACTGTTCAGTTCAACCTGAAAATAGCGTCATTCGCGTGCAAGGGAGCCTGAACCTCACATTTGCACACACGGGCAAATTCGGGCAAATTCTCTGCTACATGTGCGAGGTGGTTCGTATGGTACACGAACATCATGATGCACCTTGTTTTGACCAGGGGGTTGAGTGGTCGAGATATGGGCAATACCAATTTGGAATGGGCATTGTGCGGGCACGTACTGTTCAGTTCACTCTGAAAATAGCGTCACTCGTGTGCAAGGGGGCCTGAACCTCACATTTGCACACACGGGCAAATTCGGGCAAATTCTCTGCTACACGTGCGACGTGGTTCGTATGGTACACGAACAGCATGATGCAGCTTGTTCTGGCCGGAGGGTTGTGTGGTTGTTATATGGGCAATACCGATTTGAAATGGGCATTGTGCGGGCACGTACTGTTCAGTTCAACCTGAAAATAGCGTCATTCGCGTGCAACGGAGCCTGAACCTCACATTTGCAGACACATGCAAATTCGGGCAAATTCTCTGCTACACGTGCGACGTGGTTCGTATGGTACGCGAACAGCATGATGCACCTTGTTTTGACCAGGGGGTTGAGTGGTCGAGATATGGGCAATACCAATTTGAAATGGTCATTGTGCGGGCACGCACTGTTCAGTTCAACCTGAAAATAGCGTCCTTCACCTGCAAGGGAGCCTAAACCTCTCATTTGCACACACGGGCGAATTGGGACAAATTCTCTGCTACACGTGCGACGTGGTTCGTATGGTACACGAACAGCATGATGCAGCTTGTTCTGGCCGGAGGGTTGAGTGGTCGAGATATGGGCAATACCAATTTGGAATGGTCATTGTGCGGGCACGCACTGTTCAGTTCAACCTGAAAATAGCGTCCTTCACGTGCAAGGGAGCCTAAACCTCACATTTGCACACACGGGCAAATTCGGGCAAATTCTCTGCTACATGTGCGAGGTGGTTCGTATGGTACACGAACATCATGACGCACCTTGTTTTGACCAGGGGGTTGAGTGGTCGAGATATGGGCAATACCAATTTGGAATGGTCATTGTGCGGGCACGCACTGTTCAGTTCAACCTGAAAATAGCGTCACTCGTGCGCAAGGGAGCCTGAACCTCACATTTGCACACACGGGCAAACTCGGGCAAATTCTCTGCTACACGTGCGACGTGGTTCGTATGGTACACGAATAGCATGATGCAGCTTGTTCTGGCCAGAGGGTTTAAGTGGTCGAGATATGGGCAATACCAATTTGGATTTGTCATTGTGCGGGCACGCACTGTTCAGTTCAACCTGAAAATAGCGTCCTTCACGTGCAAGGGAGCCTAAACCTCACATTTGCACACACGGGCAAATTCGGGCAAATTCTCTGCTACATGTGCGAGGTGGTTCGTATGGTACACGAACATCATGATGCACCTTGTTTTGACCAGGGGGTTGAGTGGTCGAGATATGGGCAATACCAATTTGGAATGGTCATTGTGCGGGCACGCACTGTTCAGTTCAACCTGAAAATAGCGTCCTTCACGTGCAAGGGAGCCTAAACCTCACATTTGCGCACACGGGCAAATTCAGGCAAATTCTCTGCTACATGTACGAGGTGGTTCGTATGGTACACGAACATCATGATGCACCTTGTTTTGGCCAGAGGGTTGAGTGGTCGAGATATGGGCAACACCAATTTGGAATGGTCATTGTGCGGGCACGCACTGTTCAGTTCAACCTGAAAATAGCCTCCTTCACGTGCAAGGGAGCCTAAACCTCACATTTGCACACACGGGCAAATTCGGGCAAATTCTCTGCTACATGTGCGAGGTGGTTCGTATGGTACACGAACATCATGATGCACCTTGTTTTGACCAGGGGGTTGAGTGGTCGAGATATGGGCAATACCAATTTGGAATGGTCATTGTGCGGGCACGCACTGTTCAGTTCAACCTGAAAATAGCGTCCTTCGCGTGCAAGGGAGCCTAAACCTCACATTTGCACACACGGGCAAATTCGGGCAAATTCTCTGCTACATGTGCGAGGTGGTTCGTATGGTACACGAACATCATGATGCACCTTGTTTTGGCCAGAGGGTTGAGTGGTCGAGATATGGGCAACACAAATTTGGAATGGTCATTGTGCGGGCACGCACTGTTCAGTTCAACCTGAAAATAGCGTCCTTCACGTGCAAGGGAGCCTAAACCTCACATTTGCACACACGGGCAAATTCGGGCAAATTCTCTGCTACACGTGCGACGTGGTTCGTATGGTACACGAACATCATGATGCACCTTGTTTTGACCAGGGGGTTCAGTGGTCGAGATATGGGCAATACCAATTTGGAATGGTCATTGTGCGGGCACGCACTGTTCAGTTCAACCTGAAAATAGCGTCCTTCACGTGCAAGGGAGCCTAAACCTCACATTTGCACACACGCGCAAATTCGGGCAATTTTTCTCTGCTACACGTGCGACGTGGTTCGTATGGTACACGAACATCATGATGCACCTTGTTTTGACCAGAGGGTTGAGTGGTCGCGATATGGGCAATACCAATTTGAAATGGGCATTGTGCGGGCACGTACTGTTCAGTTCAACCTGAAAATAGCGTCCTTCACGTGCAAGGGAGCCTGAACCTCACATTTGCACACACGGGCAAATTCGGGCAAATTCTCTGCTACATGTGCGAGGTGGTTCGTATGGTACACGAACATCATGATGCACCTTGTTTTGGCCAGAGGGTTGAGTGGTCGAGATATGGGCAATACCAATTTGAAATGGTCATTGTGCGGGCACGCACTGTTCAGTTCAACCTGAAAATAGCGTCCTTCGCGTGCAAGCGAGCCTAAACCTCACATTTGCACACACGGGCAACTTCGGGCAAATTCTCTGCTACATTTGCGAGGTGGTTCGTATGGTACACGAACAGCATGATGCACCTTGTTCTGGCCAGAGGGTTAAGTGGTCGAGATATGGGCAATACCAATTTGAAATGGGCATTGTGCGGGCACGTACTGTGAAGTTCAACCTGAAAATAGCGTCATTCGCGTGCAAGGGAGCCTAAAGCCCAGATTTGCGCACACGGGCAAATTCGGGCAAATTCTCTGCTACACGTGCGATGTGGTTCGTATCGTACACGAACAACATGCTGCAGCTTGTTCTGGCCAGAGGGTTAAGTGGTCGAGATATGGGCAATACCAATTTGAAATCGGCATTGTGCGAACACGTATTGTTCGGTTCAACCTGGAAATAAGGTTATTCGCGTACAAGGGAGCCTGAACCTCACATTTGCGCACACGGGCAAATTCGGGCAAATTCTCTGCTACACGTGCGGGGTTGTTCGTATGGTACACGAACATCATGATGCACCTTGTTTTGGCCAGAGGGTTGAGTGGTCGAGATATGGGCAATACCAATTTGAAATGGTC
This sequence comes from Eutreptiella sp. 'Long Island Sound 2002', assembly GCA_964036045.1. Taxonomy (NCBI): domain Eukaryota; phylum Euglenozoa; class Euglenophyceae; order Eutreptiales; family Eutreptiaceae; genus Eutreptiella; species Eutreptiella sp. 'Long Island Sound 2002'. The sequence goes on from OZ038400.1 coordinate 11,526,927, forward strand.
ATTGTGCGGGCACGCACTGTTCAGTTCAACCTGAAAATAGCGTCCTTCACGTGCAAGGGAGCCTAAACCTCACATTTGCACACACGGGCAAATTCGGGCAAATTCTCTGCTACACGTGCGACGTGGTTCGTATGGTACACGAACAGCATGATGCAGCTTGTTCTGGCCGGAGGGTTGAGTGGTTGTGATATGGGCAATACCAATTTGAAATGGGCATTGTGCGGGCACGTACTGTGAAGTTCAACCTGAAAATAGGGTCATTCGCGTGCAAGGGAGGCTAAAGCCCAGATTTGCGCACACGGGCAAATTCGGGCAAATTCTCTGCTACACGTGCGATGTGGTTCGTATGGTACACGAAGAACATGCTGCAGCTTGTTCTGGCCAGAGGGTTAAGTGGTCGAGATATGGGCAATACCAATTTGAAATCGGCATTGTGCGGGCACGTACTGTTCGGTTCAACCTGGGAATAAGGTTATTCGCGTGCAAGGGAGCCTGAACCTCACATTTGCGCACACGGGCAAATTCGGGCAAATTCTCTGCTACACGTGCGGGGTGGTTTGTATGGTACACGAACATCATGATGCACCTTGTTCTGGCCAGAGGGTTAAGTGGTCGAGATATGGGCAATACCAATTTGGAATGTTCATTGTGCGGGCACGCACTGTTCAGTTCAACCTGAAAATAGCGTCCTTCACGTGCAAGGGAGCCTAAACCTCACACTTGCACACACGGGCAAATTCGGGCAAATTCTCTGCTACATGTGCGAGGTGGTTCGTATGGTACACGAACATCATGATGCACCTTGTTTTGACCAGAGGGTTGAGTGGTCGAGATATGGGCAATACCAATTCGGAATGGTCATTGTGCGGGCACGCACTGTTCAGTTCAACCTGAAAATAGCGTCCTTCACGTGCAAGGGAGCCTAAACCTCCCATTTGCACACACGGGCAAATTCGGGCAAATTCTCTGCTACATGTGCGAGGTGGTTCGTATGGTACACGAACATCATGATGCACCTCGTTTTGACCAGGGGGTTGAGTGGTCGAGATATGGGCAATACCAATTTGGAATGGTCATTGTGCGGGCACGCACTGTTCAGTTCAACCTGAAAATAGCGTCCTTCACGTGCAAGGGAGCCTAAACCTCACATTTGCACACACGGGCAAATTCGGGCAAATTCTCTGCTACATGTGCGAGGTGGTTCGTATGGTACACGAACATCATGATGCACCTTGTTTTGGCCAGAGGGTTGAGTGGTCGAGATATGGGCAATACCAATTTGAAATGGGCATTGTGGGGGCACGTACTGTGAAGTTCAACCTGAAAATAGCGTCATTCGCGTGCAAGGGAGGCTAAAGCCCAGATTTGCGCACACGGGCAAATTCGGGCAAATTCTCTGCTACACGTGCGATGTGGTTCGTATGGTACACGAAGAACATGCTGCAGCTTGTTCTGGCCAGAGGGTTAAGTGGTCGAGATATGGGCAATACCAATTTGAAATCGGCATTGTGCGGGCACGTACTGTTCGGTTCAACCTGGGAATAAGGTTATTCGCGTGCAAGGGAGCCTGAACCTCACATTTGCGCACACGGGCAAATTCGGGCAAATTCTCTGCTACACGTGCGGGGTGGTTTGTATGGTACACGAACATCATGATGCACCTTGTTTTGGCCAGGGGGTTGAGTGGTCGAGATATGGGCAATACCAATTTGAAATGGTCATTGTGCGGGCACGCACTGTTCAGTTCAACCTGAAAATAGGGTCCTTCGCGTGCAAGGGAGCCTAAACCTCACATTTGCACACACGGGCAAATTCGGGCAAATTCTCTGCTACACGTGCGACGTGGTTCGTATGGTACACGAATAGCATGATGCAGCTTGTTGTGGCCAGAGGGTTGAGTGGTTGAGATATGGGCAACACCAATTTGAAATGGTCATTGTGCGGGCACGCACTGTTCAGTTCAACCTGAAAAAAGCGTCATTCGCGTGCAAGGGAGCCTAAACCTCACATTTGCACACACGGGCAAATTCGGGCAAATTATCTGCTACATGTGCGGGGTGGTTCGTATGGTACACGAACATCATGATGCACCTTGTTTTGGCCAGAGGGTTGAGTGGTCGAGATATGGGCAATACCAATTTGAAATGGTCATTGTGCGGGCACGCACTGTTCAGTTCAACCTGAAAATAGCGTCACTCGTGTGCAAGGGAGCCTGAACCTCACATTTGCACACACGGGCAAATTCGGGCAAATTCTCTGCTACACGTGCGACGTGGTTCGTATGGTACACGAACAGCATGATGCAGCTTGTTCTGGCCAGAGGGTTGAGTGGTCGAGATATGGGCAATACCAATTTGAAATGGTCATTGTGGGGGCACGCACTGTTCAGTTCAACCTGAAAATAGCGTCCTTCGCGTGCAAGGGAGCCTAAACCTCACATTTGCGCACACGGGCAAATTCGGGCAAATTCTCTGCTACATGTGCGGGGTGGTTCGTATGGTACACGAACATCATGATGCACCTTGTTTTGGCCAGAGGGTTGAGTGGTCGAGATATGGGCAATACCAATTTGAAATGGTCATTGTGCGGGCACGCACTGTTCGGTTCAACCTGAAAATAGCGTCCTTCACGTGCAAGGGAGCCTAAACCTCACATTTGCACACACGGGCAAACTCGGGCAAATTCTCTGCTACATGTGCGAGGTGGTTCCTATGGTACACGAACATCATGATGCACCTTGTTTTGACCAGGGGGTTGAGTGGTCGAGATATGGGCAATACCAATTTGGAATGGTCATTGTGCGGGCACGCACTGTTCAGTTCAACCTGAAAATAGCGTCCTTCACGTGCAAGGGAGCCTAAACCTCACATTTGCACACACGGGCAAATTCGGGCAAATTCTCTGCTACATGTGCGAGGTGGTTCGTATGGTACACGAACATCATGATGCACCTTGTTTTGACCAGGGGGTTGAGTGGTCGAGATATGGGCAATACCAATTTGGAATGGTCATTGTGCGGGCACGCACTGTTCAGTTCAACCTGAAAATAGTGTCACTCGTGTGCAAGGGAGCCTGAACCTCACATTTGCACACACGGGCAAATTCGGGCAAATTCTCTGCTACACGTGCGATGTGGTTCGTATGGTACACGAACATCATGATGCACCTTGTTTTGGCCAGAGGGTTGAGTGGTCGAGATATGGGCAATACCAATTTGAAATGGTCATTGTGCGGGCACGCACTGTTCACTTCAACCTGAAAATAGCGTCCTTCGCGTGCAAGGGAGCCTAAACCTCACATTTGCGCACACGGGCAAATTCGGGCAAATTCTCTGCTACACGTGCGGGGTGGTTCGTATGGTACACGAACATCATGATGCACCTTGTTTTGGGCAGAGGGTTGAGTGGTCGAGATATGGGCAATACCAATTTGAAATGGTCATTGTGCGGGCACGCACTGTTCAGTTCAACCTGAAAATAGCGTCCTTCACGTGCAAGGGAGCCTAAACCTCACATTTGCACACACGGGCAAATTCGGGCAAATTCTCTGCTACATGTGCGAGGTGGTTCCTATGGTACACGAACATCATGATGCACCTTGTTTTGACCAGGGGGTTGAGTGGTCGAGATATGGGCAATACCAATTTGGAATGGTCATTGTGCGGGCACGCACTGTTCAGTTCAACCTGAAAATAGCGTCCTTCACGTGCAAGGGAGCCTAAACCTCACATTTGCACACACGGGCAAATTCGGGCAAATTCTCTGCTACACGTGCGACGTGGTTCATATGGTACACGAACAGCATGATGCAGCTTGTTCTGGCCGGAGGGTTGAGTGGTTGTGATATGGGCAATACCAATTTGAAATGGGCATTGTGCGGGCACGTACTGTGAAGTTCAACCTGAAAATAAGGTTATTCGCGTGCAAGGGAGCCTGAACCTCACATTTGCACACACGGGCAATATCGGGCAAATTCTCTGCTACATGTGCGAGGTGGTTCGTATGGTACACGAACATCATGATGCACCTTGTTTTGACCAGGGGGTTGAGTGGTCGAGATATGCGCAATACCAATTTGGAATGGTCATTGTGCGGGCACGCACTGTTCAGTTCAACCTGAAAAAAGCGTCACTCGTGTGCAAGGGAGCCTGAACCTCACATTTGCACACACGGGCAAATTCGGGCAAATTCTCTGCTACACGTGCGACGTGGTTCGTATGGTACACGAACAGCATGATGCAGCTTGTTCTGGCCGGAGGGTTGAGTGGTTGTGATATGGGCAATACCAATTTGAAATGGGCATTATGCGGGCACGTACTGTGAAGTTCAACCTGAAAATAAGGTTATTCGCGTGCAAGGGAGCCTGAGCCTCACATTTGCGCACACGGGCAAATTCGGGCAAATTCTCTGCTACACGTGCGGGGTGGTTCGTATGGTACACGAACATCATGATGCACCTTGTTTTGGCCAGAGGGTTGAGTGGTCGAGATATGGGCAATACCAATTTGAAATGGTCATTGTGCGGGCACGCACTGTTCAGTTCAACCTGAAAATAGCGTCCTTCACGTGCAAGGGAGCCTAAACCTCACATTTGCACACACGGGCAAATTCGGGCAAATTCTCTGCTACATGTGCGAGGTGGTTCGTATGGTACACGAACATCATGATGCACCTTGTTTTGACCACGGGGTTGACTGGTCGAGATATGGGCAATACCAATTTGGAATGGTCATTGTGCGGGCACACACTGTTCAGTTCAACCTGAAAATAGCGTCCTTCGCGTGCAAGGGAGCCTAAACCTCACATTTGCACACACGGGCAAATTCGGGCAAATTCTCTGCTACACGTGCGACGTGGTTCGTATGGTACACGAACATCATGATGCACCTTGTTTTGACCAGGGGGTTGAGCGGTCGAGATATGGGCAATACCAATTTGGAATGGTCATTGTGCGGGCACGTACTGTTCAGTTCAACCTGAAAATAGCGTCCTTCACCTGCAAGGGAGCCTAAACCTCACATTTGCACACACGGGCAAATTCGGGCAAATTCTCTGCTACACGTGCGACGTGGTTCGTATGGTACACGAACAGCATGATGCAGCTTGTTCTGGCCAGAGGGTTGAGTGGTCGCGATATGGGCAACACCAATTTGAAATGGGCATTGTGCGGGCACGTACTGTTCAGTTCAACCTGAAAATAGCGTCCTTCGTGTGCAAGGGAGCCTAAACCTCACATTTGCACACACGGGCAAATTCGGGCAAATTCTCTGCTACATGTGCGAGGTGGTTCGTAAGGTACACGAACATCATGATGCACCTTGTTTTGACCAGGGGGTTGAGTGGTCGCGATATGGGCAATACCAATTTGGAATGGTCATTGTGCGGGCACGCACTGTTCAGTTCAACCTGAAAATAGCGTCCTTCACGTGCAAGGGAGCCTAAACCTCACATTTGCACACACGGGCAAATTCGGGCAAATTCTCTGCTACACGTGCGACGTGGTTCGTATGGTACACGAACAGCATGATGCAGCTTGTTCTGGCCGGAGGGTTGAGTGGTTGTGATATGGGCAATACCAATTTGAAATGGGCATTATGCGGGCACGTACTGTGAAGTTCAACCTGAAAATAAGGTGATTCGCGTGCAAGGGAGCCTGAACCTCACATTTGCGCACACGGGCAAATTCGGGCAAATTCTCTGCTACACGTGCGGGGTGGTTCGTATGGTACACGAACATCATGATGCACCTTGTTTTGGCCAGAGGGTTGAGTGGTCGAGATATGGGCAATACCAATTTGAAATGGTCATTGTGCGGGCACGCACTGTTCAGTTCAACCTGAAAAAAGCGTCCTTCGCGTGCAAGGGAGCCTAAACCTCACATTTGCACACACGGGCAAATTCGGGCTAATTCTCTGCTACACGTGCGACGTGGTTCGTATGGTACACGAACAGCATGATGCAGCTTGTTCTGGCCAGAGGGTTGAGTGCTCGCGATATGGGCAACACCAATTTGAAATGGTCATTGTGCGGGCACGCACTGTTCAGTTCAACCTGAAAATAGCGTCCTTCACGTGCAAGGGAGCCTAAACCTCACATTTGCACACACGGGCAAATTCGGGCAAATTCTCTGCTACACGTGCGAGGTGGTTCGTATGGTACACGAACAGCATGATGCAGCTTGTTCTGGCCAGAGGGTTGAGTGGTCGCGATATGGGCAACACCAATTTGAAGTGGGCATTGTGCGGGCACGTACTGTTCAGTTCAACCTGAAAATAGCGTCCTTCGCGTGCAAGGGAGCCTAAACCTCACATTTGCACACACGGGCAAATTCGGGCAAATTCTCTGCTACACGTGCGACGTGGTTCGTATGGTACACGAACAGCATGATGCAGCTTGTTCTGGCCAGAGGGTTGAGTGGTCGCGATATGGGCAACACCAATTTGAAATGGGCATTGTGCGGGCACGTACTGTTCAGTTCAACCTGAAAATAGCGTCACTCGTGTGCAAGGGAGCCTAAACCTCACATTTGCACAAACGGGCAAATTCGGGCAAATTCTCTGCTACACGTGCGACGTGGTTCGTATGGTACACGAACAGCATGATGCAGCTTGTTCTGGCCGGAGGGTTGAGTGGTCCAGACATGGGCAATACCAATTTGAAATCGGCATTGTGCGGGCACGTACTGTTCGGTTCAACCTGAAAATAGCGTCCTTCGCGTGCAAGGGAGCCTAAACCTCACATTTGCACACACGGGCAAATTCGGGCAAATTCTCTGCTACATGTGCGAGGTGGTTCGTATGGTACACGAACATCATGATGCACCTTGTTTTGACCAGGGGGTTGAGTGGTCGAGATATGGGCAATACCATATCAGAATGGTCATTGTGCGGGCCAGCACTGTTCAGTTCAACCTGAAAATAGCGTCATTCGCGTGCAAGGGAGCCTAAAGCCCAGATTTGCGCACACGGGCAAATTCGGGCAAATTCTCTGCTACACGTGCGATGTGGTTCGTATGGTACACGAACAGCATGATGCAGCTTGTTCTGGCCAGAGGGTTGAGTGGTTGTGATATGGGCAATACCAATTTGAAATAAGCATTGTGCGGGCACGTACTGTTCGGTTCAACCTGAAAATAGCGTCACTCGTGTGCAAGGGAGCCTGAACCTCACATTTGCACACACGGGCAAATTCGGGCAAATTCTCTGCTACATGTGCGAGGTGGTTCGTATGGTACACGAACATCATGATGCACCTTGTTTTGACCAGGGGGTTGAGTTGTCGAGATATGGGCAATACCAATTTGGAATGGTCATTGTGCGGGCACGCACTGTTCAGTTCAACCTGAAAATAGCGTCCTTCACGTGCAAGGGAGCCTAAACCTCACATTTGCACACACGGGCAAATTCGGGCAAATTCTCTGCTACACGTGCGACGTGGTTCATATGGTACACGAACAGCATGATGCAGCTTGTTCTGGCCAGAGGGTTGAGTGGTTGTGATATGGGCAATACCAATTTGAAATAAGCATTGTGCGGGCACGTACTGTTCGGTTCAACCTGAAAATAGCGTCACTCGTGTGCAAGGGAGCCTGAACCTCACATTTGCACACACGGGCAAATTCGGGCAAATTCTCTGCTACATGTGCGAGGTGGTTCGTATGGTACACGAACATCATGATGCACCTTGTTTTGACCAGGGGGTTGAGTGGTCGAGATATGGGCAATACCAATTTGAAATGGGCATTGTGCGGGCACGCACTGTTCAGTTCAACCTGAAAATAGCGTCCTTCGCGTGCAAGGCAGCCGGAACCTCACATTTGCGCACACGGGCAAATTCGGGCAAATTCTCTGCTACATGTGCGAGGTGGTTCGTATGGTACACGAGCAACATGCTGCAGCTTGTTCTGGCCAGAGGGTTAAGTGGTCGAGATATGGGCAATGCCAATTAGAAATCGGCATTGTGCGGGCACGCACTGTTAGGTTCAACCTGGAAATAAGGTTATTCGCGTGCAAGGGAGCCTGAACCTCACATTTGCGCACACGGGCAAATTCGGGCAAATTCTCTGCTACATGTGCGAGGTGGTTCGTATGGTACACGAACATCATGATGCACCTTGTTTTGACCAGGGGGTTAGGTGGTCGAGATATGGGCAATACCAATTTGAAATGGGCATTGTGCGGGCACGCACTGTTCAGTTCACCCTGAAAATAGCGTCCTTCACGTGCAAGGGAGCCTAAACCTCACATTTGCACACACGGGCAAATTCGGGCAAATTCTCTGCTACACCTGCGACGTGGTTCGTATGGTACACGAACATCATGATGCAGCTTTTTCTGGCCAGAGGGTTGAGTGGTCGAGATATGGGCAATACCAATTTGGAATGGGCATTGTGCGGGCACGTACTGTTCAGTTCAACCTGAAAATAGCGTCACTCGTGTGCAAGGGAGCCTGAACCTCACATTTGCACACACGGGCAAATTCGGGCAAATTCTCTGCTACATGTGCGAGGTGGTTCGTATGGTACACGAACAGCATGATGCAGCTTGTTCTGGCCGGAGGGTTGAGTGGTCGAGATATGGGCAATACCAATTAGAAATGGGCATTGTGCGGGCACGTACTGTTCAGTTCAACCTGGAAATAGCGTCATTCGCGTGCAACGGAGCCTGAACCTCACATTTGCACACACGGGCAAATTCGGGCAAATTCTCTGCTACACGTGCGGGGTGGTTCGTATGGTACACGAACATCATGATGCACCTTGTTTTGGCCAGAGGGTTGAGTGGTCGAGATATGGGCAATACCAAATTGAAATGGGCATTGTGCGGGACCGCACTGTTCAGTTCAACCTGAAAATAGCGTCCTTCGCGTGCCGGGGAGCCTAAGCCGCACATTTCCACACACGGGCGAATTGCAGCAAATTCTCTGCTACACGTGCGACGTGGTTCGTATGGTACACGAACAGCATGCTGCAGCTTGTTCTGGCCAGAGGGTTGAGTGGCCGCGATATGGGCAACACCAATTTGAAATGGGCATTGTGCGGGCACGTACTGTTCAGTTCAACCTGAAAATAGCGTCACTCGTGTGCAAGGGAGCCTGAACCTCACATTTGCACACACGGGCAAATTCGGGCAAATTCTCTGCTACATGTGCGAGGTGGTTCGTATGGTACACGAACATCATGATGCACCTTGTTTTGGCCAGAGGGTTGAGTGGTCGAGATATGGGCAATACCAATTTGGAATGGTCATTTTGCGGGCACGCACTGTTCAGTTCAACCTGAAAATAGCGTCACTCGTGTGCAAGGGAGCCTGAACCTCACATTTGCACACACGGGCAAATTCGGGCAAATTCTCTGCTACATGTGCGAGGTGGTTCGTATGGTACACGAACATCATGATGCACCTTGTTTTGACCAGGGGGTTGAGTGGTCGAGATATGGGCAATACCAATTTGGAATGGTCATTGTGCGGGCACGCACTGTTCAGTTCAACCTGAAAATAGCGTCCTTCACGTGCAAGGGAGCCTAAACCTCACATTTGCACACACGGGCAAATTCGGGCAAATTCTCTGCCACACGTGCGACGTGGTTCATATGGTACACGAACAGCATGATGCAGCTTGTTCTGGCCAGAGGGTTGAGTGGTTGTGATATGGGCAATACCAATTTGAAATGGGCATTGTGCGGGCACGTACTGTTCAGTTCAACCTGAAAATAGCGTCACTCGTGTGTAAGGGAGCCTGAACCTCACATTTGCACACACGGGCAAATTCGGGCAAATTCTCTGCTACATGTGCGAGGTGGTTCGTATGGTACACGAACATCATGATGCACCTTGTTTTGGCCAGAGGGTTGAGTGGTCGAGATATGGGCAATACAAATTACCGAATGGTCATTGTGCGGGCACGCACTGTTCAGTTCAACCTGAAAATAGCCTCCTTCACGTGCAAGGGAGCCTAAACCTCACATTTGCACACATGGGCAAATTCGGGCAAATTCTCTGCTACACGTGCGACGTGGTTCATATGGTACACGAATAGCATGATGCAGCTTGTTGTGGCCAGAGGGTTGAGTGGTTGAGATATGGGCAATACCAATCTGGAATGGTCATTGTGCGGGCACGTACTATTCAGTTCAACCTGAAAATAGCGTCATTCGCGTGCAAGGGAGCCTAAACCTGACATTTGCACACACGGGCAAATTCGGGCAAATTCTCTGCTACATGTGCGAGGTGGTTCGTATGGTACACGAACATCATGATGCACCTTGTTTTGACCAGGGGGTTGAGTGGTCGAGATATGGGCAACACCAATTTGAAATGGGCATTGTGCGGGCACGTACTGTTCAGTTCAACCTGAAAATAGCGTCACTCGTGTGCAGGGGAGCCTGAACCTCACATTTGCACACACGGGCAAATTCGGGCAAATTCTCTGCTACATGTGCGAGGTGGTTCGTATGGTACACGAACATCATGATGCACCTTGTTTTGACCAGGGGGTTGAGTGGTCGAGATATGGGCAATACCAATTTGGAATGGTCATTTTGCGGGCACGCACTGTTGAGTTCAACCTGAAAATAGCGTCCTTCACGTGCAAGGGAGCCTAAACCTCACATTTGCACACACGGGCAAATTCGGGCAAATTCTCTGCTACACGTGCGACGTGGTTCGTATGGTACACGAACAGCATGATGCAGCTTGTTCTGGCCAGAGGGTTGAGTGGTTGTGATATGGGCGAAACCAATTTATAATGGGCATTGTGCGGGCACGTACTGTGAAGTTCAACCTGAAAATAGCGTCCTTCACGTGCAAGGGAGCCTAAACCTCACATTTGCACACACGGGCAAATTCGGGCAAATTCTCTGCTACACGTGCGACGTGGTTCGTATGGTACACGAACAGCATGATGCAGCTTGTTGTGGCCAGAGGGTTGAGTGGTTGCGATATGGGCAATACCAATTTGAAATCGGCATAGTGCGGGCACGTACTGTTCGGTTCAACCTGGAAATAGAGGTTTTTCGCGTGCAAGGGAGCGTGAACCTCACATTTGCGCACACGGGCAAATTCGGGCAAATTCTCTGCTACACGTGCGATGTGGTTCGTATGGTACACGAACAACATGCTGCAGCTTGTTCTGGCCAGAGGGTTAAGTGGTCGAGATATGGGCAATACCAATTTGAAATCGGCATTGTGCGGGCACGTACTGTTCGGTTCAACCTGCAAATAAGGTTATTCGCGTGCAAGGGAGCCTGAACCTCACATTTGCACACACGGGCAAATTCTCTGCTACAGGTGCGACGTGGTTCGTATGGTACACTAACAGCATGATGCAGCTTGTTCTGGCCAGAGGGTTGAGTGGTCGAGATATGGGCAATACCAATTTGAAATGGGCATTGTGCGGGCACGTACTGCTCAGTTCAACCTGGAAATAGCGTCATTCGCGTGCAACGGAGCCTGAACCTCACATTTGCCCACACGTGCAAAGTCGGGCAAATTCTCTGCTACACGTGCGACGTGGTTCGTATGGTACGCGAACAGCATGATGCACCTTGTTCTGGCCGGAGGGTTGAGTGGTTGTGATATGGGCAATACCAATTTGAAATGGGCATTGTGCGGGCACGTACTGTGAAGTTCAACCTGAACGTAGCGTCGTTCACCTGCAAGGGAGCCTAAACCTCACATTTGCACACACGGGCAAATTCGGGCAAATTCTCTGCTACACGTGCGACGTGGTTCATATGGTACACGAATAGCATGATGCAGCTTGTTGTGGCCAGAGGGTTAAGTGGTCGAGATATGGGCAATACCAATTTGAAATCGGCATTGTGCGGGCACGTACTGATCGGTTCAACCTGGAAATAAGGTTATTCGCGTGCAAGGGAGCCTGAACCTCACCTTTGCGCACACGGCCAAATTCGGGCAAATTCTCCGCTACACGTGCGACGTGGTTCGTATGGTACACAAACAGCATGATGCAGCTTGTTCTGGCCAGAGGGTTGAGTGGTCGCGATATGGGCAACAGCAATTTGAAATGGGCATTGTGCGGGCACGTACTGTTCAGTTCAACCTGAAAATAGCGTCACTCGTGTGCAAGGGAGCCTAAACCTCACATTTGCACACACGGGCAAATTCGGGCAAATTCTCTGCTACACGTGCGACGTGGTTCGTATGGTACACGAATAGCATGATGCAGCTTGTTGTGGCCAGAGGGTTGAGTGGTTGAGATATGGGCAATACCAAATTGAAACGGGTATTGTGCGGGCACGTACTATTCAGTTCAACCTGAAAATAGCGTCATTCGCGTGCAAGGGAGCCTAAAGCCCAGATTTGCGCACACGGGCAAATTCGGGCGAATTCTCTGCTACACGTGCGGGGTGGTTCATATGCTACACGAACATCATGATGCACCTTGTTTTGGCCAGAGGGTTGAGTGGTCGAGATATGGGCAATACCAATTTGAAATGGTCATTATGCGGGCACGTACTGTGAAGCTCAACCTGAAAATAGCGTCATTCGCGTGCAAGGGAGCCTAAAGCCCAGATTTGCGCACACGGGCAAATTCGAGCAAATTCTCTGCTACACGTGCGATGTGGTTTGTATGGTACACGAATAGCATGATGCAGCTTGTTCTGGCCAGAGGGTTGAGTGGTCGCGATATGGGCAACACCAATTTGAAATGGGCATTGTTCGGGCACGTACTGTTCGGTTCAACCTGGAAATAAGGTTATTCGCGTGCAAGGGAGCCTGAACCTCACATTTGCGCACACGGGCAAATTCGGGCAAACCCTCTGCTACACGTGCGGGGTGGTTCGTATGGTACACGAACATCATGATGCACCTTGTTTTGGCCAGAGGGTTGAGTGGTCGAGATATGGGCAATACCAATTTGGAATGGTCATTGCGCGGGCACGCACTGTTCGGTTCAACCTGAAAATAGCGTCCTTCACGTGCAAGGGAGCCTAAACCTCACATTTGCACACACGGGCAAATTCGGGCAAATTCCCTGCTACACGTGCGACGTGGTTCGTATGGTACACGAACAGCATGATGCAGCTTGTTCTGGCCGGAGGGTTGAGTGGTGGAGATATGGGCAATACCAATTTGGAATGGTCATTGTGCGGGCACGCACTGTTCGGTTCAACCTGAAAATAGCGTCCTTCACGTGCAAGGGAGCCTAAACCTCACATTTGCACACACGGGCAAATTCGGGCAAATTCTCTGCTACACGTGCGACGTGGTTCGTATGGTACACGAACAGCATGATGCACCTTGTTCTGGCCGGAGGGTTGAGTGGTTGTGATATGGGCAATACCAATTTGAAATCGGCATTGTGCGGGCACGTACTGTTCGGTTCAACCTGGAAATAAGGTTATTCGCGTGCAAGGGAGCCTGAACCTCACATTTGCGCACACGGGCAAATTCGGGCAAATTCTCTGCTACACGTGCGGGGTGGTTCGTATGGTACACGAACATCATGATGCACCTTGTTTTGACCAGGGGGTTGAGTGGTCGAGATATGGGCAATACCAATTTGGAATGGTCATTGTGCGGGCACGCACTGTTCAGTTCAACCTGAAAATAGCGTCTTTCACGTGCAAGGGAGCCCAAACCTCACATTTGCATACACGGGCAAATTCGGGCAAATTCTCTGCTACACGTGCGACGTGGTTCGTATGGTACACGAACAGCATGATGCAGCTTGTTCTGGCCGGAGGGTTGAGTGGTTGTGATATGGGCAATACCAATTTGAAATGGGCATTGTGCGGGCACGTACTGTTCGGTTCAACCTGGAAATAAGGTTATTCGCGTGCAAGGGAGCCTGAACCTCACATTTGCGCACACGGGCAAATTCGGGCAAATTCTCTGCTACACGTGCGAGGTGGTTCGTATGGTACACGAACATCATGATGCACCTTGTTTTGACCAGGGGGTTGAGTGGTCGAGATATGGGCAATACCAATTTGAAATGGTCAATGTGCGGGCACGCACTGTTCAGTTCAACCTGAAAATAGCGTCCTACGCGTGCAAGGGAGCCTAAACCTCACATTTGCACACACGGGCAAATTCGGGCAAATTCTCTGCTACACGTGCGACGTGGTTCGTATGGTACACGAACAGCATGATGCAGCTTGTTCTGGCCAGAGGGTTGAGTGGTTGTGATATGGGCAATACCAATTTGAAATGGGCATTGTGCGGGCACGTACTGTTCAGTTCAACCTGAAAATAGCGTCACTCATGTGCAAGGTAGCCTGAACCTCACATTTGCACACACGGGCAAATTCGGGCAAATTCTCTGCTACATGTGCGAGGTGGTTCGTATGGTACACGAACATCATGATGCACCTTGTTTTGACCAGGGGGTTGAGTGGTCGAGATATGGGCAATACCAATTTGAAATGGTCATTGTGCGGGCACGCACTGTTCAGTTCAACCTGAAAATAGCGTCCTTCGCGTGCAAGGGAGCCTAAACCTCACATTTGCACACACGCGCAAATTCGGGCAAATTCTCTGCTACACGTGCGACGTGGTTCGTATGGTACACGAACAGCATGATGCAGCTTGTTCTGGCCGGAGGGTTGAGTGGTTGTGATATGGGCAATACCAATTTGAAATGGGCATTATGCGGGCACGTACTGTGAAGTTCAACCTGAAAATAGCGTCACTCGTGTGCAAGGGAGCCTGAACCTCACATTTGCACACACGGGCAAATTCGGGCAGATTCTCTGCTACATGTGCGAGGTGGTTCGTATGGTACACGAACATCATGATGCACCTTGTTTTGACCAGGGGGTTGAGTGGTCGAGATATGGGCAATACCAATTTGAAATGGTCATTGCGCGGGCACGTACTGTTCAGTTCAACCTGAAAATAGCGTCCTTCGCGTGCAAGGGAGCCTAAACCTCACATTTGCACACACGGGCAAATTCGGGCAAATTCTCTGCTACACGTGCAACGTGGTTCGTATGGTACACGAACAGCATGATGCAGCTTGTTCTGGCCAGAGGGTTGAGTGGTTGTGATATGGGCAATACCAATTTGAAATGGGCATTGTGCGGGCACGTACTGTTGAGTTCAACCTGAAAAAAGCTTCACTCGTGTGCAAGGGAGCCTGAACCTCACATTTGCACACACGGGCGAATTCGGGCAAATTCTCTGCTACATGTGCGAGGTGGTTCGTATGGTACACGAACATCATGATGCACCTTGTTTTGACCAGGGGGTTGAGTGGTCGAGATATGGGCAATACCAATTTGGAATGGTCATTGTGCGGGCACGCACTGTTCAGTTCAACCTCAAAATAGCGTCCTTCACGTGCAAGGGAGCCTAAACCTCACATTTGCACACACGGGCAAATTCGGGCAAATTCTCTGCTATACGTGCGACGTGGTTCGTATGGTACACGAACAGCATGATGCAGCTTGTTCTGGCCGGAGGGTTGAGTGGTTGTGATATGGGCAATACCAATTTGAAATGGGCATTGTGCGGGCACGTACTGTGAAGTTCAACCTGAAAATAGCGTCATTCGCGTGCAAGGGAGCCTGAACCTCACATTGGCACACACGTGCAAATTCGGGCAAATTCTCTGCTACACGTGCGAGGTGGTTCGTATGGTACACGAACATCATGATGCACCTTGTTTTGACCAGGGGGTTGAGTGGTCGAGATATGGGCAATACCAATTTGGAATGGTCATTGTGCGGGCACGTACTGTTCAGTTCAACCCGAAAATAGCGTCACTCGTGTGCCAGGGAGCCTGAACCTCACATTTGCACACACGGGCAAATTCGGGCAAATTCTCTGCTACATGTGCGAGGTGGTTCGTATGGTACACGAACATCATGATGCACCTTGTTTTGACCAGGGGGTTGAGTGGTCGAGATATGGGCAATACCAATTTGAAATGGGCATTGTGCGGGCACGTACTGTGAAGTTCAACCTGAAAATAGCGTCATTCGCGTGCAAGGGAGCCTGAACCTCACATTGGCACACACGTGCAAATTCGGCCAAATTCTCTGCTACACGTGCGAGGTGGTTCGTATGGTACACGAACATCATGATGCACCTTGTTTTGACCAGGGGGTTGAGTGGTCGAGATATGGGCAATACCAATTTGGAATGGTCATTGTGCGGGCACGCACTGTTCAGTTCAAGCTGAAAATAGCGTCCTTCACGTGCAAGGGAGCCTAAACCTCACATTTGCACACACGGGCAGATTCGGGCAAATTCTCTGCTACACGTGCGACGTGGTTCGTATGGTACACGAACAGCATGATGCAGCTTGTTCTGGCCGGAGGGTTGAGTGGTTGTGATATGGGCAATACCAATTTGAAATGGGCATTGTGCGGGCACGTACTGTGAAGTTCAACCCGAAAATGGCGTCATTCGCGTGCAAGGGAGCCTGAACCTCACATTTGCACACACGGGCAAATTCGGGCAAATTCTGTGCTACACGTGCGACGTGGTTCGTATGGTACACGAACAGCATGATGCAGCTTGTTCTGGCCGGAGGGTTGAGTGGTTGTGATATGGGCAATACCAATTTGAAATGGGCATTGTGCGGGCACGTACTGTTCAGTTCAACCTGGAAATAGCGTCATTCGCGTGCAAGGGAGCCTAAAGCCCAGATTTGCGCACACGGGCAAATTCGGGCAAATTCTCTGCTACACGTGCGATGTGGTTCGTATGGTACACGAACAACATGCTGCAGCTTGTCCTGGCCAGATGGTTAAGTGGTTGAGATATGGGCAATACCAATTTGAAATCGGCATTGTGCGGGCACGTACTGTTCGGTTCAACCTGGAAATAAGGTTATTCGCGTGCAAGGGAGCCTGAACCTCACATTTGCACACACGGGCAAATTCGGGCAAATTCTCTGCTACACGTGCGGGGTGGTTCGTATGGTACACGAACATCATGATGCACCTTGTTTTGACCAGGGGGTTGAGTGGTCGAGATATGGGCAATACCAATTTGGAATGGTCATTGTGCATGCACGTACTGTTCAGTTCAACCTGAAAATAGCGTCCTTCACGTGCAAGGGAGCCTAAACCTCACATTTGCACACACGGGCAAATTCGGGCAAATTCTCTGCTACATGTGCGACGTGGTTCCTATGGTACACGAACATCATGATGCAGCTTTGTCTGGCCTGAGGGTTGAGTGGTCGAGATATGGGCAGTACCAATTTGAAATGGGCATTGTGCGGGCGCATACTGTTCAGTTCGACCTGAAAATAGCGTCCTTCGCGTGCCGGGGAGCCTAAGCCGCACATTTCCACACACGGGCGAATTGGGACAAATTCTCTGCTACACGTGCGACGTGGTTCGTATGGTACACGAATAGCATGATACAGCTTGTTGTGGCCAGAGGGTTGAGTGGTCGAGATATGGGCAATACCAAATTGAAACGGCCATTGTGCGGGCACGTACTGTTCAGTTCAACCTGAAAATAGCGTCATTCGCGTGCAAGGGAGCCTAAAGCCCACATTTGCGCACAAGGGCAAATTCGGGCAAATTCTCTGCTACACGTGCGACGTGGTTCGTATGGTACACGAATAGCATGATGCAGCTTGTTGTGGCCAGAGGGTTGAGTGGTCGAGATATGGGCAATACCAAATTGAAACGGCCATTGTGCGGGCACGTACTGTTCAGTTCAACCTGAAAATAGCGTCATTCGCGTGCAAGGGAGCCTAAAGCCCACATTTGCGCACACGGGCAAATTCGGGCAAATTCTCTGCTACACGTGCGACGTGGTTCGTATGGTACACGAATAGCATGATGCAGCTTGTTGTGGCCAGAGGGTTGAATGGTCGAGATATGGGCAATACCAAATTGAAACGGCCATTGTGCGGGCACGTACTGTTCGGTTCAACCTGAAAATAGCGTCACTCGTGTGCAAGGGAGCCTAAACCTCACATTTGCACACACGGGCAAATTCGGGCAAATTCTCTGCTACACGTGCGACGTGGTTTGTATGGTACACGAACAGCATGATGCAGCTTGTTCTGGCCGGAGGGTTGAGTGGTCGCGATATGGGCAACACCAATTTGAAATGGGCATTGTGCGGGCACGCACTGTTCAGTTCAACCTGAAAATAGCGTCCTTCACGTGCAAGGGAGCCTAAACCTCACATTTGCACACACGGGCAAATTCGGGCAAATTCTCTGCTACACGTGCGACGTGGTTCGTATGGTACGCGAACAGCATGATGCACCTTGTTCTGGCCGGAGGGTTGAGTGGTTGTGATATTGGCAATACCAATTTGAAATGGGCATTGTGCGGGCACGTACTGTGAAGTTCAACCTGAAAATAGCGTCATTAGCGTGCAAGGGAGCCTGAACCTCACATTTGCACACACGGGCAAATTCGGGCAAATTCTCTGCTACACGTGCGACGTGGTTCATATGGTACACGAACAGCATGATGCAGCTTGTTTTGGCCAGAGGGTTAAGTGGTCGAGATATGGGCAATACCAAATTGAAACGGCCATTGTGCGGGCACGTACTGTTCAGTTCAACCTGAAAATAGCGTCACTCGTGTGCAAGGGAGCCTAAACCTCACATTTGCACACACGGGCAAATTCGGGCAAATTCTCTGCTACACGTGCGACGTGGTTTGTATGGTTCACGAACAGCATGATGCAGCTTGTTCTGGCCGGAGGGTTGAGTGGTCGCGATATGGGCAACACCAATTTGAAATGGGCATTGTGCGGGCACGTACTGTGAAGTTCAACCTGAACGTAGCATCGTTCACCTGCAAGGGAGCATAAACCTCACATTTGCACACACGGGCAAATTCGGGCAAATTCTCTGCTACATGTGCGAGGTGGTTCGTATGGTACACGAACATCATGATGGAACTTGTTTTGACCAGGGGGTTGAGTGGTTGTGATATGGGCAATACCAATTTGAAATGGGCATTGCGCGGGCACGTACTGTGAAGTTCAACCTGAAAATAGCGTCATTCGCGTGCAAGGGAGCCTGAACCTCACATTTGCACACACGGGCAAATTCGGGCAAATTCTCTGCTACACGTGCGACGTGGTTCATATGGTACACGAACAGCATGATGCAGCTTGTTTTGGCCAGAGGGTTAAGTGGTCGAGATATGGGCAATACCAATTTGAAATCGGCATTGTGCGGGCACGTACTGTTCGGTTCAACCTGGAAATAAGGTTATTCGCGTGCAATAGAGCCTGAACCTCACATTTGCGCACACGGGCAAATCCGGGCAAATTCTCTGCTACACGTGCGGGGTGGTTCGTATGGTACACGAACATCATGATGCACCTTGTTTTGACCAGGGGGTTGAGTGGTCGAGATATGGCAAATACCAATTTGGAAAGGTCATTGTGCGGGCACGCACTGTTCAGTTCAACCTGAAAATAGCGTCCTTCACGTGCAAGGGAGTCTAAACCTCACATTTGCACACACGGGCAAATTCGGGCAAATTCTCTGCTACACGTGCGACGTGGTTCGTATGGTACACGAACAGCATGATGCAGCTTGTTCTGGCCGGAGGGTTGAGTGGTCGAGATATGGGCAATACCAATTTGGAATGGTCATTGTGCGGGCACGCACTGTTCAGTTCAACCTGAAAATAGCGTCCTTCACGTGCAAGGGAGCCCAAACCTCACATTTGCACACACGGGCAAATTCGGGCAAATTCTCTGCTACACGTGCGACGTGGTTCGTATGGTACACGAACAGCATGATGCAGCTTGTCCTGGCCGGAGGGTTGAGTGGTTGTGATATGGGCAATACCAATTTGAAATGGGCATTGTGCGGGCACGTACTGTTCGGTTCAACCTGGAAATAAGGTTATTCGCGTGCAAGGGAGCCTGAACCTCACATTTGCGCACACGGGCAAATTCGGGCAAATTCTCTGCTACACGTGCGAGGTGGTTCGTATGGTACACGCACATCATGATGCACCTTGTTTTGACCAGGGGGTTGAGTGGTCGCGATATGGGCAATACCAATTTGAAATGGTCATTGTGCGGGCACGCACTGTTCAGTTCAACCTGAAAATAGCGTCCTACGCGTGCAAGGGAGCCTAAACCTCACATTTGCACACACGGGCAAATTCGGGCAAATTCTCTGCTACACGTGCGTCGTGGTTCGTATGGTACACGAACAGCATGATGCAGCTTGTTCTGGCCAGAGGGTTCAGTGGTTGTGATATGGGCAATACCAATTTGAAATGGGCATTGTGCGGGCACGTACTGTTCAGTTCAACCTGAAAATAGCGTCACTCATGTGCAAGGTAGCCTAAACCTCACATTTGCACAAACGGGCAAATTCGGGCAAATTCTCTGCTACATGTGCGAGGTGGTTCGTATGGTACACGAACATCATGATGCACCTTGTTTTGACCAGGGGGTTGAGTGGTCGAGATATGGGCAATACCAATTTGAAATGGTCATTGTGCGGGCACGCACTGTTCAGTTCAACCTGAAAATAGCGTCCTTCGCGTGCAAGGGAGCCTAAACCTCACATTTGCACACACGGGCAAATTCGGGCAAATTCTCTGCTACACGTGCGACGTGGTTCGTATGGTACACGAACAGCATGATGCAGCTTGTTCTGGCCAGAGGGTTGAGTGGTTGTGATATGGGCAATACCAATTTGAAATGGGCATTGTGCGGGCACGTACTGTTCAGTTCAACCTGAAAATAGCGTCCTTCGTGTGCAAGGGAGCCTGAACCTCACATTTGCACACACGGGCAAATTCGGGCAAATTCTCTGCTACACGTGCGAGGTGGTTCGTATGGTACACGAACATCATGATGCACCTTGTTTTGACCAGGGGGTTGAGTGGTCGAGATATGGGCAATACCAATTTGAAATGGTCATTGTGCGGGCACGCACTGTTCAGTTCAACCTGAAAATAGCGTCCTTCGCGTGCAAGGGAGCCTAAACCTCACATTTGCACACACGGGCAAATTCGGGCAAATTCTCTGCTACACGTGCGACGTGGTTCGTATGGTACACGAATAGCATGATGCAGCTTGTTGTGGCCAGAGGGTTGAGTGGTTGAGATATGGGCAATACCAATTTGAAATCGGCATTGTGCGGGCACGTACTGTTCGGTTCAACCTGGAAATAAGGTTATTCGCGTGCAAGGGAGCCTGAACCTCACATTTGCGCACACGGGCAAATTCGGGCAAATTCTCTGCTACACGTGCGAGGTGGTTCGTATGGTACACGAACATCATGATGCACCTTGTTTTGACCAGGGGGTTGAGTGGTCGAGATATGCGCAATACCAATTTGGAATGGTCATTGTGCGGGCACGCACTGTTCAGTTCAACCTGAAAATAGCGTCCTTCACGTGCAAGGGAGCCTAAACCTCACATTTGCACACACGGGCAAATTCGGGCAAATTCTCTGCTACACGTGCGACGTGGTTCGTATGGTACACGAACAGCATGATGCAGCTTGTTCTGGCCGGAGGGTTGAGTGGTTGTGATATGGGCAATACCAGTTTGAAATGGGCATTGTGCGGGCACGTACTGTGAAGTTCAACCTGAAAATAGCGTCACTCGTGTGCAAGGGAGCCTGAACCTCACATTTGCACACACGGGCAAATTCGGGCAAATTCTCTGCTACATGTGCGAGGTGGTTCGTATGGTACACGAACAGCATGATGCACCTTGTTTTGACCAGGGGGTTGAATGGTCGAGATATGGGCAATACCAATTTGAAATGGTCATTGTGCGGGCACGCACTGTTCAGTTCAACCTGAAAATAGCGTCCTTCGCGTGCAAGGGAGCCTAAACCTCACATTTGCACACACGGGCAAATTCGGGCAAATTGTCTGCTACACGTGCAACGTGGTTCGTATGGTACACGAACAGCATGATGCAGCTTGTTCTGGCCAGAGGGTTGAGTGGTTGTGATATGGGCAATACCAATTTGAAATGGGCATTGTGCGGGCACGTACTGTTCAGTTCAACCTGAAAATAGCGTCACTCGTGTGCAAGGGAGCCTGAACCTCACACTTGCACACACGGGCAAATTCGGGCAAATTCTCTGCTACATGTGCGAGGTGGTTCGTATGGTACACGAACATCATGATGCACCTTGTTTTGACCAGGGGGTTGAGTGGTTGTGATATGGGCAATACCAATTTGGAATGGTCATTGTGCGGGCACGCACTCTTCAGTTCAACCTGAAAATAGCGTCCTTCACGTGCAAGGGAGCCTAAACCTCACATTTGCACACACGGGCAAATTCGGGCAAATTCTCTGCTATACGTGCGACGTGGTTCGTATGGTACACGAACAGCATGATGCAGCTTGTTCTGGCCGGAGGGTTGAGTGGTTGTGATATGGGCAATACCAATTTGAAATGGGCATTGTGCGGGCACGTACTGTGAAGTTCAACCTGAAAATAGCGTCATTCGCGTGCAAGGGAGCCTGAACCTCACATTTGCACACACGTGCAAATTCGGGCAAATTCTCTGCTACACGTGCGAGGTGGTTCGTATGGTACACGAACATCATGATGCACCTTGTTTTGACCAGGGGGTTGAGTGGTCGAGATATGGGCAATACCAGTTTGGAATGGTCATTGTGCGGGCACGTACTGTTCAGTTCAACCTGAAAATAGCGTCACTCGTGTGCAAGGGAGCCTGAACCTCACATTTGCACACACGGGCAAATTCGGGCAAATTCTCTGCTACACGTGCGAGGTGGTTCGTATGGTACACGAACATCATGATGCACCTTGTTTTGACCAGGGGGTTGAGTGGTCGAGATATGGGCAATGCCAATTTGGAATGGTCATTGTGCGGGCACGCACTGTTCAGTTCAACCTGAAAATAGCGTCCTTCACGTGCAAGGGAGCCTAAACCTCACATTTGCACACACGGGCAGATTCGGGCAAATTCTCTGCTACACGTGCGACGTGGTTCGTATGGTACACGAACAGCATGATGCAGCTTGTTCTGGCCGGAGGGTTGGGTGGTTGTGATATGGGCAATACCAATTTGAAATGGGCATTGTGCGGGCACGTACTGTGAAGTTCAACCTGAAAATAGCCTCATTCGCGTGCAAGGGAGCCTGAACCTCACATTTGCACACACGGGCAAATTCGGGCAAATTCTCTGCTACACGTGCGACGTGGTTCGTATGGTACACGAACAGCATGATGCAGCTTGTTCTGGCCGGAGGGTTGGGTGGTTGTGATATGGGCAATACCAATTTGAAATGGGCATCGTGCGGGCACGTACTGTGAAGTTAAACCTGAAAATAGCGTCCTTCACGTGCAAGGGAGCCTAAACCTCACATTTGCACACACGGGCAAATTCGGGCAAATTCTCTGCTACATGTGCGAGGTGGTTCCTATGGTACACGAACATCATGATGCAGCTTTGTCTGGCCTGAGGGTTGAGTGGTCGAGATATGGGCAGTACCAATTTGAAATGGGCATTGTGCGGGCACATACTGTTCAGTTCGACCTGAAAATAGCGTCCTTCGCGTGCCGGGGAGCCTAAGCCGCACATTTCCACACACAGGCGAATTGGGACAAATTCTCTGCTACACGTGCGACGTGGTTCGTATGGTACACGAATAGCATGATGCAGCTTGTTGTGGCCAGAGGGTTGAGTGGTTGAGATATGGGCAATACCAAATTGAAACGGCCATTGTGCGGGCACGTACTGTTCAGTTCAACCTGAAAATAGCGTCATTCGCGTGCAAGGGAGCCTAAAGCCCACATATGCGCACACGGGCGAATTGGGACAAATTCTCTGCTACACGTGCGACGTGGTTCGTATGGTACACGAATAGCATTATGCAGCTTGTTGTGGCCAGAGGGTTGAGTGGTCGAGATATGGGCAATACCAAATTGAAAAGGCCATTGTGCGGGCACGTACTGTTCAGTTCAACCTGAAAATAGCGTCACTCGTGTGCAAGGGAGCCTAAACCTCACATTTGCACACACGGGCAAATTCGGGCAAATTCTCTGCTACACGTGCGACGTGGTTTGTATGGTACACGGACAGCATGATGCAGCTTGTTCTGGCCGGAGGGTTGAGTGGTCGCGATATGGGCAACACCAATTTGAAATGGGCATTGTGCGGGCACGCACTGTTCAGTTCAACCTGAAAATAGCGTCCTTCACGTGCAAGGGAGCCTAAACCTCACATTTGCACACACGGGCGAATTCGGGCAAATTCTCTGCTACACGTGCGACGTGGTTCGTATGGTACGCGAACAGCATGATGCACCTTGTTCTGGCCGGAGGGTTGAGTGGTTGTGATATGGGCAATACCAATTTGAAATGGGCATTGTGCGGGCACGTACTGTGAAGTTCAACCTGAACGTAGCGTCGTTCACCTGCAAGGGAGCCTAAACCTCACATTTGCACACACGGGCAAATTCGGGCAAATTCTCTGCTACATGTGCGAGGTGGTTCGTATGGTACACGAACATCATGATGCAACTTGTTTTGACCAGGGGGTTGAGTGGTTGTGATATGGGCAATACCAATTTGAAATGGGCATTGTGCGGGCACGTACTGTGAAGTTCAACCTGAAAATAGCGTCATTCGCGGGCAAGGGAGCCTGAACCTCACATTTGCACACACGGACAAATTCGGGCAAATTCTCTGCTACACGTGCGACGTGGTTCATATGGTACACGAACAGCATGATGCAGCTTGTTCTGGCCGGAGGGTTGAGTGGTTGTGATATGGGCAATACCAATTTGAAATGGGCATTGTGCGGGCACGTACTGTGAAGTTCAACCTGAAAATAGCGTCATTCGCGTGCAAGGGAGCCTAAAGCCCAGATTTGCGCACACGGGCAAATTCGGGCAAATTCTCTGCTACACGTGCGATGTGGTTCGTATGGTACACGAACAACATGCTGCAGCTTGTTCTGGCCAGAGGGTTCAGTGGTCGAGATATGGGCAATACCAATTTGAAATCGGCATTGTGCGGGCACGTACTGTTCGGTTCAACCTGGAAATAAGGTTATTCGCGTGCAAGGGAGCCTGAACCTCACATTTGCGCACACGGGCAAATTCGGGCAAATTCTCTGCTACACGTGCGGGGTGGTTCGTATCGTACACGAACATCATGATGCACCTTGTTTTGACCAGGGGGTTGAGTGGTCGAGATATGGCAAATACCAATTTGGAAAGGTCATTGTGCGGGCATGCACTGTTCAGTTCAACCTGAAAATAGCGTCCTTCACGTGCAAGGGAGCCTAAACCTCACATTTGCACACACGGGCAAATTCGGGCAAATTCTCTGCTACACGTGCGACGTGGTTCGTATGGTACACGAACAGCATGATGCAGCTTGTTCTGGCCGGAGGGTTGAGTGGTCGAGATATGGGCAATACCAATTTGGAATGGTCATTGTGCGGGCACGCACTGTTCAGTTCAACCTGAAAATAGCGTCCTTCACGTGCAAGGGAGCCTAAACCTCACATT
This sequence comes from Eutreptiella sp. 'Long Island Sound 2002', assembly GCA_964036045.1. Taxonomy (NCBI): domain Eukaryota; phylum Euglenozoa; class Euglenophyceae; order Eutreptiales; family Eutreptiaceae; genus Eutreptiella; species Eutreptiella sp. 'Long Island Sound 2002'. The sequence goes on from OZ038400.1 coordinate 11,552,365, forward strand.
TGCACACACGGGCAAATTCGGGCAAATTCTCTGCTACACGTGCGAGGTGGTTCGTATGGTACACGAACAGCATGATGCAGCTTGTTCTGGCCGGAGGGTTGAGTGGTTGTGATATGGGCAATACCAATTTGAAATGGGCATTGTGCGGGCACGTACTGTTCGGTTCAACCTGGAAATAAGGTTATTCGCGTGCAAGGGAGCCTGAACCTCACATTTGCGCACACGGGCAAATTCGGGCAAATTCTCTGCTACACGTGCGGGGTGGTTCGTATGGTACACGAACATCATGATGCACCTTGTTTTGACCAGGGGGTTGAATGGTCGAGATATGAGCAATACCAATTTGGAATGGTCATTGTGCGGGCACGCACTGTTCAGTTCAACCTGAAAATAGCGTCCTTCACGTGCAAGGGAGCCTAAACCTCACATTTGCACACACGGGCAAATTCGGGCAAATTCTCTGCTACACGTGCGACGTGGTTCGTATGGTACACGAACAGCATGATGCACCTTGTTGTGGCCAGAGGGTTGAGTGGTTGAGATATGCGCAATACCAATTTGAAATCGGCATTGTGCGGGCACGTACTGTTCGGTTCAACCTGGAAATAAGGTTATTCGCGTGCAAGGGAGCCTGAACCTCACATTTGCGCACACGGGCAAATTCGGGCAAATTCTCTGCTACACGTGCGGGGTGGTTCGTATGGTACACGAACATCATGATGCACCTTGTTTTGACCAGGGGGTTGAGTGGTCGAGATATGGCCAATACCAATTTGAAATCGGCATTGTGCGGGCACGTACTGTTCGGTTCAACCTGGAAATAAGGTTATTCGCGTGCAAGGGAGCCTGAACCTCACATTTGCGCACACGGGCAAATTCGGGCAAATTCTCTGCTACACGTGCGGGGTGGTTCGTATGGTACACGAACATCATAATGCACCTTGTTTTGGCCAGAGGGTTGAGTGGTCGAGATATGGGCAATACCAATTTCAAATGGTCATTGTGCGGGCACGCACTGTTCAGTTCAACCTGAAAATAGCGTCCTTCACGTGCAAGGGAGCCTAAACCTCACATTTGCACACACGGGCAAAATCGGGCAAATTCTCTGCTACACGTGCGACGTGGTTCGTATGGTACACGAACAGCATGATGCAGCTTGTTCTGGCCGGAGGGTTGAGTGGTTGTGATATGGGCAATACCAATTTGAAATGGGCATTGTGCGGGCACGTACTGTTCGGTTCAACCTAGAAATAAGGTTATTCGCGTGCAAGGGAGCCTGAACCTCACATTTGCACACACGGGCAAATTCGGGCAAATTCTCTGCTACATGTGCGACGTGGTTCGTATGGTACACGAACAGCATGATGCAGCTTGTTCTGGCCGGAGGGTTGAGTGGTCGAGATATGGGCAATACCAATTTGGAATGGTCATTGTGCGGGCACGCACTGTTCAGTTCAACCTGAAAATAGCGTCCTTCACGTGCAAGGGAGCCTAAACCTCACATTTGCACACACGGGCAAATTCGGGCAAATTCTCTGCTACACGTGCGACGTGGTTCGTATGGTACACGAATAGCATGATGCAGCTTGTTGTGGCCAGAGGGTTGAGTGGTTGAGATATGGGCAATACCGATTTGAAATCGGCATTGTGCGGGCACGTACTGTTCGGTTCAACCTTGAAATAAGGTTATTCGCGTGCAAGGGAGCCTGAACCTCACATTTGCGCACACGGGCAAATTCGGGCAAATTCTCTGCTACACGTGCGGGGTGGTTCGTATGGTACACGAACATCATGATGCACCTTGTTTTGACCATGGGGTTGAGTGGTCGAGATATGGGCAATACCAATTTGAAATCGGCATTGTGCGGGCACGTACTGTTCGGTTCAACCTGGAAATAAGGTTATTCGCGTGCAAGGGAGCCTGAACCTCACATTTGCGCACACGGGCAAATTCGGGCAAATTCTCTGCTACACGTGCGGGGTGGTTCGTATGGTACACGAACATCATGATGCACCTTGTTTTGGCCAGAGGGTTGAGTGGTCGAGATATGGGCAATACCAATTTGAAATGGTCATTGTGCGGGCACGTAGTGTGAAGTTCAACCTAAAAATAGCGTCATTCGCGTGCAAGGGAGCCTAAAGCCCAGATTTGCGCACACGGGCAAATTCGGGCAAATTCTCTGCTACACGTGCGATGTGGTTCGTATGGTACACGAACAACATGCTGCAGCTTGTTCTGGCCAGAGGGTTAAGTGGTCGAGATATGGGCAATACCAATTTGAAATCGGCATTGTGCGGGCACGTACTGTTCGGTTCAACCTGAAAATAAGGTTATTCGCGTGCAAGGGAGCCTGAACCTGACATTTGCGCACACGGGCAAATTCGGGCAAATTCTCTGCTACACGTGCGAGGTGGTTCGTATGGTACACGAACATCATCATGAACCTTGTTTTCGCCAGAGGGTTGAGTGGTCGAGATATGGGCAATACCAATTTGAAATGGTCATTGTGCGGGCACGCACTGTTCAGTTCAACCTGAAAATAGCGCCACTCGTGTGCAAGGGAGCCTCAACCTCACATTTGCACACACGGGCAAATTCGGGCAAATTCTCTGCTACACGTGCGACGTGGTTCGTATGGTACACGAACAGCATGATGCAGCTTGTTCTGGCCAGAGGGTTGAGTGGTTGAGATATGGGCAATACCAAATTGAAACGGGTTTTGTGCGGGCACGTACTATTCAGTTCAACCTGAAAATAGCGTCATTCGCGTGCAAGGTAGCCTAAAACCCACATATGCGAACACGGGCAAATTCGAGCAAATTCTCTGCTACATGTGCGACGTGCTTCGTATGGTACACTAACAGCATGATGCAGCTTGTTCTGGCCAGAGGGTTGAGTGGTCGAGATATGGGCAATACCAATTTGAAATGGGCATTGTGCGGGCACGTACTGTTCAGTTCAACCTGAAAATAGCGTCCTTCGCGTGCAAGGGAGCCTAAACCTCACATTTGCACACACGGGCAAATTCGGGCAAATTCTCTGCTACACGTGCGACGTGGTTCGTATGGTACACGAACAGCATGATGCAGCTTGTTCTGGCCAGAGGGTTGAGTGGTCGCGATATGGGCAACACCAATTTGAAATAAGCATTGTGCGGGCACGTACTGTTCAGTTCAACCTGCAAAATGGCGTCACTCGTGTGCAAGGGAGCCTGAACCTCACATTTGCACACACGGGCAAATTCGGGCAAATTCTCTGCTACATGTGCGAGGTGGTTCGTATGGTACACGAACATCATGATGCACCTTGTTTTGACCAGGGGGTTGAGTGGTCGAGATATGGGCAATACCAATTTGGAATGGTCATTCTGCGGGCACGCACTGTTCAGTTCAACCTGAAAATAGCGTCATTCGCGTGCAAGGGATCCTAAAACCCACATATGCGCACACGGGCAAATTCGAGCAAATTCTCTGCTACAGGTGCGACGTGGTTCGTATGGTACACGAAAATCATGATGCAGTTTTGTCTGGCCTGAGGGTTGAGTGGTCGAGATATGGGCAGTACCAATTTGAAATGGGCATTGTGCGGGCGCATACTGTTCAGCTCGACCTGAAAATAGCGTCCTTCGCGTGCCGGGGAGCCTAAGCCGCACATTTCCACACACGGGCAAATTCGGGCAAATTCTCTGCTACATGTGCGAGGTGGTTCGTATGGTACACGAACATCATGCTGCAGCTTGTTCTGGCCAGAGGGTTAAGTGGTCGAGATATGGGCAACACCAATTTGAAATCGGCATTGTGCGGGCACGTACTGTTCGGTTCAACCTGGAAATAAGGTTATTCGCGTGCAAGGGAGCCTGAACCTCACATTTGCGCACACGGGCATATTCGGGCAAATTCTCTGCTACACGTGCGGGCTGGTTCGTATGGTACAGGAACATCATGATGCACCTTGTTTTGACCAGGGGGTTGAGTGGTCGAGATATGGGCAATACCAATTTGAAATGGGCATTGTGCGGGCACGTACTGTTCAGTTCAACCTGGAAATAAGGTTATTCGCGTGCAAGGGAGCCTGAACCTCACATTTGCGCACACGGGCAAATTCGGGCAAATTCTCTGCTACACGTGCGACGTGGTTCGTATGGTACACGAACATCATGATGCACCTTGTTTTGGCCAGAGGGTTGAGTGGTCGAGATATGGGCAATACCAATTTGAAATGGTCATTGTGCGGGCACGCACTGTTCAGTTCAACCTGAAAATAGCGTCCTTCGCGTGCAAGGGAGCCTAAACCTCACATTTGCACACACGGGCAAATTCGGGCAAATTCTCTGCTACACGTGCGACGTGGTTCGTATGGTACACGAACAGCATGATGCAGCTTGTTCTGGCCGGAGGGTTGAGTGGTTGAGATATGGGCAATACCAATTTGAAATGGGCATTGTGCGGGCACGCACTGTTCAGTTCAACCTGAAAATAGCGTCCTTCAAGTGCAAGGGAGCCTAAACCTCACATTTGCACACACGGGCAAATTCGGGCAAATTCTCTGCTACACGTGCGACGCGGTTCGTATGGTACACGAATAGCATGATGCAGCTTGTTGTGGCCAGAGGGTTGAGTGGTTGAGATATGGGCAATACCAATTTGAAATGGGCATTGTGCGGGCACGTACTGTTCGGTTCAACCTGGAAATAAGGTTATTCGCGTGCAAGGGAGCCTGAACCTCACATTTGCGCACACGGGCAAATTCGGGCAAATTCCCTGCTACACGTGCGAGGTGGTTCGTATGGTACACGAACATCATGATGCACCTTGTTTTGACCAAGGGGTTGAGTGGTCGAGATATGCGCAATACCAATTTGAAATGGTCATTGTGCGGGCACGCACTGTTCAGTTCAACCTGAAAATAGCGTCCTTCGCGTGCAAGGGAGCCTAAACCTCACATTTGCACACACGGGCAAATTCGGGCAAATTCTCTGCTACACGTGCGACGTGGTTCGTATGGTACACGAACAGCATGATGCAGCTTGTTCTGGCCGGAGGGTTGAGTGGTTGAGATATGGGCAATACCAATTTGAAATGGGCATTGTGCGGGCACGCACTGTTCAGTTCAACCTGAAAATAGCGTCCTTCGCGTGCAAGGGAGCCTAAACCTCACATTTGCACACACGGGCAAATTCGGGCAAATTGTCTGCTACACGTGCAACGTGGTTCGTATGGTACACGAACAGCATGATGCAGCTTGTTCTGGCCAGAGGGTTGAGTGGTTGTGATATGGGCAATACCAATTTGAAATGGGCATTGTGCGGGCACGTACTGTTCAGTTCAACCTGAAAATAGCGTCACTCGTGTGCAAGGGAGCCTGAACCTCACACTTGCACACACGGGCAAATTCGGGCAAATTCTCTGCTACACGTGCGGGGTGGTTCGTATGGTACACGAACATCATGATGCACCTTGTTTTGACCAGGGGGTTGAGTGGTCGAGATGTGGGCAATACCAATTTGGAATGGTCATTGTGCGGGCACGCACTCTTCAGTTCAACCTGAAAATAGCGTCCTTCACGTGCAAGGGAGCCTAAACCTCACATTTGCACACACGGGCAAATTCGGGCAAATTCTCTGCTACACGTGCGACGTGGTTCGTATGGTACACGAACAGCATGATGCAGCTTGTTCTGGCCGGAGGGTTGAGTGGTTGAGATATGGGCAATACCAATTTGAAATGGGCATTGTGCGGGCACGTACTGTGAACTTCAACCTGAAAATAGCGTCACTCGTGTGCAAGGGAGCCTGAACCTCACACTTGCACACACGGGCAAATTCGGGCAAATTCTCTGCTACACGTGCGGGGTGGTTCGTATGGTACACGAACATCATGATGCACCTTGTTTTGACCAGGGGGTTGAGTGGTCGAGATGTGGGCAATACCAATTTGGAATGGTCATTGTGCGGGCACGCACTCTTCAGTTCAACCTGAAAATAGCGTCCTTCACGTGCAAGGGAGCCTAAACCTCACATTTGCACACACGGGCAAATTCAGGCAAATTCTCTGCTACACGTGCAACGTGGTTCGTATGGTACACGAACAGCATGATGCAGCTTGTTCTGGCCAGAGGGTTGAGTGGTTGTGATATGGGCAATACCAATTTGAAATGGGCATTGTGCGGGCACGTACTGTGAAGTTCAACCTGAAAATAGCGTCACTCGTGTGCAAGGGAGCCTGAACCTCACACTTGCACACACGGGCAAATTCGGGCAAATTCTCTGCTACATGTGCGAGGTGGTTGGTATGGTACACGAACATCATGATGCACCTTGTTTTGACCAGGGGGTTGAGTGGTCGAGATATGGGCAATACCAATTTGGAATGGTCATTGTGCGGGCACGCACTCTTCAGTTCAACCTGAAAATAGCGTCCTTCACGTGCAAGGGAGCCTAAACCTCACATTTGCACACGCGGGCAAATTCGGGCAAATTCTCTGCTATACGTGCGACGTGGTTCGTATGGTACAGGAACAGCATGATGCAGCTTGTTCTGGCCGGAGGGTTGAGTGGTTGTGATATGGGCAATACCAATTTGAAATGGGCATTGTGCGGGCACGTACTGTGAAGTTCAACCTGAAAATAGCGTCATTCGCGTGCAAGGGAGCCTGAACCTCACATTTGCACACACGTGCAAATTCGGGCAAATTCTCTGCTACACGTGCGAGGTGGTTCGTATGGTACACGAACATCATGATGCACCTTGTTTTGACCAGGGGGTTGAGTGGTCGAGATATGGGCAATACCAATTTGGAATGGTCATTGTGCGGGCACGTACTGTTCAGTTCAACCTGAAAATAGCGTCACTCGTGTGCAAGGGAGCCTGAACCTCACATTTGCACACACGGGCAAATTCGGGCAAATTCTCTGCTACATGTGCGAGGTGGTTCGTATGGTACACGAACATCATGATGCACCTTGTTTTGACCAGGGGGTTGAGTGGTCGAGATATGGGCAATACCAATTTGGAATGGTCATTGTGCGGGCACGCACTGTTCAGTTCAACCTGAAAATAGCGTCCTTCACGTGCAAGGGAGCCTAAACCTCACATTTGCACACACGGGCAGATTCGGGCAAATTCTCTGCTACACGTGCGACGTGGTTCGTATGGTACACGAACAGCATGATGCAGCTTGTTCTGGCCGGAGGGTTGGGTGGTTGTGATATGGGCAATACCAATTTGAAATGGGCATTGTGCGGGCACGTACTGTGAAGTTCAACCTGAAAATAGCCTCATTCGCGTGCAAGGGAGCCTGAACCTCACATTTGCACACACGGGCAAATTCGGGCAAATTCTCTGCTACACGTGCGACGTGGTTCGTATGGTACACGAACAGCATGATGCAGCTTGTTCTGGCCGGAGGGTTGAGTGGTTGTGATATGGGCAATACCAATTTGAAATGGGCATTGTGCGGGCACGTACTGTGAAGTTCAACCTGAAAATAGCGTCATTCGCGTGCAAGGGAGCCTAAATCCCAGATTTGCGCACACTGGCAAATTCGGGCAAATTCTCTGCTACACGTGCGATGTGGTTCGTATGGTACACGAACAACATGCTGCAGCTTGTTCTGGCCAGATGGTTAAGTGGTCGAGATATGGGCAATACCAATTTGAAATCGGCATTGTGCGGGCACGTACTGTTTAATTCAACCTGGAAATAAGTTTATTCGCGTGCAAGGGAGCCTGAACCTCACATTTGCACACACGGGCAAATTCGGGCAAATTCTCTGCTACACGTGCGGGGTGGTTCGTATGGTACACGAACATCATGATGCACCTTGTTTTGACCAGGGGGTTGAGTGGTCGGGATATGGGCAATACCAATTTGGAATGGTCATTGTGCATGCACGTACTATTCAGTTCAACCTGAAAACAGCGTCCTTCACGTGCAAGGGAGCCTAAACCTCACATTTGCACACACGGGCAAATTCAGGCAAATTCTCTGCTACATGTGCGAGGTGGTTCCTATGGTACACGAACATCATGATGCAGCTTTGTCTGGCCTGAGGGTTGAGTGGTCGAGATATGGGCAGTACCAATTTGAAATGGGCATTGTGCGGGCGCATACTGTTCAGTTCGACCTGAAAATAGCGTCCTTCGCGTGCCGGGGAGCCTAAGCCGCACATTTCCACACACGGGCGAATTGGGACAAATTCTCTGCTACACGTGCGACGTGGTTCGTATGGTACACGAATAGCATGATGCAGCTTGTTGTGGCCAGAGGGTTGAGTGGTTGAGATATGGGCAATACCAAATTGAAACGGCCATTGTGCGGGCACGTACTGTTCAGTTCAACCTGAAAATAGCGTCATTCGCGTGCAAGGGAGCCTGAACCTCACATTTGCGCACACGGGCGAATTGGGACAAATTCTCTGCTACACGTGCGACGTGGTTCGTATGGTACACGAATAGCATGATGCAGCTTGTTGTGGCCAGAGGGTTGAGTGGTCGAGATATGGGCAATACCAAATTGAAACGGCCATTGTGCGGGCACGTACTGTTCAGTTCAACCCGAAAATAGCGTCACTCGTGTGCAAGGGAGCCTAAACCTCACATTTGCACACACGGGCAAATTCGGGCAAATTCTCTGCTACACGTGCGACGTGGTTTGTATGGTACACGAACAGCATGATGCAGCTTGTTCTGGCCGGAGGGTTGAGTGGTCGCGATATGGGCAACACCAATTTGAAATGGGCATTGTGCGGGCACGCACTGTTCAGTTCAACCTGAAAATAGCGTCCTTCACGTGCAAGGGAGCCTAAACCTCACATTTGCACACACGGGCAAATTCGGGCAAATTCTCTGCTACACGTGCGACGTGGTTCATATGGTACACGAACAGCATGATGCACCTTGTTCTGGCCGGAGGGTTGAGTGGTTGTGATATGGGCAATACCAATTTGAAATGGGCATTGTGCGGGCACGTACTGTGAAGTTCAACCTGAACGTAGCGTCGTTCACCTGCAAGGGAGCCTAAACCTCACATTTGCACACACGGGCAAATTCGGGCAAATTCTCTGCTACATGTGCGAGGTGGTTCGTATGGTACACGAACATCATGATGCAACTTGTTTTGACCAGGGGGTTGAGTGGTTGTGATATGGGCAATACCAATTTGAAATGGGCATTGTGCGGGCACGTACTGTGAAGTTCAACCTGAAAATAGCGTCATTCGCGTGCAAGGGAGCCTGAACCTCACATTTGCACACACGTGCAAATTCGGGCGAATTCTCTGCTACACGTGCGACGTGGTTCATATGGTACACGAACAGCATGATGCAGCTTGTTCTGGCCGGAGGGTTGAGTGGTCGAGATATGGGCAATACCAATTTGAAATGGGCATTGTGCGGGCACGTACTGTGAAGTTCAACCTGAAAATAGCGTCATTCGCGTGCAAGGGAGCCTAAAGCCCAGATTTGCGCACACGGGCAAATTCGGGCAAATTCTCTGCTACACGTGCGATGTGGTTCGTATGGTACACGAACAACATGCTGCAGCTTGTTCTGGCCAGAGGGTTAAGTGGTCGAGATATGGGCAATACCAATTTGAAATCGGCATTGTGCGGGCACGTACTGTTCGGTTCAACCTGAAAATAAGGTTATTCGCGTGCAAGGGAGCCTGAACCTCACATTTGCGCACACGGGCAAATTCGGGCAAATTCTCTGCTACACGTGCGGGGTGGTTCGTATGGTACACGAACATCATGATGCACCTTGTTTTGACCAGGGGGTTGAGTGGTCGAGATATGGCAAATACCAATTTGGAAAGGTCATTGTGCGGGCACGCACTGTTCAGTTCAACCTGAAAATAGCGTCCTTCACGTGCAAGGGAGCCTAAACCTCACATTTGCACACACGGGCAAATTCGGGCAAATTCTCTGCTACACGTGCGACGTGGTTCGTATGGTACACGAACAGCATGATGCAGCTTGTTCTGGCCGGAGGGTTGAGTGGGCGAGATATGGGCAATACCAATTTGAAATGGGCATTGTGCGGGCACGTACTGTGAAGTTCAACCTGAAAATAGCGTCCTTCACGTGCAAGGGAGCCTGAACCTCACATTTGCGCACACGGGCAAATTCGGGCAAATTCTCTGCTACACGTGCGGGGTGGTTCGTATGGTACACGAACATCATGATGCACCTTGTTTTGACCAGGGGGTTGAATGGTCGAGATATGAGCAATACCAATTTGAAATGGTCATTGTGCGGGCACGCACTGTTCAGTTCAACCTGAAAATGGCGTCCTTCACGTGCAAGGGAGCCTAAACCTCACATTTGCACACACGGGCAAATTCGGGCAAATTCTCTGCTACAGGTGCGACGTGGTTCGTATGGTACACGAACAGCATGATGCAGCTTGTTCTGGCCGGAGGGTTGAGTGGTCGAGATATGGGCAATACCAATTTGGAATGGTCATTGTGCGGGCACGCACTGTTCAGTTCAACCTGAAAATAGCGTCCTTCACGTGCAAGGGAGCCTAAACCTCACATTTGCACACACGGGCAAATTCGGGCAAATTCTCTGCTACACGTGCGACGTGGTTCGTATGGTACACGAATAGCATGATGCAGCTTGTTGTGGCCAGAGGGTTGAGTGGTTGAGATATGGGCAATACCAATTTGAAATCGGCATTGTGCGGGCACGTACTGTTCGGTTCAACCTGGAAATAAGGTTATTCGCGTGCAAGGGAGCCTGAACCTCACATTTGCGCACACGGGCAAATTCGGGCAAATTCTCTGCTACACGTGCGGGGTGGTTCGTATGGTACACGAACATCATGATGCACCTTGTTTTGACCAGGGGGTTGAGTGGTCGAGATATGGGCAATACCAATTTGAAATCGGCATTGTGCGGGCACGTACTGTTCGGTTCAACCTGGAAATAAGGTTGTTCGCGTGCAAGGGAGCCTGAACCTCACATTTGCGCACACGGGCAAATTCGGGCAAATTCTCTGCTACACGTGCGGGGTGGTTCGTATGGTACACGAACATCATGATGCACCTTGTTTTGGCCAGAGGGTTGAGTGGCTGAGATATGGGCAATACCAATTTGGAATGGTCATTGTGCGGGCACGCACTGTTCAGTTCAACCTGAAAATAGCGTCCTTCACGTGCAAGGGAGCCTAAACCTCACATTTGCACACACGGGCAAATTCGGGCAAATTCTCTGCTACACGTGCGACGTGGTTCGTATGGTACACGAACAGCATGATGCAGCTTGTTCTGGCCGGAGGGTTGAGTGGTCGAGATATGGGCAATACCAATTTGAAATCGGCATTGTGCGGGCACGTACTGTTCGGTTCAACCTGGAAATAAGGTTATTCGCGTGCAAGGGAGCCTGAACCTCACATTTGCACACACGGGCAAATTCGGGCAAATTCTCTGCTACATGTGCGAGGTGGTTCGTATGGTACACGAACATCATGATGCACCTTGTTTTGACCAGGTGGGTTGAGTGGTCGAGATATGGGCAATACCAATTTGGAATGGGCATTGTGCGGGCACGTACTGTTCAGTTCAACCTGAAAATAGCGTCCTTCACGTGCAAGGGAGCCTAAACCTCACATTTGCACACACGGGCAAATTCGGGCAAATTCTCTGCTACACATGCGACGTGGTTCGTATGGTACACGAACAACATGCTGCAGCTTGTTCTGGCCAGAGGGTTAAGTGGTCGAGATATGGGCAATACCAATTTGAAATCGGCATTGTGCGGGCACGTACTGTTCGGTTCAACCTGGAAATAAGGTTATTCGCGTGCAAGGGAGCCTGAACCTGACATTTGCGCACACGGGCAAATTCGGGCAAATTCTCTGCTACACGTGCGAGGTGGTTCGTATGGTACACGAACATCATGATGCACCTTGTTTTGGCCAGAGGGTTGAGTGGTCGAGATATGGGCAATACCAATTTGAAATGGTCATTGTGCGGGCACGCACTGTTCAGTTCAACCTGAAAATAGCGTCACTCGTGTGCAACAGAGCCTGAACCTCACATTTGCACACACGGGCAAATTCGAGCAAATTCTCTGCTACACGTGCGATGTGCTTCGTATGGTACGCGAACAGCATGATGCACCTTGTTCTGGCCGGAGGGTTGAGTGGTTGTGATATGGGCAATACCAATTTGAAATGGGCATTGTGCAGGGCACGTACTGTTCAGTTCAACCCGAAAATAGCGTCACTCGTGTGCAAGGGAGCCTGAACCTCACATTTGCACACACGGGCAAATTCGGGCAAATTCTCTGCTACATGTGCGAGGTGGTTCGTATGGTACACGAGCATCATGATGCACCTTGTTTTGACCAGGGGGTTGAGTGGTCGAGATATGGGCAATACCAATTTGGAATGGTCATTGTGCGGGCACGCACTGTTCAGTTCAACCTGAAAATAGCGTCCTTCGCGTGCAAGGGAGCCTAAACCTCACATTTGCACACACGGGCAAATTCGGGCAAATTCTCTGCTACAGGTGCGACGTGGTTCGTATGGTACACGAACAGCATGATGCAGCTTGTTGTGGCCAGAGGGTTGAGTGGTTGAGATATGGGCAATACCAAATTGAAACGGGTATTGTGCGGGCACGTACTATTCAGTTCAACCTGAAAATAGCGTCATTCGCGTGCAAGGCAGCCTAAAACCCACATATGCGCACACGGGCAAATTCGAGCAAATTCTCTGCTACAGGTGCGACGTGCTTCGTATGGTACACTAACAGCATGATGCAGCTTGTTCTGGCCAGAGGGTTGAGTGGTCGAGATACGGACAATACCAATTTGAAATGGGCATTGTGCGGGCACGTACTGTTCAGTTCAACCTGAAAATAGCGTCCTTCGCGTGCAAGGGAGCCTAAACCTCACATTTGCACACACGGGCAAATTCGGGCAAATTCTCTGCTACACGTGCGACGTGGTTCGTATGGTACACGAACAGCATGATGCAGCTTGTTCTGGCCAGAGGGTTGAGTGGTCGCGATATGGGCAACACCAATTTGAAATAAGCATTGTGCGGGCACGTACTGTTCAGTTCAACCTGCGAAATGGCGTCACTCGTGTGCAAGGGAGCCTGAACCTCACATTTGCACACACGGGCAAATTCGGGCAAATTCTCTGCTACATGTGCGAGGTGGTTCGTATGGTACACGAACATCATGATGCACCTTGTTTTGACCAGGTGGGTTGAGTGGTCGAGATATGGGCAATACCAATTTGGAATGGGCATTGTGCGGGCACGTACTGTTCAGTTCAACCTGAAAATAGCGTCCTTCACGTGCAAGGGAGCCTAAACCTCACATTTGCACACACGGGCAAATTCGGGCAAATTCTCTGCTACACGTGCGACGTGGTTCGTATGGTACACGAACAACATGCTGCAGCTTGTTCTGGCCAGAGGGTTAAGTGGTCGAGATATGGGCAATACCAATTTGAAATCGGCATTGTGCGGGCACGTACTGTTCGGTTCAACCTGGAAATAAGGTTATTCGCGTGCAAGGGAGCCTGAACCTGACATTTGCGCACACGGGCAAATTCGGGCAAATTCTCTGCTACACGTGCGAGGTGGTTCGTATGGTACACGAACATCATGATGCACCTTGTTTTGGCCAGAGGGTTGAGTGGTCGAGATATGGGCAATACCAATTTGAAATGGTCATTGTGCGGGCACGCACTGTTCAGTTCAACCTGAAAATAGCGTCACTCGTGTGCAACAGAGCCTGAACCTCACATTTGCACACACGGGTAAATTCGAGCAAATTCTCTGCTACACGTGCGATGTGCTTCGTATGGTACGCGAACAGCATGATGCACCTTGTTCTGGCCGGAGGGTTGAGTGGTTGTGATATGGGCAATACCAATTTGAAATGGGCATTGTGCGGGCACGTACTGTTCAGTTCAACCCGAAAATAGCGTCACTCGTGTGCAAGGGAGCCTGAACCTCACATTTGCACACACGGGCAAATTCGGGCAAATTCTCTGCTACATGTGCGAGGTGGTTCGTATGGTACACGAGCATCATGATGCACCTTGTTTTGACCAGGGGGTTGAGTGGTCGAGATATGGGCAATACCAATTTGGAATGGTCATTGTGCGGGCACGCACTGTTCAGTTCAACCTGAAAATAGCGTCCTTCGCGTGCAAGGGAGCCTAAACCTCACATTTGCACACACGGGCAAATTCGGGCAAATTCTCTGCTACAGGTGCGACGTGGTTCGTATGGTACACGAACAGCATGATGCAGCTTGTTGTGGCCAGAGGGTTGAGTGGTTGAGATATGGGCAATACCAAATTGAAACGGGTATTGTGCGGGCACGTACTATTCAGTTCAACCTGAAAATAGCGTCATTCGCGTGCAAGGCAGCCTAAAACCCACATATGCGCACACGGGCAAATTCGAGCAAATTCTCTGCTACAGGTGCGACGTGCTTCGTATGGTACACTAACAGCATGATGCAGCTTGTTCTGGCCAGAGGGTTGAGTGGTCGAGATACGGACAATACCAATTTGAAATGGGCATTGTGCGGGCACGTACTGTTCAGTTCAACCTGAAAATAGCGTCCTTCGCGTGCAAGGGAGCCTAAACCTCACATTTGCACACACGGGCAAATTCGGGCAAATTCTCTGCTACACGTGCGACGTGGTTCGTATGGTACACGAACAGCATGATGCAGCTTGTTCTGGCCAGAGGGTTGAGTGGTCGCGATATGGGCAACACCAATTTGAAATAAGCATTGTGCGGGCACGTACTGTTCAGTTCAACCTGCAAAATGGCGTCACTCGTGTGCAAGGGAGCCTGAACCTCACATTTGCACACACGGGCAAATTCGGGCAAATTCTCTGCTACATGTGCGAGGTGGTTCGTATGGTACACGAACATCATGATGCACCTTGTTTTGACCAAGGGGTTGAGTGGTCGAGATATGGGCAATACCAATTTGGAATGGTCATTGTGCGGGCACGCACTGTTCAGTTCAACCTGAAAATGGCGTCATTCGCGTGCAAGGGATCCTAAAACCCACATATGCGCACACGGGCAAATTCGAGCAAATTCTCTGCTACAGGTGCGACGTGGTTCGTATGGTACACGAAAATCATGATGCAGTTTTGTCTGGCCTGAGGGTTGAGTGGTCGAGATATGGGCAGTACCAATTTGAAATGGGCATTGTGCGGGCACATACTGTTCAGCTCGACCTGAAAATAGCGTCCTTCGCGTGCCGGGGAGCCTAAGCCGCACATTTCCACACACGGGCAAATTCGGGCAAATTCTCTGCTACATGTGCGAGGTGGTTCGTATGGTACACGAACATCATGCTGCAGCTTGTTCTGGTCAGAGGGTTAAGTGGTCAAGATATGGGCAACACCAATTTGAAATCGGCATTGTGCGGGCACGTACTGTTCGGTTCAACCTGGAAATAAGGTTATTCGCGTGCAAGGGAGCCTAAACCTCATATTTGCGCACACGGGCAAATTCGGGCAAATTCTCTGCTACACGTGCGGGGTGGTTCGTATGGTACACGAACATCATGATGCACCTTGTTTTGACCAGGGGGTTGAGTGGTCGAGATATGGGCAATACCAATTTGAAATGGGCATTGTGCGGGCACGTACTGTTCAGTTCAACCTGGAAATAAGGTTATTCGCGTGCAAGGGAGCCTGAACCTCACATTTGCGCACACGGGCAAATTCGGGCAAATTCTCTGCTACACGTGCGAGGTGGTTCGTATGGTACACGAATATCATGATGCACCTTGTTTTGGCCGGAGGGTTGAGTGGTCGAGATATGGGCAATACCAATTTGAAATGGTCATTGTGCGGGCACGCACTGTTCAGTTCAACCTGAAAATAGCGTCCTTCGCGTGCAAGGGAGCCTAAACCTCACATTTGCACACACGGGCAAATTCGGGCAAATTCTCTGCTACATGTGCGAGGTGGTTCGTATGGTACACGAACATCATGATGCACCTTGTTTTGACCAGGGGGTTGAGTGGTCGAGATATGGGCAATACCAATTTGGAATGGTCATTGTGCGGGCACGCACTGTTCAGTTCAACCTGAAAATAGCGTCCTTCACGTGCAAGGGAGCCTAAACCTCACATTTGCACACACGGGCAAATTCGGGCAAATTCTCTGCTACACGTGCGACATGGTTCGTATGGTACACGAACAGCATGATGCAGCTTGTTGTGGCCAGAGGGTTGAGTGGTTGTGATATGGGCAATACCAAATTGAAACGGGTATTGTGCGGGCACGTACTATTCAGTTCAACCTGAAAATAGCGTCATTCGCGTGCAAAGGAGCCTAAAACCCACATATGCGCACACGGGCAAGTTCGAGCAAATTCTCTGCTACAGGTGCGACGTGGTTCGTATGGTACACTAACAGCATGATGCAGCTTGTTCTGGCCAGAGGGTTGAGTGGTCGAGATATGGGCAATACCAATTTGAAATGGGCATTGTGCGGGCACGTACTGTTCAGTTCAACCTGAAAATAGCGTCCCTCGCGTGCAAGGGAGCCTAAACCTCATATTTGCACACACGGGCAAATTCGGGCAAATTCTCTGCTACACGTGCGACGTGTTTCGTATGGTACACGAACCGCATGATGCAGCTTGTTCTGGCCAGAGGGTTGAGTGGTCGCGATATGGGCAACACCAATTTGAAATAAGCATTGTGCGGGCACGTACTGTTCAGTTCAACCTGCAAAATGGCGTCACTCGTGTGCAAGGGAGCCTGAACCTCACATTTGCACACACGGGCAAATTCGGGCAAATTCTCTGCTACATGTGCGAGGTGGTTCGTATGGTACACGAACATCATGATGCAGCTTGTTCTGGCCAGAGGGTTGAGTGGTCGAGATATGGGCAATACCAATTTGGAATGGTCATTGTGCGGGCACGCACTGTTCATTTCAACCTGAAAATAGCGTCATTCGCCTGCAAGGGATCCTAAAACCCACATATGCGCACACGGGCAAATTCGGGCAAATTCTCTGCTACACGTGTGGGGTGGTTCGTATGGTACACGAACATCATGATGCACCTTGTTTTGACCAGGGGGTTGAGTGGTCGAGATATGGGCAATACCAATTTGAAATGGGCATTGTGCGGGCACGTACTGTTCAGTTCAACCTGGGAATAAGGTTATTCGCGTGCAAGGGAGCCTGAACCTCACATTTGCGCACACGGGCAAATTCGGGCAAATTCTCTGCTACACGTGCGAGGTGGTTCGTATGGTACACGAATATCATGATGCACCTTGTTTTGGCCGGAGGGTTGAGTGGTCGAGATATGGGCAATACCAATTTGAAATGGTCATTGTGCGGGCACGCACTGTTCAGTTCAACCTGAAAATAGCGTCCTTCGCGTGCAAGGGAGCCTAAACCTCACATTTGCACACACGGGCAAATTCGGGCAAATTCTCTGCTACATGTGCGAGGTGGTTCGTATGGTACACGAACATCATGATGCACCTTGTTTTGACCAGGGGGTTGAGTGGTCGAGATATGGGCAATACCAATTTGGAATGGTCATTGTGCGGGCACGCACTGTTCAGTTCAACCTGAAAATAGCGTCCTTCACGTGCAAGGGAGCCTAAACCTCACATTTGCACACACGGACAAATTCGGGGAAATTCTCTGCTACACGTGCGACGTGGTTCGTATGGTACACGAACAGCATGATGCAGCTTGTTGTGGCCAGAGGGTTGAGTGGTTGTGATATGGGCAATACCAAATTGAAACGGGTATTGTGCGGGCACGTACTATTCAGTTCAACCTGAAAATAGCGTCATTCGCGTGCAAAGGAGCCTAAAACCCACATATGCGCACACGGGCAAATTCGAGCAAATTCTCTGCTACACGTGCGACGTGGTTCGTATGGTACACTAACAGCATGATGCAGCTTGTTCTGGCCAGAGGGTTGAGTGGTCGAGATATGGGCAATACCAATTTGAAATGGGCATTGTGCGGGCACGTACTGTTCAGTTCAACCTGAAAATAGCGTCCCTCGCGTGCAAGGGAGCCTAAACCTCATATTTGCACACACGGGCAAATTCGGGCAAATTCTCTGCTACACGTGCGACGTGTTTCGTATGGTACACGAACCGCATGATGCAGCTTGTTCTGGCCAGAGGGTTGAGTGGTCGCGATATGGGCAACACCAATTTGAAATAAGCATTGTGCGGGCACGTACTGTTCAGTTCAACCTGCAAAATGGCGTCACTCGTGTGCAAGGGAGCCTGAACCTCACATTTGCACACACGGGCAAATTCGGGCGAATTCTCTGCTACATGTGCGAGGTGGTTCGTATGGTACACGAACATCATGATGCACCTTGTTTTGACCAGGGGGTTGAGTGGTCGAGATATGGGCAATACCAATTTGGAATGGTCATTGTGCGGGCACGCACTGTTCATTTCAACCTGAAAATAGCGTCATTCGCCTGCAAGGGATCCTAAAACCCACATATGCGCACACGGGCAAATTCGAGCAAATTCTCTGCTACAGGTGCGACGTGGTTCGTATGGTACACGAACATCATGATGCAGCTTTGTCTGGCCTGAGGGTTGAGTGGTCGAGATATGGGCAGTACCAATTTGAAATGGGCATTGTGCGGGCGCATACTGTTCAGTTCAACCTGAAAATCGGGTCCTTCGCGTGCAAGGGAGCCTAAACCTCACATTTGCACACACGGGCAAATTCGGGCAAATTCTCTGCTACATGTGCGAGGTGGTTCGTATGGTACACGAACATCATGATGCAGCTTGTTCTGGCCAGAGGGTTAAGTGGTCGAGGTATGGGCAACACCAATTTGAAATCGGCATTGTGCGGGCACGTACTGTTCGGTTCAACCTGGAAATAAGGTTATTCGCGTGCAAGGGAGCCTGAACCTCACATTTGCGCACACGGGCAAATTCGGGCAAATTCTCTGCTACACGTGCGGGGTGGTTCGTATGGTACACGAACATCATGATGCACCTTGTTTTGACCAGGGGGTTGAGTGGTCGAGATATGGGCAATACCAATTTGAAATGGGCATTGTGCGGGCACGTACTGTTCGGTTCAACCTGGAAATAAGGTTATTCGCGTGCAAGGGAGCCTGAACCTCACATTTGCGCACACGGGCAAATTCGGGCAAATTCTCTGCTACACGTGCGGGGTGGTTTGTATGGAACACGAACATCATGATGCACCTTGTTTTGGCCAGAGGGTTGAGTGGTCGAGATATGGGCAATACCAATTTGAAATGGTCATTGTGCGGGCACGCACTGTTCAGTTCAACCTGAAAATAGCGTTCTTCACGTGCAAGGGAGCCTAAACCTCACATTTGCACACACGGGCAAATTCGGGCAAATTCTCTGCTACACGTGCGACGTGGTTCGTATGGTACACGAACAGCATGATGCAGCTTGTTCTGGCCGGAAGGTTGAGTGGTTGTGATATGGGCAATACCAATTTGAAATGGGCATTGTGCGGGCACGCACTGTTCAGTTCAACCTGAAAATAGCGTCATTCGTGTGCAAGGGAGCCTAAAGCCCAGATTTGCGCACACGGGCAAATTCGGGCAAATTCTCTGCTACACGTGCGATGTGGTTCGTATGGTACACGAACAGCATGCTGCAGCTTGTTCTGGCCAGAGGGTTAAGTGGTCGAGATATGGGCAATACCAATTTGAAATGGGCATTGTGCGGGCACGTACTGTTCGGTTCAACCTGGAAATAAGGTTATTCGCGTGCAAGGGCGCCTGAACCTCACATTTGCGCACACGGGCAAATTCGGGCAAATTCTCTGCTACACGTGCGGGGTGGTTCGTATGGTACACGAACATCATGATGCACCTTGTTTTGACCAGGGGGTTGAGTGGTCGAGATATGGGCAATACCAATTTGAAATGGTCATTGTGCGGGCACGCACTGTTCAGTTCAACCTGAAAATAGCGTCCTTCGCGTGCAAGGGAGCCCAAACCTCACATTTGCACACACGGGCAACTTCGGGCAAATTCTCTGCTACACGTGCGACGTGGTTCGTATGGTACACGAACAGCATGATGCAGCTTGTTCTGGCCAGAGGGTTGAGTGGTTGTGATATGGGCAATACCAATTTGAAATGGGCATTGTGCGGGCACGTACTGTGAAGTTCAACCTGAAAATAGCGTCATTCGCGTGCAAGGGAGCCTAAAGCCCAGATTTGCGCACACGGGCAAATTCGGGCAAATTCTCTGCTACACGTGCGATGTGGTTCGTATGGTACACGAACAGCATGCTGCAGCTTGTTCTGCCCAGAGGGTTAAGTGGTCGAGATATGGGCAATACCAATTTGAAATGGGCATTGTGCGGGCACGTACTGTTCGGTTAAACCTGGAAATAAGGTTATTCGCGTGCAAGGGCGCCTGAACCTCACATTTGCGCACACGGGCTAATTCGGGCAAATTCTCTGCTACACGTGCGGGGTGGTTCGTATGGTACACGAACATCATGATGCACCTTGTTTTGGCCAGAGGGTTGAGTGGTCGAGATATGGGCAATACCAATTTGAAATGGTCATTGTGCGGGCACGCACTGTTCAGTTCAACCTGAAAGTAGCGTCCTTCGCGTGCAAGGGAGCCCAAACCTCACATTTGCACACACGGGCAAATTCGGGCAAATTCTCTGCTACACGTGCGACGTGGTTCGTATGGTACACGAACAGCATGATGCAGCTTGTTCTGGCCAGAGGGTTGAGTGGTTGTGATATGGGCAATACCAATTTAAAATGGGCACGTACTGTTCAGTTCAACCTGAAAATAGCGTCACTCGTGTGCAAGGGAGCCTGAACCTCACATTTCCACACACGGGCGAATTGGGACAAATTCTCTGCTACACGTGCGACGTGGTTCGTATGGTACACGAATAGCATGATGCAGCTTGTTGTGGCCAGAGGGTTGAGTGGTTGAGATATGGGCAATACCAAATTGAAACGGCCATTGTGCGGGCACGTACTGTTCAGTTCAACCTGAAAATAGCGTCATTCGCGTGCAAGGGAGCCTAAAGCCCAGATTTGCGCACACGGGCAAATTCGGGCAAATTCTCTGCTACACGTGCGATGTGGTTCGTATGGTACACGAACAGCATGCTGCAGCTTGTTCTGGCCAGAGGGTTGAGTGGTCGAGATATGGGCAATACCAATTTGAAATGGGCATTGTGCGGGCACGTACTGTTCGGTTCAACCTGGAAATAAGGTTATTCGCGTGCAAGGGCGCCTGAACCTCACATTTGCGCACACGGGCTAATTCGGGCAAATTCTCTGCTACACGTGCGGGGTGGTTCGTATGGTACACGAACATCATGATGCACCTTGTTTTGGCCAGAGGGTTGAGTGGTCGAGATATGGGCAATACCAATTTGAAATGGTCATTGTGCGGGCACGCACTGTTCAGTTCAACCTGAAAGTAGCGTCCTTCGCGTGCAAGGGAGCCCAAACCTCACATTTGCACACACGGGCAAATTCGGGCAAATTCTCTGCTACACGTGCGACGTGGTTCGTATGGTACACGAACAGCATGATGCAGCTTGTTCTGGCCAGAGAGTTGAGTGGTTGTGATATGGGCAATACCAATTTGAAATGGGCACGTACTGTTCAGTTCAACCTGAAAATAGCGTCCCTCGGGTGCAAGGGAGCCTAAACCTCACATTTGCACACACGGGCAAATTCGGGCAAATTCTCTGCTACAGGTGCGACGTGGTTCGTATGGTACACGAATAGCATGATGCAGCTTGTTGTGGCCAGAGGGTTGAGTGGTTGAGATATGGGCAATACCAAATTGAAACGGCCATTGTGCGGGCACGTACTGATCAGTTCAACCTGAAAATAGCGTCATTCGCGTGCAAGGGAGCCTAAAGCCCACATTTGCGCACACGGGCAAATTCGGGCAAATTCTCTGCTACACGTGCGACGTGGTTCGTATGGTACACTAACAGCATGATGCAGCTTGTTCTGGCCAGAGGACTGAGTGGTCGCGATATGGGCAACACCAATTTGGAATGGTCATTGTGCGGGCACGTACTGTTCAGTTCAACCTGAAAATAGCGTCACTCGTGTGCAAGGGAGCCTGAACCTCACATTTGCACACACGGGCAAATTCGGGCAAATTCTCTGCTACACGTGCGACGTGGTTCGTATGGTACACGAACAGCATGATGCAGCTTGTTCTGGCCAGAGGGTTGAGTGGTCGCGATATGGGCAACACCAATTTGAAATGGGCATTGTGCGGGCACGTACTGTTCAGTTCAACCTGAAAATAGCGTCACTCGTGTGCAAGGGAGCCTGAACCTCACATTTGCACACACGGGCAAATTCGGGCAAATTCTCTGCTACACGTGCGACGTGGTTCATATGGTACACGAATAGCATGATGCAGCTTGTTGTGGCCAGAGGGTTGAGTGGTTGAGATATGGGCAATACCAAATTGAAATGGGTATTGTGCGGGCATGTACTATTCAGTTCAACCTGAAAATAGCGTCATTCGCGTGCAAGGGAGCCTAAAACCCACATATGCGCACACGGGCAAATTCGAGCAAATTCTCTGCTACAGGTGCGATGTGGTTCGTATGGTACACGAACAACATGATGCACCTTGTTTTGGCCAGAGGGTTGAGTGGTCGAGATATGGGCAATACCAATTTGAAATGGTCATTGTGCGGGCACGCACTGTTCAGTTCAACCTGAAAATAGCGTCCTTCGCGTGCAAGGAAGCCTAAACCTCACATTTGCACACACGGGCAAATTCGGGCAAATTCTCTGCTACACGTGCGACGTGGTTCGTATGGTACACGAACAGCATGATGCAGCTTGTTCTGGCCGGAGGGTTGAGTGGTTGTGATATGGGCAATACCAATTTGAAATGGGCATTGTGAGGGCACGTACTGTGAAGTTCAACCTGAAAATAGCGTCATTCGCGTGCAAGGGAGCCTAAAGCCCAGATTTGCGCACACGGGCAAATTCGGGCAAATTCTCTGCTACACGTGCGATGTGGTTCGTATGGTACACGAACAACATGCTGCAGCTTGTTCTGGCCAGAGGGTTAAGTGGTCGAGATATGGGCAATACCAATTTGAAATCGGCATTGTGCGGGCACGTACTGTTCGGTTCAACCTGGAAATAAGGTTATTCGCGTGCAAGGGAGCCTGAACCTCACATTTGCGCACACGGGCAAATTCGGGCAAATTCTCTGCTACACGTGCGGGGTGGTTCGTATGGTACACGAACATCATGATGCACCTTGTTTTGGCCAGAGGGTTGACTGGTCGAGATATGGGCAATACCAATTTGAAATGGTCATTGTGCGGGCACGCACTGTTCAGTTCAAAGAGAAAATAGCGTCCTTCACGTGCAAGGGAGCCTAAACCTCACATTTGCACACACGGGCAAATTCGGGCAAATTCTCTGCTACACGTGCGACGTGGTTCGTATGGTACACGAATAGCATGATGCAGCTTGTTGTGGCCAGAGGGTTGAGTGGTTGAGATATGGGCAATACCAATTTGAAATCGGCATTGTGCGGGCACGTACTGTTCGGTTCAACCTGGAAATAAGGTTATTCGCGTGCAAGGGAGCCTGAACCTCACATTTGCGCACACGGGCAAATTCGGGCAAATTCTCTGCTACACGTGCGAGGTGGTTCGTATGGTACACGAACATCATGATGCACCTTGTTTTGACCAGGGGGTTGAGTGGTCGAGATATGGGCAATACCAATTTGAAATGGTCATTGTGCGGGCACGCACTGTTCAGTTCAACCTGAAAATAGCGTCCTTCGCGTGCAAGGGAGCCTAAACCTCACATTTGCACACACGGGCAAATTCGGGCAAATTCTCTGCTACACGTGCGACGTGGTTCGTATGGTACATGAACAGCATGATGCAGCTTGTTCTGGCCGGAGGGTTGAGTGGTCGAGATATGGGCAATACCAATTTGGAATGGGCATTGTGCGGGCACGTACTGTGAAGTTCAACCTGAACGTAGCGTCACTCGTCTGCAAGGGAGCCTGAACCTCACATTTGCAGACACGGGCAAATTCGGGCAAATTCTCTGCTACATGTGCGAGGTGGTTCGTATGGTACACGAACATCATGATGCACCTTGTTTTGACCAGAGGGTTGAGTGGTCGAGATATGGGCAATACCAATTTGGAATGGTCATTGTGCGGGCACGCACTGTTCAGTTCAACCTGAAAATAGCGTCCTTCACGTGCAAGGGAGCCTAAACCTCACATTTGCACACACGGGCAAATTCGGGCAAATTCTCTGCTACACGTGCGACGTGGTTCGTATGGTACACGAACAGCATGATGCAGCTTGTTGTGGCTAGAGGGTTGAGTGGTTGTGATATGGGCAATACCAATTTGAAATGGGCATTGTGCGGGCACGTACTGTGAAGTTCAACCTGAATATAGCGTCATTCGTGTGCAAGGGAGCCTGAACCTCACATTTGCACACACGTGCAAATTCGGGCAAATTCTCTGCTACACGTGCGACGTGGTTCGTATGGTACGCGAACAGCATGATGCAGCTTGTTCTGGCCGGAGGGTTGAGTGGTTGTGATATGGGCAATACCAATTTGAAATGGTCATTGTGCGGGCACGTACTGTGAAGTTCAACCTTAAAATAGCGTCACTCGTGTGCAAGGGAGCCTGAACCTCACATTTGCACACACGGGCAAATTCGAGCAAATTCTCTGCTACAGGTGCGATGTGGTTCGTATGGTACACCAACAACATGATGCACCTTGTTTTGGCCAGAGGGTTGAGTGGTCGAGATATGGGCAATACCAATTTGGAATGGTCATTGTGCGGGCCCGCACTGTTCAGTTCAACCTGAAAATAGCGTCCTTCACGTGCAAGGGAGCCTAAACCTCACATTTGCACACACGGGCAAATTCGGGCTAATTCTCTGCTACACGTGCGACGTGGTTCGTATGGTACACGAACAGCATGCTGCAGCTTGTTCTGGCCAGAGGGTTAAGTGGTCGAGATATGGGCAATACCAATTTGAAATGGGCATTGTGCGGGCACGTACTGTTCGGTTCAACCTGGAAATAAGGTTATTCGCGTGCAAGGGCACCTGAACCTCACATTTGCGCACACGGGCTAATTCGGGCAAATTCTCTGCTACACGTGCGGGGTGGTTCGTATGGTACACGAACATCATGATGCACCTTGTTTTGGCCAGAGGGTTGAGTGGTCGAGATATGGGCAATACCAATTTGAAATGGTCATTGTGCGGGCACGCACTGTTCAGTTCAACCTGAAAATAGCGTCCTTCGCGTGCAAGGGAGCCAAACCTCACATTTGCACACACGGGCAAATTCGGGCAAATTCTCTGCTACACGTGCGACGTGGTTCGTATGGTACACGAACAGCATGATGCAGCTTGTTCTGGCCAGAGGGTTGAGTGGTTGTGATATGGGCAATACCAATTTGAAATGGGCATTGTGCGGGCACGTACTGTTCAGTTCAACCTGAAAATAGCGTCACTCGTGTGCAAGGGAGCCTGAACCTCACATTTCCACACACGGGCGAATTGGGACAAATTCTCTGCTACACGTGCGACGTGGTTCGTATGGTACACGAATAGCATGATGCAGCTTGTTGTGGCCAGAGGGTTGAGTGGTTGAGATATGGGCAATACCAAATTGAAACGGCCATTGTGCGGGCACGTACTGATCAGTTCAACCTGAAAATAGCGTCATTCGCGTGCAAGGGAGCCTAAAGCCCACATTTGCGCACACGGGCAAATTCGGGCAAATTCTCTGCTACACGTGCGACGTGGTTCGTATGGTACACTAACAGCATGATGCAGCTTGTTCTGGCCAGAGGACTGAGTGGTCGCGATATGGGCAACACCAATTTGGAATGGTCATTGTGCGGGCACGTACTGTTCAGTTCAACCTGAAAATAGCGTCACTCGTGTGCAAGGGAGCCTGAACCTCACATTTGCACACACGGGCAAATTCGGGCAAATTCTCTGCTACACGTGCGACGTGGTTCGTATGGTACACGAACAGCATGATGCAGCTTGTTCTGGCCAGAGGGTTGAGTGGTCGCGATATGGGCAACACCAATTTGAAATGGGCATTGTGCGGGCACGTACTGTTCAGTTCAACCTGAAAATAGCGTCCTTCACGTGCAAGGGAGCCTGAACCTCACATTTGCACACACGGGCAAATTCGGGCAAATTCTCTGCTACACGTGCGATGTGGTTCGTATGGTACACGAACAACATGCTGCAGCTTGTTCTGGCCAGAGGGTTAAGTGGTCGTTATATGGGCAATACCAATTTGAAATCGGCATTGTGCGGGCACGTACTGTTCGGTTCAACCTGGAAATAAGGTTATTCGCGTGCAAGGGAGCCTGAACCTCACATTTGCGCACACGGGCAAATTCGGGCAAATTCTCTGCTACACGTGCGGGGTGGTTCGTATGGTACACGAACATCATGATGCACCTTGTTTTGGCCAGAGGGTTGAGTGGTCGAGATATGGGCAATACCAATTTGAAATGGTCATTGTGCGGGCACGCACTGTTCAGTTCAACCTGAAAATAGCGTCCTTCACGTGCAAGGGAGCCTAAACCTCACATTTGCACACACGGGGAAATTCGGGCAAATTCTCTGCTACACGTGCGACGTGGTTCGTATGGTACACGAATAGCATGATGCAGCTTGTTGTGGCCAGAGGGTTGAGTGGTCGAGATATGGGCAATACCAATTTGAAATGGGCATTGTGCGGGCACGTACTGTGAAGTTCAACCTGAAAATAGCGTCACTCGTGTGCAAGGGAGCCTGAACCTCACATTTGCAGACACGGGCAAATTCGGGCGAATTCTCTGCTACATGTGCGAGGTGGTTCGTATGGTACACGAACATCATGATGCACCTTGTTTTGACCAGAGGGTTGAGTGGTCGAGATATGGGCAATACCAATTTGGAATGGTCATTGTGCGGGCACGCACTGTTCAGTTCAACCTGAAAATAGCGTCCTTCACGTGCAAGGGAGCCTAAACCTCACATTTGCACACACGGGCAAATTCGGGCAAATTCTCAGCTACACGTGCGACGTGGTTCGTATGGTACACGAACAGCATGATGCAGCTTGTTGTGGCCAGAGGGTTGAGTGGTTGTGATCTGGGCAATACCAATTTGAAATGGGCATTGTGCGGGCACGTACTGTGAAGTTCAACCTGAAAATAGCGTCATTCGCGTGCAAGGGAGCCTGAACCTCACATTTGCACACACTTGCAAATTCGGCAAATTCTCTGCTACACGTGCGACGTGGTTCGTATGGTACGCGAACAGCATGATGCACCTTGTTCTGGCCGGAGGGTTGAGTGGTTGTGATATGGGCAATACCAATTTGAAATGGTCATTGTGCGGGCACGTACTGTTCAGTTCAACCTTAAAATAGCGTCACTCGTGTGCAAGGGAGCCTGAACCTCACATTTGCACACACGGGCAAATTCGGGCCAATTCTCTGCTACACGTGCGACGTGGTTCCTATGGTACACGAACATCATGATGCAGCTTTGTCTGGCCTGAGGGTTGGGTGGTCGAGATATGGGCAGTACCAATTTGAAATGGGCATTGTGCGGGCGCATACTGTTCAGTTCGACCTGAAAATAGCGTCCTTCGCGTGCCGGGGAGCCTAAGCCGCACATTTCCACACACGGGCGAATTGGGACAAATTCTCTGCTACACGTGCGACGTGGTTCGTATGGTACACGAATAGCATGATGCAGCTTGTTGTGGCCAGAGGGTTGAGTGGTTGAGATATGGGCAAGACCAAATTGAAACGGGTATTGTGCGGGCACGTACTATTCAGTTCAACCTGAAAATAGCGTCATTCGCGTGCAAGGGAGCCTAAAACCCACATATGCGCACACGGGCAAATTCGAGCAAATTCTCTGCTACAGGTGCGATGTGGTTCGTATGGTACACCAACAACATGATGCACCTTGTTTTGGCCAGAGGGTTGAGTGGTCGAGATATGGGCAATACCAATTTGGAATGGTCATTGTGCGGGCACGCACTGTTCAGTTCAACCTGAAAATAGCGTCCTTCGCGTGCAAGGGAGCCTAAACCTCACATTTGCACACACGGGCAAATTCGGGCAAATTCTCTGCTACACGTGCGACGTGGTTCGTATGGTACACGAACAGCATGATGCAGCTTGTTCTGACCGGAGGGTTGAGTGGTTGAGATATGGGCAATACCAATTTGAAATGGGCATTGTGCGGGCACGTACTGTGAAGTTCAACCTGAAAATAGCGTCATTCGCGTGCAAGGGAGCCTAAAGCCCAGATTTGCACACACGGGCAAATTCGGGCAAATTCTCTGCTACATGTGCGAGGTGGTTCGTATGGTACACGAACATCATGATGCACCTTGTTTTGACCAGGGGGTTGAGTGGTCGAGATATGAGCAATACCAATTTGGAATGGTCATTGTGCGGGCACGCACTGTTCAGTTCAACCTGAAAATAGCGTCACTCTTGTGCAAGGGAGCCTAAAACCCACATATGCGCACACGGGCAAATTCGAGCAAATTCTCTGCTACAGGTGCGATGTGGTTCGTATGGTACACCAACAACATGATGCACCTTGTTTTGGCCAGAGGGTTGAGTGGTCGAGATATGGGCAATACCAATTTGGAATGGTCATTGTGCGGGCACGCACTGTTCAGTTCAACCTGAAAATAGCGTCCTTCACGTGCAAGGGAGCCCGAACCTCACATATGCGCACACGGGCAAATTCGAGCAAATTCTCTGCTACAGGTGCGACGTGGTTCGTATGGTACACTCACAGCATGATGCAGCTTGTTTTGGCCAGAGGGTTGAGTGGTTGAGATATGGGCAATACCAAATTGAAACGGGTATTGTGCGGGCACGTACTATTCAGTTCAACCTGAAAATAGCGTCATTCGCGTGCAAGGGAGCCTAAAACCCACATATGCGCACACGGGCAACTTGGAGCAAATTCTCTGCTACAGGTGCGACGTGGTTCGTATGGTACACTAATAGCATGATGCAGGTTGTTCTGGCCAGAGGGTTGAGTGGTCGAGATATGGGCAATACCAATTTGAAATGGGCATTGTGCGGGCACGTACTGTTCCGTTCAACCTGGAAATAGCGTCATTCGCGTGCAACGGAGCCTGAACCTCACATTCGCACACACGTGCAAATTCGGGCAAATTCTCTGCTACACGTGCGACGTGGTTCGTATGGTACACTAACAGCATGATGCAGCTTGTTCTGGCCAGAGGGTTGAGTGTCGAGATATGGGCAATACCAATTTGAAATGGGCATTGTGCGGGCACGTACTGCTCAGTTCAACCTGGAAATAGCGTCATTCGCGTGCAACGGAGCCTGAACCTCACATTTGCACACACGTGCAAATTCGGGCAAATTCTCTGCTACACGTGCGACGTGGTTCGTATGGTACTCGAACAGCATGATGCACCTTGTTTTGGCCGGAGGGTTGAGTGGTCGAGATATGGGCAATACCAATTTGGAATGGTCATTGTGCGGGCACGCACTGTTCAGTTCAACCTGAAAATAGCGTCCTTCACGTGCAAGGGAGCCTAAACCTCACATTTGCACACACGGGCAAATTCGGGCAAATTCTCTGCTACACGTGCGACGTGGTTCGTATGGTACACGAACATCATGATGCACCTTGTTTTGACCAGGGGGTTGAGTGGTCGAGATATGGGCAACACCAATTTGAAATGGGCATTGTGCGGGCACGTACTGTTCAGTTCAACCTGAAAATAGCGTCACTCGTGTGCAAGGGAGCCTAAAGCCCAGATTTGCACACACGGGCAAATTCGGGCAAATTCTCTGCTACATGTGCGAGGTGGTTCATATGGTACACGAACATCATGATGCAGCTTGTTTTGACCAGGGGGTTGAGTGGTCGAGATATGGGCAATACCAATTTGGAATGGTCATTGTGCGGGCACGCACTGTTCAGTTCAACCTGAAAATAGCGTCCTTCACGTGCAAGAGAGCCTAGAACCCACATATGCACACACGGGCAAATTCGAGCGAATTCTCTGCTACAGGTGCGACGTGGTTCGTATGGTACACTCACAGCATGATGCACCTTGTTTTGGCCAGAGGGTTGAGTGGTTGAGATATGGGCAATACCAAATTGAAACGGGTATTGTGCGGGCACGTACTATTCAGTTCAACCTGAAAATAGCGTCATTCGCGTGCAAGGGAGCCTAAAACCCACATATGCGCACACGGGCAAATTCGAGCAAATTCTCTTCTACAGGTGCGACGTGGTTCGTATGGTACACTAACAGCATGATGCAGCTTGTTCTGGCCAGAGGATTGAGTGGTCGAGATATGGGCAATACCAATTTGAAATGGGCATTGTGCGGGGACGTACTGTTCCGTTCAACCTGGAAATAGTGTCATTCGCGTGCAACGGAGCCTGAACCTCACATTTGCACACACGTGCAAATTCGGGCAAATTCTCTGCTACACGTGCGACGTGGTTCGTATGGTACACGAACAGCATGATGCACCTTGTTCTGGCCGGAGGGTTGAGTGGTCGAGATATGGGCAATACCAATTTGGAATGGTCATTGTGCGGGCACGTACTGTTCAGTTCAACCTGAAAATAGCGTCCTTCACGTGCAAGGGAGCCTAAACCTCACATTTGCACACACGGGCAAATTCGGGCAAATTCTCTGCTACATGTGCGAGGTGGTTCGTATGGTACACGAACATCATGATGCACCTTGTTTTGACCAGGGGGTTGAGTGGTCGAGATATGGGCAACACCAATTTGAAATGGGCATTGTGCGGGCACGTACTGTTCAGTTCAACCTGAAAATAGTGTCACTCGTGTGCAAGGGAGCCTAAAGCCCAGATTTGCACACACGGGCAAATTCGAACAAATTCTCTGCTACATGTGCGAGGTGGTTCGTATGGTACACGAACATCATGATGCACCTTGTTTTGACCAGGGGGTGAGTGGTTGAGATATGGGCAATACCAAATTGAAACGGGTATTGTGCGGGCACGTACTGTTCAGTTCAACCTGAAAATCGCGTCCTTCACGT
The DNA here is from genome assembly GCA_964036045.1 of Eutreptiella sp. 'Long Island Sound 2002'. NCBI lineage: Eukaryota > Euglenozoa > Euglenophyceae > Eutreptiales > Eutreptiaceae > Eutreptiella > Eutreptiella sp. 'Long Island Sound 2002'. The sequence continues at coordinate 11,583,498 of OZ038400.1, forward strand.
GCAAGGGAGCCTAGAACCCACATATGCGCACACGGGCAAATTCGAGCAAATTCTCTGCTACAGGTGCGACGTGGTTCGTATGGTACACTAACAGCATGATGCAGCTTGTTCTGGCCAGAGGGTTGAGTGGTCGAGATATGGGCAATACCAATTTGAAATGGGCATTGTGCGGGCACGTACTGTTCAGTTCAACCTGGAAATAGCGTCATTCGCGTGCAACGGAGCCTGAACCTCACATTTGCAGACACGTGCAAATTCGGGCAAATTCTCTGCTACACGTGCGACGTGGTTCGTATGGTACTCGAACAGCATGATGCACCTTGTTCTGGCCGGAGGGTTGAGTGGTCGAGATATGGGCAATACCGATTTGGAATGGTCATTGTGCGGGCACGCACTGTTCAGTTCAACCTGAAAATAGCGTCCTTCACGTGCAAGGGAGCCTAAACCTCACATTTGCACACACGCCCAAATTCGGGCAAATTCTCTGCTACATGTGCGGGGTGGTTCGTATGGTACACGAACATCATGATGCACCTTGTTTTGACCAGGGGGTTGAGTGGTCGAGATATGGGCAACACCAATTTGAAATGGTCATTGTGCGGGCACGTACTGTTCAGTTCAACCTGGAAATAGCGTCATTCGCGTGCAACGGAGCCTGAACCTCACATTTGCAGACACGTGCAAATTCGGGCAAATTCTCTGCTACACGTGCGACGTGGTTCGTATGGTACTCGAACAGCATGATGCACCTTGTTCTGGCCGGAGGGTTGAGTGGTCGAGATATGGGCAATACCAATTTGGAATGGTCATTGTGCGGGCACGCACTGTTCAGTTCAACCTGAAAATAGCGTCCTTCACGTGCAAGGGAGCCTAAACCTCACATTTGCACACACGCCCAAATTCGGGCAAATTCTCTGCTACATGTGCGGGGTGGTTCGTATGGTACACGAACATCATGATGCACCTTGTTTTGACCAGGGGGTTGAGTGGTCGAGATATGGGCAACACCAATTTGAAATGGTCATTGTGCGGGCACGCACTGTTCAGTTCAACCTGAAAATAGCGTCACTCGTGTGCAAGGGAGCCTGAACCTCACATTTGCACACACGGGCAGATTCGGGCAAATTCTCTGCTACATGTGCGAGGTGGTTCGTATGGTACACGAACATCATGATGCACCTTGTTTTGACCAGGGGGTTGAGTGGTCGAGATATGCACAATACCAATTCGGAATGGTCATTGTGCGGGCACGCACTGTTCAGTTCAACCTGAAAATAGCGTCCTTCACGTGCAAGGGAGCCTAAACCTCACATTTGCACACACGGGCGAATTCGGGCAAATTCTCTGCTACAGGTGCGACGTGGTTCGTATGGTACACGAACAGCATGATGCAGCTTGTTCTGGCCGGAGGGTTGAGTGGTTGTGATATGGGCAATACCAATTTGAAATGGGCATTGTGCGGGCACGTACTGTGAAGTTCAACCTGAAAATAGCGTCATTCGCGTGCAAGGGAGCCTAAAGCCCAGACTTGCGCACACGGGCAAATTCGGGCAAATTCTCTGCTACACGTGCGATCCGGTTCGTATGGTACACGAACAACATGCTGCAGCTTGTTTTGACCAGAGGGTTGAGTGGTCGAGATATGGGCAATACCAATTTGAAATGGTCATTGTGCGGGCACGCACTCTTCAGTTCAACATGAAAATAGCGTCCTGCACGTGCAAGGGAGCCTAAACCTCACATTTGCACACACGGGCAAATTCGTGCAAATTCTCTGCTACACGTGCGACGTGGTTCATATGGTACACAAATAGCATGATGCAGCTTGTTGTGGCCAGAGGGTTGAGTGGTTGAGATATGGGCAATACCAAATTGAAACGGCCATTGTGCGGGCACGTACTGTTCAGTTCAACCTGAAAATAGCGTCATTCGCGTGCAAGGGAGCCTAAAGCCCAGATTTGCGCACACGGGCAAATTCGGGCAAATTCTCTGCTACACGTGCGATGTGGTTCGTATGGTACACGAACAACATGCTGCAGCTTGTTCTGGCCAGAGGGTAAAGTGGTCGCGATATGGGCAACACCCATTTGAAATGGGCATTGTGCGGGCACGTACTGTTCAGTTCAACCTGAAAATAGCGTCACTCGTGTGCAAGGGAGCCTGAACCTCACATTTGCACACACGGGCAAATTCGAGCAAATTCTCTGCTACATGTGCGAGGTGGTTCGTATGGTTCACGAACATCATGATGCACCTTGTTTTGACCAGGGGGTTGAGTGGTCGAGATATGGGCAATACCAATTTCAATTGGTCATTGTGCGGGCACGCACTGTTCAGTTCAACCTGAAAATAGCGTCACTCGTGTGCAAGGGAGCCTGAACCTCACATTTGCACACACGGGCAGATTCGAGCAAATTCTCTGCTACATGTGCGAGGTGGTTCGTATGGTACACGAACATCATGATGCACCTTGTTTTGACCAGGGGGTTGAGTGGTCGAGATATGGGCAACACCAATTTGAAATGGGTATTGTGCGGGCACGTACTGTTCACTTCAACCTGAAAATAGCGTCACTCGTGTGCAAGGGAGCCCGAACCTCACATTTGCACACACGGGCAAATTCGGGCAAATTCTCCGCTACATGTGCGAGGTGGTTCGTATGGTACACGAACATCATGATGCACCTTGTTTTGACCAGGGGGTTGAGTGGTCGAGATATGGGCAATACCAATTTGGAATGGTCATTGTGCGGGCATGTACTATTCAGTTCAACCTGAACGTAGCGTCGTTCACGTGCAAGGGAGCCTAAAACCCACATATGCACACACAGGCAAATTCGAGCAAATTCTCTGCTACACGTGCGACGTGGTTCGTATGGTACACTAACAGCATGATGCACCTTGTTTTGACCAGGGGGTTGAGTGGTCGAGATATGGGCAATACCAATTTGAAATGGGCATTGTGCGGGCACGTACTGTTCAGTTCAACCTGAAAATAGCGTCCTTCGTGTGCAAGGGAGCCTGAACCTCACATTTGCACACACGGGCAAATTCGGGCAAATTCTCTGCTACATGTGCGAGGTGGTTCGTATGGTACACGAACATCATGATGCACCTTGTTTTGACCAGGGGGTTGAGTGGTCGAGATATGGGCAATACCAATTTGGAATGGTCATTGTGCGGGCACGTACTGTGAAGTTCAACCTGAAAATAGCGTCACTCGTGTGCAAGGGAGCCTGAACCTCACATCTGCGCACACGGGCAAATTCGGGCAAATTCTCTGCTACACGTGCGATGTGGTTTGTATGGTACACGAACAACATGCTACAGCTTGTTCTGGCCAGAGGGTTAAGTGGTCGAGATATGGGCAATACCAATTTGAAATCGGCATTGTGCGGGCACGTACTATTCGGTTCAACCTGGAAATAAGGTTATTCGCGTGCAAGGGAGCCTGAACCGCACATTTGCACACACGGGCAAATTCGGGCAAATTCTCTGCTACATGTGCGAGGTGGTTCGTATGGTACACGAACATCATGATGCACCTTGTTTTGACCAGGGGGTTGAGTGGTCGAGATATGGGCAATACCAATTTGGAATGGTCATTGTGCGGGCACGTACTGTTCAGTTCAACCTGAAAATAGCGTCACTCTTGTGCAAGGGAGCCTGAACCTCACATTTGCACACACGGGCAAATTCGGGCAAATTCTCTGCTACATGTGCGAGGTGGTTCGTATGGTACACGAACATCATGATGCACCTTGTTTTGACCAGGGGGTTGAGTGGTCGAGATATGGGCAATACCAATTTGGAATGGTCATTGTGCGGGCACGCACTGTTCAGTTCAACCTGAAAATAGCGTCACTCGTGTGCAAGGGGGCCTAAACCTCACATTTGCACACACGGGCAAATTCGGGCAAATTCTCTGCTACATGTGCCAGGTGGTTCGTATGGTACACGAACATCATGATGCACCTTGTTTTGACCAGGGGGTTGAGTGGTCGAGATATGGGCAATACCAATTTGAAATGGTCATTGTGCGGGCACGTACTATTCAGTTCAACCTGAAAATAGCGTCATTCGCGTGCAAGGGAGCCTAAAACCCACATATGCGCACACGGGCAAATTCGAGCAAATTCTCTGCTACAGGTGCGACGTGGTTCGTATGGTACACTAACAGCATGATGCAGCTTGTTGTGGCCAGAGGGTTGAGTAGTTGAGATATGGGCAATACCAAATTGAAACGGCCATTGTGCGGGCAGGTACTGTTCAGTTCAACCTGAAAATAGCGTCATTCGCGTGCAAGGGAGCCTAAAGCCCACATTTGCGCACACGGGCAAATTCGAGCAAATTCTCTGCTACACGTGCGACGTGGTTCGTATGGTACGCGAACAGCATGATGCACCTTGTTCTGGCCGGAGGGTTGAGTGGTTGTGATATGGGCAATACCAATTTGAAATGGGCATTGTGCGGGCACGTACTGTGAAGTTCAACCTGAACGTAGCGTCGTTCACCTGCAAGGGAGCCTAAACCTCACATTTGCACACACGGGCAAATTCGGGCAAATTCTCTGCTACACGTGCGACGTGGTTCGTATGGTACACGAACAGCATGATGCACCTTGTTCTGGCCAGAGGGTTCAGTGGTTGTGATATGGGCAATACCAATTTGAAATGGGCATTATGCGGGCACGCACTGTTCAGTTCAACCTGAAAATAGCGTCACTCGTGTGCAAGGGAGCCTGAACCTCACATTTGCACACACGGGCAAATTTCAGGCAAATTCTCTGCTACATGTGCGAGGTGGTTCGTATGGTACACGAACATCATGATGCACCTTGTTTTGACCAGGGGGTTGAGTGGTCGAGATATGGGCAATACCAATTTGGAATGGTCATTGTGCGGGCACGCACTGTTCAGTTCAACCTGAAAATAGCGTCCTTCACGTGCAAGGGAGCCTAAACCTCACATTTGCACACACGGGCAAATTCGAGCAAATTCACTGCTACAGGTGCGATGTGCTTCGTATGGTACGCGAACAGCATGATGCACCTTGTTCTGGCCGGAGGGTTGAGTGGTTGTGATATGGGCAATACCAATTTGAAATGGGCATTGTGCGGGCACGTACTGTGAAGTTCAACCTGAAAATAGCGTCCTTCGCGTGCAAGGGAGCCTAAACCTCACATTTTGCACACACGGGCAAATTCGGGCAAATTCTCTGCTACACGTGCGATGTGGTTCATATGGTACACGAACAACATTCTGCAGCTCGTTCTGGCCAGAGGGTTAAGTGGTCGCGATATGGGCAACACCAATTTGAAATGGGCATTGTGCGGGCACCTACTGTGAAGTTCAACCTGAAAATAGCGTCATTCGCGTGCAAGGGAGCCTAAAGCCCAGATTTGCGCACACGGGCAAATTCGGGCAAATTCTCTGCTACACGTGCGATGTGGTTCGTATGGTACACGAACAACATGATGCAGCTTGTTCTGGCCAGAGGGTTAAGTGGTCGAGATATGGGCAATACCAATTTGAAATCGGCATTGTGCGGGCACGTACTGTTCGGTTCAACCTGGAAATAAGGTTATTCGCGTGCAAGGGAGCCTGAACCTGACATTTGCGCACACGGGCAAATTCGGGCAAATTCTCTGCTACAAATGCGGGGTGGTTCGTATGGTACACGAACATCATGATGCACCTTGTTTTGGCCAGAGGGTTGAGTGGTTGAGATATGGGCAATACCAAATTGAAACGGGTATTGTGCGGGCACGTAGTATTCAGTTCAACCTGAAAATAGCGTCATTCGCGTGCAAGGGAGCCTAAAACCCACATATGCACACACGGGCAAATTCGAGCAAATTCTCTGCTACAGGTGCGACGCGGTTCGTATGGTACACTAACAGCATGATGCAGCTTGTTCTGGCCAGAGGGTTGAGTGGTCGAGATATGGGCAATACCAATTTGAAATGGGCATTGTGCGGGCACGTACTGTTCAGTTCAACCTGGAAATAGCGTCATTCGCGTGCAACGGAGCCTGAACCTCACATTTGCACACACGTGCAAATTCGGGCAAATTGTCTGCTACACGTGCGACGTGGTTCGTATGGTACACGAACACCATGATGCACCTTGTTCTGGCCGGAGGGTTGAGTGGTTGTGATATGGGCAATGCCAATTTGAAATGGGCATTGTGCGGGCACGTACTGTGAAGTTCAACCTGAACGTAGCGTCGTTCACCTGCAAGGGAGCCCAAACCTCACATTTGCACAAACGGGCAAATTCGGGCAAATTCTCTGCTACACGTGCGACGTGGTTCATATGGTACACGAATAGCATGATGCAGCTTGTTTTGACCAGAGGGTTGAGTGGTTGAGATATGGGCAATACCAAATTGAAATGGGTATTGTGCGGGCACGTACTATTCAGTTCAACCTGAAATCAGCGTCATTCGCGTGCAAGGGAGCCTAAGACCTCACATTTGCACACACGGGCAAATTCGAGCAAATTCTCTGCTACAGGTGCGATGTGGTTCGTATGGTACCCGAACAGCATGATGCAGCTTGTTCTGGCCAGAGGGTTGAGTGGTCGCGATATGGGCAACACCAAATTGAAACGGGTATTGTGCGGGCACGTACTATTCAGTTCAACCTGAACGTAGCGTCGTTCACCTGCAAGGGAGCCTAAACCTCACATTTGCACACACGGGCAAATTCGGGCAAATTCTCTGCTACACGTGCGACGTGGTTCGTATGGTACACGAACAGCATGATGCACCTTGTTCTGGCCAGAGGGTTCAGTGGTTGTGATATGGGCAATACCAATTTGAAATGGGCATTATGCGGGCACGCACTGTTCAGTTCAACCTGAAAATAGCGTCACTCGTGTGCAAGGGAGCCTGAACCTCACATTTGCACACACGGGCAAATTTCAGGCAAATTCTCTGCTACATGTGCGAGGTGGTTCGTATGGTACACGAACATCATGATGCACCTTGTTTTGACCAGGGGGTTGAGTGGTCGAGATATGGGCAATACCAATTTGGAATGGTCATTGTGCGGGCACGCACTGTTCAGTTCAACCTGAAAATAGCGTCCTTCACGTGCAAGGGAGCCTAAACCTCACATTTGCACACACGGGCAAATTCGAGCAAATTCACTGCTACAGGTGCGATGTGCTTCGTATGGTACGCGAACAGCATGATGCACCTTGTTCTGGCCGGAGGGTTGAGTGGTTGTGATATGGGCAATACCAATTTGAAATGGGCATTGTGCGGGCACGTACTGTGAAGTTCAACCTGAAAATAGCGTCCTTCGCGTGCAAGGGAGCCTAAACCTCACATTTTGCACACACGGGCAAATTCGGGCAAATTCTCTGCTACACGTGCGATGTGGTTCGTATGGTACACGAACAACATTCTGCAGCTTGTTCTGGCCAGAGGGTTAAGTGGTCGCGATATGGGCAACACCAATTTGAAATGGGCATTGTGCGGGCACGTACTGTGAAGTTCAACCTGAAAATAGCGTCATTCGCGTGCAAGGGAGCCTAAAGCCCAGATTTGCGCACACGGGCAAATTCTGGTAAATTCTCTGCTACACGTGCGATGTGGTTCGTATGGTACACGAACAACATGATGCAGCTTGTTCTGGCCAGAGGGTTAAGTGGTCGAGATATGGGCAATACCAATTTGAAATCGGCATTGTGCGGGCACGTACTGTTCGGTTCAACCTGGAAATAAGGTTATTCGCGTGCAAGGGAGCCTGAACCTGACATTTGCGCACACGGGCAAATTCGGGCAAATTCTCTGCTACAAATGCGTGGTGGTTCGTATGGTACACGAACATCATGATGCACCTTGTTTTGGCCAGAGGGTTGAGTGGTTGAGATATGGGCAAAACCAAATTGAAACGGGTATTGTGCGGGCACGTAGTATTCAGTTCAACCTGAAAATAGCGTCATTCGCGTGCAAGGGAGCCTAAAACCCACATATGCACACACGGGCAAATTCGAGCAAATTCTCTGCTACAGGTGCGACGCGGTTCGTATGGTACACTAACAGCATGATGCAGCTTGTTCTGGCCAGAGGGTTGAGTGGTCGAGATATGGGCAATACCAATTTGAAATGGGCATTGTGCGGGCACGTACTGTTCAGTTCAACCTGGAAATAGCGTCATTCGCGTGCAACGGAGCCTGAACCTCACATTTGCACACACGTGCAAATTCGGGCAAATTCTCTGCTACACGTGCGACGTGGTTCGTATGGTACACGAACACCATGATGCACCTTGTTCTGGCCGGAGGGTTGAGTGGTTGTGATATGGGCAATGCCAATTTGAAATGGGCATTGTGCGGGCACGTACTGTGAAGTTCAACCTGAACGTAGCTTCGTTCACCTGCAAGGGAGCCCAAACCTCACATTTGCACAAACGGGCAAATTCGGGCAAATTCTCTGCTACACGTGCGACGTGGTTCATATGGTACACGAATAGCATGATGCAGCTTGTTTTGACCAGAGGGTTGAGTGGTTGAGATATGGGCAATACCAAATTGAAATGGGTATTGTGCGGGCACGTACTATTCAGTTCAACCTGAAATCAGCGTCATTCGCGTGCAAGGGAGCCTAAGACCTCACATTTGCACACACGGGCAAATTCGAGCAAATTCTCTGCTACAGGTGCGATGTGGTTCGTATGGTACCCGAACAGCATGATGCAGCTTGTTCTGGCCAGAGGGTTGAGTGGTCGCGATATGGGCAACACCAAATTGAAACGGGTATTGTGCGGGCACGTACTATTCAGTTCAACCTGAAAATAGCGTCATTCGCGTGCAAGGGAGCCTAAACCTCACATTTGCACACACGGGCAAATTCGAGCACATTCTCTGCTACAGGTGCGACGTGGTTCGTATGGTACGCGAACAGCATGATGCACCTTGTTCTGGCCGGAGGGTTGAGTGGTTGTGATATGGGCAATACCAATTTGAAATGGGCATTGTGCGGGCACGTACTGTGAAGTTCAACCTGAAAATAGCGTCCTTCGCGTGCAAGGGAGCCTAAACCTCACATTTGCACAAACGGGCAAATTCGGGCAAATTCTCTGCTACACGTGCGATGTGGTTCGTATGGTACACGAACAACATGCTGCAGCTTGTTCTGGCCAGAGGGTTAAGTGGTCGCGATATGGGCAACACCAATTTGAAATGGGCATTGTGCGGGCACGTACTGTGAAGTTCAACCTGAAAATAGCGTCATCCGCGTGCAAGGGAGCCTAAAGCCCAGATTTGCGCACACGGGAAAATTCGGGCAAATTCTCTGCTACACGTGCGATGTGGTTCGTATGGTACACGAACAACATGCTGCAGCTTGTTCTGGCCAGAGGGTTAAGTGGTCGAGATATGGGCAATACCAATTTGAAATCGGCATTGTGCGGGCACGTACTGTTCGGTTCAACATGGAAATAAGGTTATTCGCGTGCAAGGGAGCCTGAACCTCACATTTGCGCACACGGGCAAATTCGGGCAAATTCTCTGCTACACGTGCGGCGTGGTTCGTATGGTACACTAACAGCATGATGCAGCTTGTTCTGGCCAGAGGGTTGAGTGGTCGAGATATGGGCAATACCAAATTGAAACGGCCATTGTGCGGGCACGTACTGTTCAGTTCAACCTGAAAATAGCGTCATTCGCGTGCAACGGAGCCTGAACCTCACATTTGCACACACGTGCAAATTCGGGCGAATTCTCTGCTACACGTGCGACGTGGTTCGTAAGGTACGCGAACAGCATGATGCACCTTGTTCTGGCCGGAGGGTTGAGTGGTCGAGATATGGGCAATACCAATTTGGAATGGTCATTGTGCGGGCACGCACTGTTCAGTTCAACCTGAAAATAGCGTCCTTCACGTGCAAGGGAGCCTAAACCTCACATTTGCACACACGGGCAAATTCGGGCAAATTCTCTGCTACACGTGCGACGTGGTTCATATGGTACACGAATAGCATGATGCAGCTTGTTGTGGCCAGAGGGTTGAGTGGTTGGGATATGGGCAATACCAAATTGAAACGGGTATTGTGCGGGCACGTACTATTCAGTTCAACCTGAAAATAGCGGCATTCGCGTGCAAGGGAGCCTAAAACCCACATATGCGCACACGGGCAAATTCGAGAAAATTCTATGCTACAGGTGCGACGTGGTTCGTATGGTACACTAACAGCATGATGCAGCTTGTTCTGGCCAGAGGGTTGAGTGGTCGAGATATGGGCAATACCAATTTGAAACGGGTATTGTGCGGGCACGTACTATTCAGTTCAACCTGAAAATAGCGTCATTCGCGTGCAAGGGAGCCTAAAACCCACATATGCGCACACGGGCAAATTCGAGCAAATTCTCTGCTACAGGTGCGACGTGGTTCGTATGGTACACTAACAGCATGATGCAGCTTGTTTTGGCCAGAGGGTTGAGTGGTTGAGATATGGGCAATACCAAATCGAAACGGGTATTGTGCGGGCACGTACTGTTCAGTTCAACCTGAAAATAGCGTCATTCGCGTGCAAGGGAGCCTAAAACCCACATATGCGCACACGGGCAAATTCGAGCAAATTCTCTGCTACACGTGCGACGTGGTTCGTATGGTACACTAACAGCATGATGCAGCTTGTTCTGGCCAGAGGGTTGAGTGGTCGAGATATGGGCAATACCAATTTGAAATGGGCATTGTGCGGGCACGTACTGTTCAGTTCAACCTGGAAATAGCGTCATTCGCGTGCAACGGAGCCTGAACCTCACATTTGCACACACGTGCAAATTCGGGCAAATTCTCTGCTACACGTGCGACGTGGTTCGTATGGTACGCGAACAGCATGATGCACCTTGTTTTGACCAGGGGGTTGAGTGGTCGAGATATGGGCAATACCAATTTGGAATGGTCATTGTGCGGGCACGCACTGTTCAATTCAACCTGAAAATAGCGTCCTTCACGTGCAAGGGAGCCTAAACCTCACATTTGCACACACGGGCAAATTCGGGCAAATTCTCTGCTACATGTGCGGGGTGGTTCGTATGGTACACGAACATCATGATGCACCTTGTTTTGACCAGGGGGTTGAGTGGTCGAGCTATGGGCAACACCAATTTGAAATGGGCATTTTGCGGGCACGTACTGTTCAGTTCAACCTGAAAATAGCGTCACTCGTGTGCAAGGGAGCCTGAACCTCACATTTGCAAACACGGGCAAATTCGGGCAAATTCTCTGCTACATGTGCGAGGTGGTTCGTAAGGTACGCGAACAGCATGATGCACCTTGTTCTGGCCGGAGGGTTGAGTGGTCGAGATATGGGCAATACCAATTTGGAATGGTCATTGTGCGGGCACGCACTGTTCAGTTCAACCTGAAAATAGCGTCCTTCACGTGCAAGGGAGCCTAAACCTCACATTTGCACACACGGGCAAATTCGGGCAAATTCTCTGCTACACGTGCGACGTGGTTCATATGGTACACGAATAGCATGATGCAGCTTGTTGTGGCCAGAGGGTTGAGTGGTTGGGATATGGGCAATACCAAATTGAAACGGGTATTGTGCGGGCACGTACTATTCAGTTCAACCTGAAAATAGCGGCATTCGCGTGCAAGGGAGCCTAAAACCCACATATGCGCACACGGGCAAATTCGAGAAAATTCTATGCTACAGGTGCGACGTGGTTCGTATGGTACACTAACAGCATGATGCAGCTTGTTCTGGCCAGAGGGTTGAGTGGTCGAGATATGGGCAATACCAATTTGAAACGGGTATTGTGCGGGCACGTACTATTCAGTTCAACCTGAAAATAGCGTCATTCGCGTGCAAGGGAGCCTAAAACCCACATATGCGCACACGGGCAAATTCGAGCAAATTCTCTGCTACACGTGCGACGTGGTTCGTATGGTACACTAACAGCATGATGCAGCTTGTTTTGGCCAGAGGGTTGAGTGGTTGAGATATGGGCAATACCAAATTGAAACGGGTATTGTGCGGGCACGTACTGTTCAGTTCAACCTGAAAATAGCGTCATTCGCGTGCAAGGGAGCCTAAAACCCACATATGCGCACACGGGCAAATTCGAGCAAATTCTCTGCTACACGTGCGACGTGGTTCGTATGGTACACTAACAGCATGATGCAGCTTGTTCTGGCCAGAGGGTTGAGTGGTCGAGATATGGGCAATACCAATTTGAAATGGGCATTGTGCGGGCACGTACTGTTCAGTTCAACCTGGAAATAGCGTCATTCGCGTGCAACGGAGCCTGAACCTCACATTTGCACACACGTGCAAATTCGGGCAAATTCTCTGCTACACGTGCGACGTGGTTCGTATGGTACGCGAAAAGCATGATGCACCTTGTTTTGACCAGGGGGTTGAGTGGTCGAGATATGGGCAATACCAATTTGGAATGGTCATTGTGCGGGCACGCACTGTTCAATTCAGCCTGAAAATAGCGTCCTTCACGTGCAAGGGAGCCTAAACCTCACATTTGCACACACGGGCAAATTCGGGCAAATTCTCTGCTACATGTGCGGGGTGGTTCGTATGGTACACGAACATCATGATGCACCTTGTTTTGACCAGGGGGTTGAGTGGTCGAGCTATGGGCAACACCAATTTGAAATGGGCATTTTGCGGGCACGTACTGTTCAGTTCAACCTGAAAATAGCGTCACTCGTGTGCAAGGGAGCCTGAACCTCACATTTGCAAACACGGGCAAATTCGGGCAAATTCTCTGCTACATGTGCGAGGTGGTTCGTATGGTACACGAACATCATGATGCACCTTGTTTTGACCAGGGGGTTGAGTGGTCGAGATATGGGCAATACCAATTTGGAATGGTCATTGTGCGGGCACGCACTGTTCAGTTCAACCTGAAAATAACGTCCTTCACGTGCAAGGGAGCCTAAACCTCACATTCGCAAACACGGGCAGATTGGGGCGAATTCTCTGCTACACGTGCGACGTGGTTCGTATGGTACACGAACAGCATGATGCAGCTTGTTCTGGCCGGAGGGTTGAGTGGTTGTGATATGGGCAATACCAATTTGAAATGGGCATTATGCGGGCACGTACTGTGAAGTTCAACCTGAAAATAGCGTCATTCGCGTGCAAGGGAGCCTAAAGCCCAGATTTGCGCACACGGGCAAATTCGGGCAAAATCTCTGCTACACGTGCGATGTGGTTCGTATGGTACACGAACAACATGCTGCAGCTTGTTCTGGCCAGAGGGTTAAGTGGTCGAGATATGGGCAATACCAATTTGAAATGGTCATTGTGCGGGCACGCACTGTTCAGTTCAACCTGAAAATAGCGTCCTTCACGTGCAAGGGAGCCTAAACCTCACATTTGCACACACGGGCAAATTCGGGCAAATTCTCTGCTACACGTGCGACGTGGTTCGTATGGTACACGAATAGCATGATGCAGCTTGTTCTGGCCTGAGGGTTGAGTGGTCGAGATATGGGCAGTACCAATTGGAAATGGACATTGTGCGGGCGCATACTGTTCAGTTCGACCTGAAAATAGCGTCATTCGCGTGCAAGGGAGCCTAAGCCGCACATTTCCACACACGGGCGAATTGGGACAAATTCTCTGCTACACGTGCGACGTGGTTCGTATGGTACACGAATAGCATGATGCAGCTTGTTGTGGCCAGAGGGTTGAGTGGTCGCGATATGGGCAACACCAATTTGAAATGGGCATTGTGCGGGCACGTACTGTTCAGTTCAACCTGAAAATAGCGTCACTCGTGTGCAAGGGAGCCTGAACCTCACATTTGCACACACGGGCAAATTCGGGCAAATTCTCTGCTACACGTGCGGGGTGGTTCGTATGGTACACGAATAGCATGATGCAGCTTGTTGTGGCCAGAGGGTTGAGTGGTTGAGATATGGGCAATACCAAATTGAAACGGCCATTGCGCGGGCACGTACTGTTCCGTTCAACCTGAAAATAGCGTCATTCGCGTGCAAGGGAGCCTGAACCTCACATTTGCGCACACGGGCAAATTCGAGCAAATTCTCTGCTACACGTGCGGGGTGGTTCGTATGGTACACGAACATCATGATGCACCTTGTTTTGACCAGGGGGTTGAGTGGTCGAGATATGGGCAATACCAATTTGGAATGGGCATTGTGCGGGCACGTATTGTGAAGTTCAACCTGAACGTAGCGTCGTTCACCTGCAAGGGAGCCTAAACCTCACATTTGCACACACGGGCAAATTCGGGCAAATTCTCTGCTACACGTGCGACGTGGTTCCTATGGTACACGAACATCATGATGCAGCTTTGTCTGGCCTGAGGGTTGAGTGGTCGAGATATGGGCAGTACCAATTTGAAATGGGCATTGTGCGGGCGCATACTGTTCAGTTCGACCTGAAAATAGCGTCCTTCGCGTGCCGGGGAGCCTAAGCCGCACATTTCCACACACGGGCGAATTGGGACAAATTCTCTGCTACAGGTGCGACGTGGTTCGTATGGTACACTAACAGCATGATGCAGCTTGTTCTGGCCAGAGGGTTGAGTGGTCGAGATACGGGCAATACCAATTTGAAATGGGCATTGTGCGGGCACGTACTGTTCAGTTCAACTTGGAAATAGCGTCATTCGCGTGCAACAGAGCCTGAACCTCACATTTGCACACACGTGCAAATTCGGGCAAATTCTCTGCTACACGTGCGACGTGGTTCGTATGGTACGCGAACAGCATGATGCACCTTGTTCTGGCCGGAGGGTTGAGTGGTTGTGATATGGGCAATACCAATTTGAAATGGGCATTGTGCGGGCACGTACTGTGAAGTTCAACCTGAACGTAGCGGCGTTCACCTGCAAGGGAGCCTAAACCTCACATTTGCACACACGGGCAAATTCGGGCAAATTCTCTGCTACACGTGCGACGTGGTTCCTATGGTACACGAACATCATGATGCAGCTTTGTCTGGCCTGAGGGTTGAGTCGTCGGGATATGGGCAGTACCAATTGGAAATGGGCATTGTGCGGGCGCATACTGTTCAGTTCGACCTGAAAATAGCGTCCTTTGCGTGCCGGGGAGCCTAAGCCGCACATTTCCACACCCGGGGGAATTGGGACAAATTCTCTGCTACAGGTGCGACGTGGTTCGTATGGTACACTAACAGCATGATGCAGCTTGTTCTGGCCAGAGGGTTGAGTGGTCGAGATATGGGCAATACCAATTTGAAATGGGCATTGTGCGGGCACGTACTGTTCAGTTCAACCTGGAAATAGCGTCATTCGCGTGCAACAGAGCCTGAACCTCACATTTGCACACACGTGCAAATTCGGGCAAATTCTCTGCTACACGTGCGACGTGGTTCGTATGGTACGCGAACAGCATGATGCACCTTGTTCTGGCCGGAGGGTTGAGTGGTTGTGATATGGGCAATACCAATTTGAAATCGGCATTGTGCGGGCACGTACTGTGAAGTTCAACCTGAAAATAGCGTCCTTCGCGTGCAAGGGAGCCTAAACCTCACATTTGCGCACACGGGCAAATTCGGGCAAATTCTCTGCTACACGTGCGACGTGGTTCGTATGGTACACGAACAGCATGAGGCAGCTTGTTCTGGCCAGAGGGTTGAGTGGTCGCGATATGGGCAACACCAATTTGAAATGGGCATTGTGCGGGCACGTACTATTCAGTTCAACCTGAAAATAGCGTCACTCGTGTGCAAGGGAGCCTGAACCTCACATTTGCACACACGGGCAAATTCGGGCAAATTCTCTGCTACATGTGCGAGGTGGTTCGTATGGTACACGAACATCATGATGCACCTTGTTTTGACCAGGGGGTTGAGTGGTCGAGATATGGGCAATACCAATTTGGAATGGTCATTGTGCGGGCACGCACTGTTCAGTTCAATCTGAAAATAGCGTCCTTCACGTGCAAGGGAGCCTAAACCTCACATTTGCACACAAGGGCAAATTCGGGCAAATTCTCTGCTACACGTGCGACGTGGCTCGTATGGTACACGAATAGCATGATGCAGCTTGTTGTGGCCAGAGGGTTGAGTGGTTGAGATATGGGCAATACCAAATTAAAACGGCCATTGTGCGGGCACGTACTGTTCAGTTCAACCTGAAAATAGCGTCATTCGCGTGCAAGGGAGCCTAAAGCCCAGATTTGCGCACACGGGCAAATTCGGGCAAATTCTCTGCTACACGTGCGATGTGGTTCATATGGTACACGAATAGCATGATGCAGCTTAGTGTGGCCAGAGGGTTGAGTGGTTGCGATATGGGCAATACCAATTTGGAATGGTCATTGTGCGGGCACGCACTGTTCAGTTCAACCTGAAAATAGCGTCCTTCACGTGCAAGGGAGCCTGAACCTCACATTTGCACACACGGGCAAATTCGGGCAAATTCTCTGCTACATGTGCGAGGTGGTTCGTATGGTACACGAACATCATGATGCACCTTGTTTTGACCAGGGGGTTGAGTGGTCGAGATATGGGCAATACCAATTTGAAATCGGCATTGTGCGGGCAAGCACTGTTCAGTTCAACCTGAAAATAGCGTCATTCGCGTGCAAGGGAGCCTAAGCCTCACATTTGCACACACGGGCAAATTCGGGCAAATTCTCTGCTACACGTGCGACGTGGTTCATATGGTACACGAATAGCATGATGCAGCTTGTTGTGGCCAGAGGGTTGAGTGGTCGAGATATGGGCAATACCAATTTGGAATGGTCATTGTGCGGGCACGCACTGTTCAGTTCAACCTGAAAATAGCGTCCTTCACGTGCAAGGGAGCCTAAAGCCCACATTTGCGCACACGGGCAAATTCGGGCAAATTCTCTGCTACACGTGCGACGTGGTTCGTATGGTACACTAACAGCATGATGCAGGTTGTTCTCGCCAGAGGGTTGAGTGGTCGCGATATGGGCAATACCAATTTGGAATGGTCATTGTGCGGGCACGCACTGTTCAGTTCAACCTGAAAATAGCGTCCTTCACGTGCAAGGGAGCCTAAACCTCACATATGCACACACGGGCAAATTCGGGCAGATTCTCTGCTACACGTGCGACCAGGTTCGTATGGTACACGAACAGCATGATGCAGGTTGTTCTGGCCAGAGGGTTGAGTGGTCGCGATATGGGCAATACCAATTTGGAATGGTCATTGTGCGGGCACGCACTGTTCAGTTCAACCTGAAAATAGCGTCCTTCACGTGCAAGGGAGCCTAAACCTCACATATGCACACACGGGCAAATTCGGGCATATTCTCTGCTACACGTGCGACGTGGTTCGTATGGTACACGAACAGCATGATGCAGCTTGTTCTGGCCGGAGGATTGAGTGGTTGTGATATGGGCAATACCAATTTGAAATGGTCATTGTGCGGGCACGCACTGTTCAGTTCAACCTGAAAATAGCGTCCTTCGCGTGCAAGGGAGCCTAAACCTCACATTTGCACACACGGGCAAATTCGGGCAAATTCTCTGCTACACGTGCGACGTGGTTCGTATGGTACACGAACAGCATGATGCACCTTGTTCTGGCCGGAGGGTTGAGTGGTCGAGATATGGGCAATACCAATTTGGAATGGTCATTGTGCGGGCACGCACTGTTCAGTTCAACCTGAAAATAGCGTCCTTCACGTGCAAGGGAGCCTAAACCTCACATTTGCACACACGGGCAAATTCGGGCAAATTCTCTGCTACATGTGCGAGGTGGTTCGTATGGTACATGAACATCATCATGCACCTTGTTTTGAGCAGGGGGTTGAGTGGTCGAGATATGGGCAACACCAATTTGAAATGGGCATTGTGCGGGCACGTACTGTTCAGATCAACCTGAAAATAGCGTCACTCGTGTGCAAGGGAGCCTGAACCTCACATTTGCACACACGGGCAAATTCGGGCAAATTCTCTGCTACATGTGCGAGGTGGTTCGTATGGTACACGAACATCATGATGCACCTTGTTTTGACCAGAGGGTTGAGTGGTCGAGATATGGGCAATACCAATTTGAAATGGTCATTGTGCGGGCACGCACTGTTCAGTTCAACCTGAAAATAGCGTCCTTCACGTGCAAGGGAGCCTAAACCTCACATTTGCACACACGGGCAAATTCGGGCAAATTCTCTGCTACACGTGCGACGTGGTTCATATGGTACACGAATAGCATGATGCAGCTTGTCGTGGCCAGAGGGTTGAGTGGTCGAGATATGGGCAATACCAATTTGGAATGGTCATTGTGCGGGCACGCACTGTTCAGTTCAACCTGAAAATAGCGTCCTTCACGTGCAAGGGAGCCTAAAGCCCACATTTGCGCACACGGGCAAATTCGGGCAAATTCTCTGCTACACGTGCGACGTGGTTCGTATGGTACACTAACAGCATGATGCAGGTTGTTGTCGCCAGAGGGTTGAGTGGTCGCGATATGGGCAATACCAATTTGGAATGGTCATTGTGCGGGCACGCACTGTTCAGTTCAACCTGAAAATAGCGTCCTTCACGTGCAAGGGAGCCTAAACCTCACATTTGCACACACGGGCAAATTCGGGCAAATTCTCTGCTACATGTGCGAGGTGGTTCGTATGGTACATGAACATCATCATGCACCTTGTTTTGACCAGGGGGTTGAGTGGTCGAGATATGGGCAACACCAATTTGAAATGGGCATTGTGCGGGCACGTACTGTTCAGTTCAACCTGAAAATAGCGTCACTCGTGTGCAAGGGAGCCTGAACCTCACGTTTGCACACACGGGCAAATTCGGGCAAATTCTCTGCTACATGTGCGATGTGGTTCGTATGGTACACGAACATCATGATGCACCTTGTTTTGACCAGGGGGTTGAGTGGTCGAGATATGGGCAATACCAATTTGAAATCGGCATTGTGCGGGCACGTACTGTTCGGTTCAACCTGGAAATAAGGTTATTCGCGTGCAAGGGAGCCTGAACCTCACATTTGCGCACACGGGCAAATTCGGGCAAATTCTCTGCTACACGTGCGGGGTGGTTCGTATGGTACACGAACATCATGATGCACCTTGTTTTGGCCGGAGGGTTGAGTGGTTGTGATATGGGCAATACCAATTTGAAATGGGCATTGTGCGGGCACGTACTGTTCAGTTCAACCTGAAAATAGCGTCATTCGCGTGCAAGGGAGCCTAAAGCCCAGATTTGCGCACACGGGCAAATTTGGGCAAATTCCCTGCTACACGTGCGATGTGGTTCTTATGGTACACGAACAACATGCTGCAGCTTGTTCTGGCCAGAGGGTTAAGTGGTCGATATATGGGCAATACCAATTTGAAATCGGCATTGTGCGGGCACGTACTGTTCGGTTCAACCTGGAAATAAGGTTATTCGCGTGCAAGGGAGCCTGAACCTCACATTTGCGGACACGGGCAAATTCGGGCAAATTCTTTGCTACATGTGCGAGGTGGTTCGTATGGTACACGAACATCATGATGCACCTTGTTTTGACCAGGGGGTTGAGTGGTCGAGATATGGGCAATACCAATTTGGAATGGTCATTGTGCGGGCACGCACTGTTCAGTTCAACCTGAAAATAGCGTCCTTCACGTGCAAGGGAGCCTAAACCTCACATTTGCACACACGGGCAAATTCGGGCAAATTCTCTGCTATACGTGCGACGTGGTTCGTATGGTACACGAACAGCATGATGCAGCTTGTTCTGGCCGGAGGGTTGAGTGGTTGTGATATGGGCAATACCAATTTGGAATGGGCATTGTGCGGGCACGTACTGTGAAGTTCAACCTGAAAATGAGGTTATTCGCGTGCAAGGGAGCCTGAACCTCACATTTGCGCACACGGGCAAATTCGGGCAAATTCTCTGCTACACGTGCGGGGTGGTTCGTATGGTACACGAACATCATGATGCACCTTGTTTTGGCCAGAGGGTTGAGTGGTCGAGATATGGGCAATACCAATTTGAAATGGTCATTGTGCGGACACGCACTGTTCAGTTCAACCTGAAAATAGCGTCCTTTGCGTGCCGGGGAGCCTAAGCCGCACATTTCCACACACGGGCGAATTCGGGCAAATTCTCTGCTACATGTGCGAGGTGGTTCGTATGGTACACGAACATCATGATGCACCTTGTTTTGACCAGGGGGTTGAGTGGTCGAGATATGGGCAATACCAATTTGGAATGGTCATTGTGCGGGCACGCACTGTTCAATTCAACCTGAAAATAGCGTCCTTCACGTGCAAGGGAGCCTAAAGCCCACATTTGCGCACACGGGCAAATTCGGGCAAATTCTCTGCTACACGTGCGATGTGGTTCGTATGGTACACGAACAACATGCTGCAGCTTGTTCGGGCCAGAGGGTTAAGTGGTCGAGATATGGGCAATACCAATTTGAAATCGGCATTGTGCGGGCACGTACTGTTCGGTTCAACCTGGAAATAAGGTTATTCGCGTGCAAGGGAGCCTGAACCTCACATTTGCACACACGGGCAAATTCGGGCAAATTCTCTGCTACACGTGCGACCTGGTTCATATGGTACACGAACAGCATGATGCAGCTTGTTCTGGCCCGAGGGTTGAGTGGTCGAGATATGGGCAATACCAATTTGAAATCGGCATTGTGCGGGCACGTACTGTTCGGTTCAACCTGGAAATAAGGTTATTCGCGTGCAAGGGAGCCTGAACCTCACATTTGCGCACACGGGCAAATTCGGGCAAATTCTCTGCTACACGTGCGGGGTGGTTCGTATGGTACACGAACATCATGATGCACCTTGTTTTGGCCGGAGGGTTGAGTGGTTGTGATATGGGCAATACCAATTTGAAATGGGCATTGTGCGGGCACGTACTGTTCAGTTCAACCTGAAAATAGCGTCATTCGCGTGCAAGGGAGCCTAAAGCCCAGATTTGCGCACACGGGCAAATTTGGGCAAATTCTCTGCTACACGTGCGATGTGGTTCGTATGGTACACGAACAACATGCTGCAGCTTGTTCTGGCCAGAGGGTTAAGTGGTCGAGATATGGGCAATACCATTTTGAAATCGGCATTGTGCGGGCACGTACTGTTCGGTTCAACCTGGAAATAAGGTTATTCGCGTGCAAGGGAGCCTGAACCTCACATTTGCGCACACGGGCAAATTCGGGCAAATTCTCTGCTACATGTGCGAGGTGGTTCGTATGGTACACGAACATCATGATGCACCTTGTTTTGACCAGGGGGTTGAGTGGTCGAGATATGGGCAATACCAATTTGGAATGGTCATTGTGCGGGCACGCACTGTTCAGTTCAACCTGAAAATAGCGTCCTTCACGTGCAAGGGAGCCTAAACCTCACATTTGCACACACGGGCAAATTCGGGCAAATTCTCTGCTATACGTGCGACGTGGTTCGTATGGTACACGAACAGCATGATGCACCTTGTTCTGGCCGGAGGGTTGAGTGGTCGAGATATGGGCAATACCAATTTGAAATGGTCATTGTGCGGGCACGCACTGTTCAGTTCAACCTGAAAATAGCGTCCTTCGCGTGCCGGGGAGCCTAAGCCGCACATTTCCACACACGGGCGAATTCGGGCAAATTCTCTGCTACATGTGCGAGGTGGTTCGTATGGTACACCAACATCATGATGCACCTTGTTTTGACCAGGGGGTTGAGTGGTCGAGATATGGGCAATACCAATTTGGAATGGTCATTGTGCGGGCACGCACTGTTCAATTCAACCTGAAAATAGCGTCCTTCGCGTGCAAGGGAGCCTAAACCTCACATTTGCACACACGGGCAAATTCGGGCAAATTCTCTGCTACACGTGCGATGTGGTTCGTATGGTACACGAACAACATGCTGCAGCTTGTTCTGGCCAGAGGGTTAAGTGGTCGAGATATGGGCAATACCAATTTGAAATCGGCATTGTGCGGGCACGTACTGTTCGGTTCAACCTGGAAATAAGGTTATTCGCGTGCAAGGGAGCCTGAACCTCACATTTGCGCACACGGGCGGATTCTCTGCTACACGTGCGGGGTGGCTCGTATGGTACACGAACATCATGATGCACTTTGTTTTGGCCGGAGGGTTGGGTGGTCGAGATATGGGCAATACCAATTTGAAATGGTCATTGTGCGGGCACGCACTGTTCAGTTCAACCTGAAAATAGCGTCATTCGCGTGCAAGGGAGCCTAAAGCCCAGATTTGCGCACACGGGCAAATTTGGGCAAATTCTCTGCTACACGTGCGATGTGGTTCGTATGGTACACGAACAACATGCTGCAGCTTGTTCTGGCCAGAGGGTTAAGTGGTCGAGATATGGGCAATACCAATTTGAAATCGGCATTGTGCGGGCACGTACTGTTCGGTTCAACCTGGAAATAAGGTTATTCGCGTGCAAGGGAGCCTGAACCTCACATTTGCGCACACGGGCAAATTCGGGCAAATTCTCTGCTACATGTGCGAGGTGGTTCGTATGGTACACAAACATCATGATGCACCTTGTTTTGACCAGGGGGTTGAGTGGTCGAGATATGGGCAATACCAATTTGGAATGGTCATTGTGCGGGCACGCACTGTTCAGTTCAACCTGAAAATAGCGTCCTTCACGTGCAAGGGAGCCTAAACCTCACATTTGCACACACGGACAAATTCGGGCAAATTCTCTGCTATACGTGCGACGTGGTTCGTATGGTACACGAACAGCATGATGCAGCTTGTTCTGGCCGGAGGGTTGAGTGGTCGAGATATGGGCAATACCAATTTGAAATGGTCATGGTGCGGGCACGCACTGTTCAGTTCAACCTGAAAATAGCGTCCTTCGCGTGCCGGGGAGCCTAAGCCGCACATTTCCACACACGGGCGAATTCGGGCAAATTCTCTGCTACATGTGCGAGGTGGTTCGTATGGTACACGAACATCATGATGCACCTTGTTTTGACCAGGGGGTTGAGTGGTCGAGATATGGGCAATACCAATTTGGAATGGTCATTGTGCGGGCACGCACTGTTCAATTCAACCTGAAAATAGCGTCCTTCGCGTGCAAGGGAGCCTAAACCTCACATTTGCACACACGGGCAAATTCGGGCAAATTCTCTGCTACACGTGCGATGTGGTTCGTATGGTACACGAACAACATGCTGCAGCTTGTTCTGGCCAGAGGGTTAAGTGGTCGAGATATGGGCAATACCAATTTGAAATCGGCATTGTGCGGGCACGTACTGTTCGGTTCAACCTGGAAATAAGGTTATTCGCGTGCAAGGGAGCCTGAACCTCACATTTGCGCACACGGGCAAATTCTCTGCTACACGTGCGGGGTGGCTCGTATGGTACACGAACATCATGATGCACTTTGTTTTGGCCAGAGGGTTGGGTGGTCGAGATATGGGCAATACCAATTTGAAATGGTCATTGTGCGGGCACGCACTGTTCAGTTCAACCTGAAAATAGCGTCATTCGCCTGCAAGGGAGCCTAAGCCGCACATTTCCACACACGGGCGAATTCGGGCAAATTCTCTGCTACACGTGCGGGGTGGTTCGTATGGTACACGAACATCATGATGCACCTTGTTTTGGCCGGAGGGTTGAGTGGTTGTGATATGGGCAATACCAATTTGAAATGGTCATTGTGCGGGCACGTACTTTTCAGTTCAACCTGAAAATAGCGTCATTCGCGTGCAAGGGAGCCTAAAGCCCAGATTTGCGCACACGGGCAAATTTGGGCAAATTCTCTGCTACACGTGCGATGTGGTTCGTATGGTACACGAACAACATGCTGCAGCTTGTTTTGGCCAGAGGGTTAAGTGGTCGAGATATGGGCAATACCAATTTGAAATCGGCATTGTGCGGGCACGTACTGTTCGGTTCAACCTGGAAATAAGGTTATTCGCGTGCAAGGGAGCCTGAACCTCACATTTGCGCACACGGGCAAATTCGGGCAAATTCTCTGCTACATGTGCGAGGTGGTTCGTATGGTACACGAACATCATGATGCACCTTGTTTTGACCAGGGGGTTGAGTGGTCGAGATATGGGCAATACCAATTTGGAATGGTCATTGTGCGGGCACGCACTGTTCAGTTCAACCTGAAAATAGCGTCCTTCACGTGCAAGGGAGCCTAAACCTCACATTTGCACACACGGGCAAATTCGGGCAAATTCTCTGCTATACGTGCGACGTGGTTCGTATGGTACACGAACAGCATGATGCAGCTTGTTCTGGCCGGAGGGTTGAGTGGTCGAGATATGGGCAATACCAATTTGAAATGGTCATTGTGCGGGCACGCACTGTTCAGTTCAACCTGAAAATAGCGTCCTTCGCGTGCCGGGGAGCCTAAGCCGCACATTTCCACACACGGGCGAATTCGGGCAAATTCTCTGCTACATGTGCGAGGTGGTTCGTATGGTACACGAACATCATGATGCACCTTGTTTTGACCAGGGGGTTGAGTGGTCGAGATATGGGCAATACCAATTTGGAATGGTCATTGTGCGGGCACGCACTGTTCAGTTCAACCTGAAAATAGCGTCCTTCGCGTGCAAGGGAGCCTAAACCTCACATTTGCACACACGGGCAAATTCGGGCAAATTCTCTGCTACACGTGCGATGTGGTTCGTATGGTACACGAACAACATGCTGCAGCTTGTTCTGGCCAGAGGGTTAAGTGGTCGAGATATGGGCAATACCAATTTGAAATCGGCATTGTGCGGGCACGTACTGTTCGGTTCAACCTGGAAATAAGGTTATTCGCGTGCAAGGGAGCCTGAACCTCACATTTGCGCACACGGGCAAATTCTCTGCTACACGTGCGGGGTGGCTCGTATGGTAAACGAACATCATGATGCACTTTGTTTTGGCCAGAGGGTTGGGTGGTCGAGATATGGGCAATACCAATTTGAAATGGTCATTGTGCGGGCACGCACTGTTCAGTTCAACCTGAAAATAGCGTCCTTCACGTGCAAGGGAGCCCAAACCTCACATTTGCACACACGGGCAAATTCGGGCAAATTCTCTGCTACACGTGCGACCTGGTTCATATGGTACACGAACAGCATGATGCAGCTTGTTCTGGCCCGAGGGTTGAGTGGTCGAGATATGGGCAATACCAATTTGAAATGGTCATTGTGCGGGCACGTACTGTGAAGTTCAACCTGAAAATAGCGTCATTCGCGTGCAAGGGAGCCTAAAGCCCAGATTTGCGCACACGGGCTAATTCGGGCAAATTCTCTGCTACATGTGCGATGTGGTTTGCATGGTACACGAACAACATGCTGCAGCTTGTTCTGGCCAGAGGGTTACGTGGTCGAGATATGGGCAATACCAATTTGAAATCGGCATTGTGCGGGCACGTACTGTTCGGTTCAACCTGGAAATAAGGTTATTCGCGTGCAAGGGAGCCTGAACCTCACATTTGCGCACACGGGCAAATTCGGGCAAATTCTCGGCTACACGTGCGGGGTGGTTCGTATGGTACACGAACATCATGATGCACCTTGTTTTGGCCAGAGGGTTGAGTGGTCGAGATATGGGCAATACCAATTTGAAATGGTCATTGTGCGGGCACGCACTGTTCAAATCAACCTGAAAATAGCGTCCTTCGCGTGCAAGGGAGCCTAAACCTCACATTTGCACACACGGGCAAATTCGGGCAAATTCTCTGCTACACGTGCGACGTGGTTCATAAGGTACGCGAACAGCATGATGCACCTTGTTTTGACCAGGGGGTTGAGTGGTCGAGATATGGGCAATACCAATTTGGAATGGTCATTGTGCGGGCACGCACTGTTCAGTTCAACCTGAAAATAGCGTCCTTCACGTGCAAGGGAGCCTAAACCTCACATTTGCACACACGGGCAAATTCGAGCAAATTCTCTGCTACAGCTGCGACGTGGTTCGTATGGTACACGAACAGCATGATGCAGCTTGTTCTGGCCAGAGGGTTGAGTGGTCGCGATATGGGCAACACCAATTTGAAATGGGCATTGTGCGGGCACGTACTGTTCTGTTCAACCTGAAAATAGCGTCAGTCGTGTGCAAGGGAGCCTGAACCTCACATTTGCACACACGGGCAAATTCGGGCAAATTCTCTGCTACATGTGCGAGGTGGTTCGTATGGTACACGAACATCATGATGCACCTTGTTTTGACCAGGGGGTTGAGTGGTCGAGATATGGGCAATACCAATTTGGAATGGTCATTGTGCGGGCACGCACTGTTCAGTTCAACCTGAAAATAGCGTCCTTCACGTGCAAGGGAGCCTAAACCTCACATTTGCACACACGGGCAAATTTGGGCAAATTCTCTGCTACACGTGCGATGTGGTTCGTATGGTACACGAACAACATGCTGCAGCTTGTTCTGGCCAGAGGGTTAAGTGGTCGAGATATGGGCAACACCAATTCGAAATCGGCATTGTGCGGGCACGTACTGCTCGGTTCAACCTGGAAATAAGGTTATTCGCGTGCAAGGGAGCCTGAACCTGACATTTGCGCACACGGGCAAATTCGGGCAAATTCTCTGCTACACGTGCGGGGTGGTTCGTATGGTACACGAACATCATGATGCACCTTGTTTTGGCCGGAGGGTTGAGTGGTCGAGATATGGGCAATACCAATTTAAAATGGGCATTGTGCGGGCACGTGCTGTGGATTTCAACCTGAAAATAGCGTCATTCGCGTGCAAGGGAGCCTAAAGCCCAGATTTGCGCACACGGGCAAATTCGGGCAAATTCTCTGCTACATGTGCGATGTGGTTCGTATGGTACACGAACAACATGCTGCAGCTTGTTCTGGCCAGAGGGTTAAGTGGTCGAGATATGGGCAATACCAATTTGAAATCGGCATTGTGCGGGCACGTACTGTTCGGTTCAACCTGGAAATAAGGTTATTCGCGTGCAAGGGAGCCTGAACCTCACATTTGCGCACACGGGCAAATTCGGGCAAATTCTCTGCTACACGTGCGGGGTGGTTCGTATGGTACACGAACATCATGATGCACCTTGTTTTGGCCAGAGGGTTGAGTGGTCGAGATATGGGCAATACCAATTTGAAATGGTCATTGTGCGGGCACGCACTGTTCAGATCAACCTGAAAATAGCGTCCTTCGCGTGCAAGGGAGCCTAAACCTCACATTTGCACACACGGGCAAATTCGGGCAAATTCTCTGCTACACGTGCGACGTGGTTCATATGGTACGCGAACAGCATGATGCACCTTGTTCTGGCCGGAGGGTTGAGTGGTTGTGATATGGGCAATACCAATTTGGAATGGTCATTGTGCGGGCACGCACTGTTCAGTTCAACCTAAAAATAGCGTCCTTCACGTGCAAGGGAGCCTAAACCTCACATTTGCACACACGGGCAAATTCAGGCGAATTCTCTGCTACACGTGCGATGTGGTTCGTATGGTACACGAACAACATGCTGCAGCTTGTTCTGGCCAGAGGGTTAAGTGGTCGAGATATGGGCAATACCAATTTGAAATCGGCATTGTGCGGGCACGTACTGTTCGGTTCAACCTGGAAATAAGGTTATTCGCGTGCAAGGGAGCCTGAACCTCACATTTGCGCACACGGGCAAATTCGGGCAAATTCTCTGCTACACGTGCGACGTGGTTCGTATGGTACACGAACAGCATGATGCAGCTTGTTCTGGCCAGAGGGTTGAGTGGTCGCGATATGGGCAACACCAATTTGAAATGGGCATTGTGCGGGCACGTACTGTTCAGTTCAACCTGAAAATAGCGTCACTCGTGTGCAAGGGAGCCTGAACCTCACATTTGCACACACGGGCAAATTCGGGCAAATTCTCTGCTACATGTGCGAGGTGGTTCGTATGGTACACGAACATCATGATGCACCTTGTTTTGACCAGGGGGTTGAGTGGTCGAGATATGGGCAATACCAATTTGGAATGGTCATTGTGCGGGCACGCACTGTTCAGTTCAACCTGAAAATAGCGTCCTTCACGTGCAAGGGAGCCTAAACCTCACATTTGCACACACGGGCAATTTCGGGCAAATTCTCTGCTACAGGTGCGACGTGGTTCGTATGGTACACGAACAGCATGATGCAGCTTCTTCTGGCAGGAGGGTTGAGTGGTTGTGATATGGCAATACCAATTTGAAATGGGCATTGTGCGGGCAAGTACTGTGAAGTTCAACCTGAAAATAGCGTCATTCGCGTGCAAGGGGGCGTAAAGCCCAGATTTGCGCACACGGGCAAATTCGGGCAAATTCTCTGCTACACGTGCGATGTGGTTCGTATGGTACACGAACAGCATGATGCAGCTTGTTCTGGCCGGAGGGTTGAGTGGTTGGGATATGGGCAATACCAATTTGAAATGGGCATTGTGCGGGCACGTACTGTGAAGTTCAACCTGAAAATAGCGTCCTTCGCGTGCAAGGGAGCCTAAAGCCCACATTGGCGCACACGGGCAAATTCGGGCAAATTATCTGCTACACGTGCGACGTGGTTCGTATGGTACACTAACAGCATGATGCAGCTTGTTCTGGCCAGAGGGTTGAGTGGTCGCGATATGGGCAATACCAATTTGAAATCGGCATTGTGCGGGCACGTACTGTTCAGTTCAACCTGAAAATAGCGTCCTTCGCGTGCAAGGGAGCCTAAACCTCACATTTGCACACACGGGCAAATTCGAGCAAATTCTCTGCTACAGGTGCGGCGTGGTTCGTATGGTACGCGAACAGCATGATGCACCTTGTTCTGGCCGGAGGGTTGAGTGGTTGTGATATGGGCAATACCAATTTGAAATGGGCATTGTGCGCGCACGTACTGTTCAGTTCAACCTGAAAATAGCGTCAGTCGTGTGCAAGGGAGCCTGAACCTCACATTTGCACACACGGGCAAATTCGGGCAAATTCTCTGCTACATGTGCGAGGTGGTTCGTATGGTACACGAACATCATGATGCACCTTGTCTTGACCAGGGGGTTGAGTTGTCGAGATATGGGCAATACCAATTTGAAATCGGCATTGTGCGGGCACGTACTGTTCGGTTCAACCTGGAAATAAGGTTATTCGCGTGCAAGGGAGCCTGAACCTCACATTTGCGCACACGGGCAAATTCGGGCAAATTCTCTGCTACACGTGCGACGTGGTTCGTATGGTACACGAACAGCATGATGCAGCTTGTTCTGGCCAGAGGGTTGAGTGGTCGCGATATGGGCAACACCAATTTGAAATGGGCATTGTGCGGGCACGTACTGTTCAGTTCAACCTGAAAATAGCGTCACTCGTGTGCAAGGGAGCCTGAACCTCACATTTGCACACACGGGCAAATTCGGGCAAATTCTCTGCTACATGTGCGAGGTGGTTCGTATGGTACACGAACATCATGATGCACCTTGTTTTGACCAGGGGGTTGAGTGGTCGAGATATGGGCAATACCAATTTGGAATGGTCATTGTGCGGGCACGCACTGTTCAGTTCAACCTGAAAATAGCGTCCTTCACGTGCAAGGGAGCCTAAACCTCACATTTGCACACACGGGCAATTTCGGGCAAATTCTCTGCTACAGGTGCGACGTGGTTCGTATGGTACACGAACAGCATGATGCAGCTTCTTCTGGCAGGAGGGTTGAGTGGTTGTGATATGGCAATACCAATTTGAAATGGGCATTGTGCGGGCAAGTACTGTGAAGTTCAACCTGAAAATAGCGTCATTCGCGTGCAAGGGGGCGTAAAGCCCAGATTTGCGCACACGGGCAAATTCGGGCAAATTCTCTGCTACACGTGCGATGTGGTTCGTATGGTACACGAACAGCATGATGCAGCTTGTTCTGGCCGGAGGGTTGAGTGGTTGGGATATGGGCAATACCAATTTGAAATGGGCATTGTGCGGGCACGTACTGTGAAGTTCAACCTGAAAATAGCGTCCTTCGCGTGCAAGGGAGCCTAAAGCCCACATTGGCGCACACGGGCAAATTCGGGCAAATTATCTGCTACACGTGCGACGTGGTTCGTATGGTACACTAACAGCATGATGCAGCTTGTTCTGGCCAGAGGGTTGAGTGGTCGCGATATGGGCAATACCAATTTGAAATCGGCATTGTGCGGGCACGTACTGTTCAGTTCAACCTGAAAATAGCGTCCTTCGCGTGCAAGGGAGCCTAAACCTCACATTTGCACACACGGGCAAATTCGAGCAAATTCTCTGCTACAGGTGCGGCGTGGTTCGTATGGTACGCGAACAGCATGATGCACCTTGTTCTGGCCGGAGGGTTGAGTGGTTGTGATATGGGCAATACCAATTTGAAATGGGCATTGTGCGCGCACGTACTGTTCAGTTCAACCTGAAAATAGCGTCAGTCGTGTGCAAGGGAGCCTGAACCTCACATTTGCACACACGGGCAAATTCGGGCAAATTCTCTGCTACATGTGCGAGGTGGTTCGTATGGTACACGAACATCATGATGCACCTTGTTTTGACCAGGGGGTTGAGTTGTCGAGATATGGGCAATACCAATTTGAAATGGGCATTGTGCGGGCACGTACTGTGAAGTTCAACCTGAAAATAGCGTCCTTCACGTGCAAGGGAGCCTAAACCTCACATTTGCACACACGGGCAAATTCGGGCAAATTCTCTGCTACACGTGCGACGTGGTTCGTATGGTACACGAACATCATGATGCACCTTGTTTTGGCCAGAGGGTTGAGTGGTCGAGATATGGGCAATACCAATTTGAAATGGTCATTGTGCGGGCACGTACTGTGGAGTTCAACCTGAAAATAGCGTCCTTCGCGTGCAAGGGAGCCTAAACCTCACATTTGCACACACGGGCAAATTCGGGCAAATTCTCTGCTACACGTGCGACGTGGTTCATATGGTACGCGAACAGCATGATGCACCTTGTTCTGGCCGGAGGGTTGAGTGGTTGTGATATGGGCAATACCAATTTGGAATGGTCATTGTGCGGGCACGCACTGTTCAGTTCAACCTAAAAATAGCGTCCTTCGCGTGCAAGGGAGCCTAAACCTCACATTTGCACACACGGGCAAATTCGGGCAAATTCTCTGCTACACGTGCGATGTGGTTCGTATGGTACACGAACAACATGCTGCAGCTTGTTCTGGCCAGAGGGTTAAGTGGTCGAGATATGGGCAATACCAATTTGAAATCGGCATTGTGCGGGCACGTACTGTTCGGTTCAACCTGGAAATAAGGTTATTCGCGTGCAAGGGAGCCTGAACCTCACATTTGCGCACACGGGCAAATTCGGGCAAATTCTCTGCTACACGTGCGACGTGGTTCGTATGGTACACGAACAGCATGATGCACCTTGTTCTGGCCAGAGGGTTGAGTGGTCGCGATATGGGCAACACCAATTTGAAATGGGCATTGTGCGGGCACGTACTGTTCAGTTCAACCTGAAAATAGCGTCACTCGTGTGCAAGGGAGCCTAAACCTCACATTTGCACACACGGGCAAATTCGGGCAAATTCTCTGCTACACGTGCGACGTGGTTCATATGGTACGCGAACAGCATGATGCACCTTGTTTTGGCCAGAGGGTTGAGTGGTCGAGATATGGGCAATACCAATTTGAAATGGTCATTGTGCGGGCACGTACTGTGGAGTTCAACCTGAAAATAGCGTCCTTCGCGTGCAAGGGAGCCTACTCCTCACATTTGCACACACGGGCAAATTCGGGCAAATTCTCTGCTACACGTGCGACGTGGTTCATATGGTACGCGAACAGCATGATACACCTTGTTCTGGCCGGAGGGTTGAGTGGTTGTGATATGGGCAATACCAATTTGGAATGGTCATTGTGCGGGCACGCACTGTTCAGTTCAACCTAAAAATAGCGTCCTTCACGTGCAAGGGAGCCTAAACCTCACATTTGCACACACGGGCAAATTCGGGCAAATTCTCTGCTACACGTGCGATGTGGTTCGTATGGTACACGAACAACATGCTGCAGCTTGTTCTGGCCAGAGGGTTAAGTGGTCGAGATATGGGCAATACCAATTTGAAATCGGCATTGTGCGGGCACGTACTGTTCGGTTCAACCTGGAAATAAGGTTATTCGCGTGCAAGGGAGCCTGAACCTCACATTTGCGCACACGGGCAAATTCGGGCAAATTCTCTGCTACACGTGCGACGTGGTTCGTATGGTACACGAACAGCATGATGCAGCTTGTTCTGGCCAGAGGGTTGAGTGGTCGCGATATGGGCAACACCAATTTGAAATGGGCATTGTGCGGGCACGTACTGTTCAGTTCAACCTGAAAATAGCGTCACTCGTGTGCAAGGGAGCCTAAACCTCACATTTGCACACACGGGCAAATTCGGGCAAATTCTCTGCTACACGTGCGACGTGGTTCATATGGTACGCGAACAGCATGATGCACCTTGTTCTGGCCGGAGGGTTGAGTGGTTGTGATATGGGCAATACCAATTTGGAATGGTCATTGTGCGGGCACGCACTGTTCAGTTCAACCTAAAAATAGCGTCCTTCACGTGCAAGGGAGCCTAAACCTCACATTTGCACACACGGGCAAATTCAGGCAAATTCTCTGCTACACGTGCGATGTGGTTCGTATGGTACACGAACAACATGCTGCAGCTTGTTCTGGCCAGAGGGTTAAGTGGTCGAGATATGGGCAATACTGATTTGAAATCGGCATTGTGCGGGCACGTACTGTTCGGTTCAACCTGGAAATAAGGTTATTCGCGTGCAAGGGAGCCTGAACCTCACATTTGCGCACACGGGCAAATTCGGGCAAATTCTCTGCTACACGTGCGACGTGGCTCGTATGGTACACGAACAGCATGATGCAGCTTGTTCTGGCCAGAGGGTTGAGTGGTCGCGATATGGGCAACACCAATTTGAAATGGGCATTGTGCGGGCACGTACTGTTCAGTTCAACCTGAAAATAGCGTCACTCGTGTGCAAGGGAGCCTGAACCTCACATTTGCACACACGGGCAAATTCGGGCAAATTCTCTGCTACATGTGCGAGGTGGTTCGTATGGTACACGAACATCATGATGCACCTTGTTTTGACCAGGGGGTTGAGTTGTCGAGATATGGGCAATACCAATTTGGAATGGTCATTGTGCGGGCACGCACTGTTCAGTTCAACCTGAAAATAGCGTCCTTCACGTGCAAGGGAGCCTAAACCTCACATTTGCACACACGGGCAAATTCGGGCAAATTCTCTGCTACAGGTGCGACGTGGTTCGTATGGTACACGAACAGCATGATGCAGCTTCTTCTGGCAGGAGGGTTGAGTGGTTGTGATATGGCAATACCAATTTGAAATGGGCATTGTGCGGGCAAGTACTGTGAAGCTCAACCTGAAAATAGCGTCATTCGCGTGCAAGGGGGCCTAAAGCCCAGATTTGCGCACACGGGCAAATTCGGGCAAATTCTCTGCTACACGTGCGATGTGGTTCGTATGGTACACGAACAGCATGATGCAGCTTGTTCTGGCCGGAGGGTTGAGTGGTTGGGATATGGGCAATAGCAATTTGAAATGGGCATTGTGCGGGCACGTCCTGTGAAGTTCAACCTGAAAATAGCGTCCTTCGCGTGCAAGGGAGCCTAAAGCCCACATTTGCGCACACGGGCAAATTCGGGCAAATTCTCTGCTACACGTGCGACGTGGTTCGTATGGTACACTAACAGCATGATGCAGCTTGTTCTGGCCAGAGGGTTGAGTGGTCGCGATATGGGCAACACCAATTTGAAATCGGCATTGTGCGGGCACGTACTGTTCAGTTCAACCTGAAAATAGCGTCCTTCGCGTGCAAGGGAGCCTAAACCTCACATTTGCACACACGGGCAAATTCGGGCAAATTCTCTGCTACACGTGCGACGTGGTTCGTATGGTACACGAACATCATGATGCACCTTGTTTTGACCAGGGGGTTGAGTGGTCGAGATATGGGCAATACCAATTTGAAATGGGCATTGTGCGGGCACGTACTGTGAAGTTCAACCTGAAAATAGCATCCTTCACGTGCAAGGGAGCCTAAACCTCACATTTGCACACACGGGCAAATTCGGGCAAATTCTCTGCTACACGTGCGGGGTGGTTCGTATGGTACACGAACATCATGATGCACCTTGTTTTGGCCAGAGGGTTGAGTGGTCGAGATATGGGCAATACCAATTTGAAATGGTCATTGTGCGGGCACGTACTGTGGAGTTCAACCTGAAAATAGCGTCCTTCGCGTGCAAGGGAGCCTAAACCTCACATTTGCACACACGGGCAAATTCAGGCAAATTCTCTGCTACACGTGCGACGTGGTTCATATGGTACGCGAACAGCATGATGCACCTTGTTCTGGCCGGAGGGTTGAGTGGTTGTGATATGGGCAATACCAATTTGGAATGGTCATTGTGCGGGCACGCACTGTTCAGTTCAACCTAAAAATAGCGTCCTTCACGTGCAAGGGAGCCTAAACCTCACATTTGCACACACGGGCAAATTCGGGCAAATTCTCTGCTACACGTGCGATGTGGTTCGTATGGTACACGAACAACATGTTGCAGCTTGTTCTGGCCAGAGGGTTAAGTGGTCGAGATATGGGCAATACCGATTTGAAATCGGCATTGTGCGGGCACGTACTGTTCGGTTCAACCTGGAAATAAGGTTATTCGCGTGCAAGGGAGCCTGAACCTCACATTTGCGCACACGGGCAAATTCGGGCAAATTGTCTGCTACACGTGCGACGTGGTTCGTATGGTACACGAACAGCATGATGCAGCTTGTTCTGGCCAGAGGGTTGAGTGGTCGCGATATGGGCAACACCAATTTGAAATGGGCATTGTGCGGGCACGTACTGTTCAGTTCAACCTGAAAATAGCGTCACTCGTGTGCAAGGGAGCCTGAACCTCACATTTGCACACACGGGCAAATTCGGGCAAATTCTCTGCTACATGTGCGAGGTGGTTCGTATGGTACACGAACATCATAATGCACCTTGTTTTGACCAGGGGGTTGAGTGGTCGAGATATGGGCAATACCAATTTGGAATGGTCATTGTGCGGGCACGCACTGTTCAGTTCAACCTGAAAATAGCGTCCTTCACGTGCAAGGGAGCCTAAACCTCACATTTGCACACACGGGCAAATTCGGGCAAATTCTCTGCTACATGTGCGACGTGGTTCGTATGGTACACGAACAGCATGATGCAGCTTCTTCTGGCAGGAGGGTTGAGTGGTTGTGATATGGCAATACAAATTTGAAATGGGCATTGTGCGGGCACGTACTGTGAAGTTCAACCTGAAAATAGCGTCATTCGCGTGCAAGGGAGCCTAAAGCCCAGATTTGCGCACACGGGCAAATTCGGGCAAATTCTCTGCTACACGTGCGATGTGGTTCGTATGGTACACGAACAGCATGATGCAGCTTGTTCTGGCCGGAGGGTTGAGTGGTTGGGATATGGGCAATACCAATTTGAAATGGGCATTGTGCGGGCACGTACTGTGAAGTTCAACCTGAAAATAGCGTCATTCGCGTGCAAGGGAGCCTAAAGCCCACATTTGCGCACACGGGCAAATTCGGGCAAATTCTCTGCTACACGTGCGACGTGGTTCGTATGGTACACTAACAGCATGATGCAGCTTGTTCTGGCCGGAGGGTTGAGTGGTTGGGATATGGGCAATACCAATTTGAAATGGGCATTGTGCGGGCACGTACTGTGAAGTTCAACCTGAAAATAGCGTCCTTCGCGTGCAAGGGAGCCTAAACCTCACATTTGCACACACGGGCAAATTCGAGCAAATTCTCTGCTACAGGTGCGACGTGGTTCGTATGGTACGCGAACAGCATGATGCACCTTGTTCTGGCCGGAGGGTTGAGTGGTTGTGATATGGGCAATACCAATTTGAA
The DNA here is from genome assembly GCA_964036045.1 of Eutreptiella sp. 'Long Island Sound 2002'. Classification (NCBI taxonomy): domain Eukaryota; phylum Euglenozoa; class Euglenophyceae; order Eutreptiales; family Eutreptiaceae; genus Eutreptiella; species Eutreptiella sp. 'Long Island Sound 2002'. The sequence goes on from OZ038400.1 coordinate 11,619,317, forward strand.
ATGGGCATTTTGCGGGCACGTACTGTTCAGTTCAACCTGAAAATAGCGTCAGTCGTGTGCAAGGGAGCCTGAACCTCACATTTGCACACACGGGCAAATTCGGGCAAATTCTCTGCTACATGTGCGAGGTGGTTCGTATGGTACACGAACATCATGATGCACCTTGTTTTGACCAGGGGGTTGAGTGGTCGAGATATGGGCAATACCAATTTGGAATGGTCATTGTGCGGGCACGCACTGTTCAGTTCAACCTGAAAATAGCGTCCTTCACGTGCAAGGGAGCCTAAACCTCACATTTGCACACACGGGCAAATTCGGGCAAATTCTCTGCTACACGTGCGACGTGGTTCGTATGGTACACGAACAGCATGATGCAGCTTCTTCTGGCAGGAGGGTTGAGTGGTTGTGATATGGCAATACCAATTTGAAATGGGCATTGTGCGGGCACGTACTGTGAAGTTCAACCTGAAAATAGCGTCCTTCACGTGCAAGGGAGCCTAAAGCCCAGATTTGCGCACACGGGCAAATTCGGGCAAATTCTCTGCTACACGTGCGATGTGGTTCGTATGGTACACGAACAGCATGATGCAGCTTGTTCTGGCCCGAGGGTTGAGTGGTTGGGATATGGGCAATACCAATTTGAAATGGGCATTGTGCGGGCACGTACTGTGAAGTTCAACCTGAAAATAGCGTCATTCGCGTGCAAGGGAGCCTAAAGCCCACATTTGCGCACACGGGCAAATTCGGGCAAATTCTCTGCTACACGTGCGACGTAGTTCGTATGGTACACTAACAGCATGATGCAGCTTGTTCTGGCCAGAGGGTTGAGTGGTCGCGATATGGGCAATACCAATTTGAAATCGGCATTGTGCGGGCACGTACTGTTCAGTTCAACCTGAAAATAGCTTCCTTCGCGTGCAAGGGAGCCTAAACCTCACATTTGCACACACGGGCAAATTCGAGCAAATTCTCTGCTACAGGTGCGACGTGGTTCGTATGGTACGCGAACAGCATGATGCACCTTGTTCTGGCCGGAGGGTTGAGTGGTTGTGATATGGGCAATACCAATTTGGAATGGTCATTGTGCGGGCACGCACTGTTCAGTTCAACCTGAAAATAGCGTCCTTCACGTGCAAGGGAGCCTAAACCTCACATTTGCACACACGGGCAAATTCGGGCAAATTCTCTGCTACACGTCCGATGTGGTTCGTATGGTACACGAACAGCATGATGCAGCTTCTTCTGGCAGGAGGGTTGAGTGGTTGTGATATGGGCAATACCAATTTGAAATGGGCATTGTGCGGGCACGTACTGTGAAGTTCAACCTGAAAATAGCGTCATTCGCGTGCAAGGGAGCCTAAAGCCCAGATTTGCGCACACGGGCAAATTCGGGCAAATTCTCTGCTACACGTGCGATGTGGTTCGTATGGTACACGAACAGCATGATGCAGCTTGTTCTGGCCGGAGGGTTGAGTGGTTGGGATATGGGCAATACCAATTTGAAATGGGCATTGTGCGGGCACGTACTGTGAAGTTCAACCTGAAAATAGCGTCATTCGCGTGCAAGGGAGCCTAAAGCCCACATTTGCGCACACGGGCAAATTCGGGCAAATTCTCTGCTACATGTGCGAGGTGGTTCGTATGGTACACGAACATCATGATGCACCTTGTTTTGACCAGGGGGTTGAGTGGTCGAGATATGGGCAATACCAATTTGGAATGGTCATTGTGCGGGCACGCACTGTTCAGTTCAACCTGAAAATAGCGTCCTTCACGTGCAAGGGAGCCTAAACCTCACATTTGCACACACGGGCAAATTCGAGCAAATTCTCTGCTACAGCTGCGACGTGGTTCGTATGGTACACGAACAGCATGATGCAGCTTGTTCTGGCCAGAGGGTTGAGTGGTCGCGATATGGGCAACACCAAATTGAAATGGGCATTGTGCGGGCACGTACTGTTCAGTTCAACCTGAAAATAGCATCACTCGTGTGCAAGGGAGCCTGAACCTCACATTTGCACACACGGGCAGATTCGGGCAAATTCTCTGCTACATGTGCGAGGTGGTTCGTATGGTACACGAACAGCATGATGCAGCTTGTTCTGGCCAGAGGGTTGAGTGGTCGCGATATGGGCAACACCAAATTGAAATGGTCATTGTGCGGGCACGCACTGTTCAGTTGAACCTGAAAATAGCGTCCTTCACGTGCAAGGGAGCCTAAACCTCACATTTGCACACACGGGCAAATTCGGGCAAATTCTCTGCTACACGTGCGACGTGGTTCGTATGGTACACGAACAGCATGATGCAGCTTCTTCTGGCAGGAGGGTTGAGCGGTTGTGATATGGGCAATACCAATTTGAAATGGGCATTGTGCGGGCACGTACTGTGAAGTTCAACCTGAAAATAGCGTCCTTCGCGTGCAAGGGAGCCTAAAGCCCAGATTTGCGCACACGGGCAAATTCGGGCAAATTCTCTGCTACACGTGCGATGTGGTTCATATGGTACACGAACAGCATGATGCAGCTTGTTCTGGCCGGAGGGTTGAGTGGTTGGGATATGGGCAATACCAATTTGAAATGGGCATTGTGCGGGCACGTACTGTGAAGTTCAACCTGAAAATAGCGTCATTCGCGTGCAAGGGAGCCTAAAGCCCACATTTGCGCACACGGGCAAATTCGGGCAAATTCTCTGCTACACGTGCGACGTGGTTCGTATGGTACACTAACAGCATGATGCAGCTTGTTCTGGCCAGAGGGTTGAGTGGTCGCGATATGGGCAATACCAATTTGAAATCGGCATTGTGCGGGCACGTACTGTTCAGTTCAACCTGAAAATAGCGTCCTTCGCGTGCAAGGGAGCCTAAACCTCACATTTGCACACACGGGCAAATTCGAGCAAATTCTCTGCTACAGGTGCGACGTGGTTCGTATGGTACGCGAACAGCATGATGCACCTTGTTCTGGCCGGAGGGTTGAGTGGTTGTGATATGGGCAATACCAATTTGAAACGGGCATTGTGCGGGCACGTACTGTGAAGTTCAACCTGGAAATAAGGTTATTCGCGTGCAAGGGAGACTGAATCTCACATTTGCACACACGGGCAAATTCGGGCAAATTCTCTGCTACACGTGCGGGGTGGTTCGTATGGTACACGAACATCATGATGCACCTTGTTTTGGCCAGAGGGTTAAGTGGTCGAGATATGGGCAATACCAATTTGAAATCGGCATTGTGCGGGCACGTACTGTTCAGTTCAACCTGAAAATAGCGTCCTTCGCGTGCAAGGGAGCCTAAACCTCACATTTGCACACACGGGCAAATTCGAGCAAATTCTCTGCTACAGGTGCGACGTGGTTCGTATGGTACGCGAACAGCATGATGCACCTTGTTCTGGCCGGAGGGTTGAGTGGTTGTGATATGGGCAATACCTATTTGAAATGGGCATTGTGCGGGCACGTACTGTGAAGTTCAACCTGAAAATAGCGTCCTTCGCGTGCAAGGGAGCCTAAACCTCACATTTCCACACACGTGCAAATTCGGGCAAATTCTCTGCTACACGTGCGACGTGGTTCGTATGGTACACGAACATCATGATGCACCTTGTTTTGGCCAGAGGGTTGAGTGGTCGAGATATGGGCAATACCAATTTGAAATTGTCATTATGCGGGCACGCACTGTTCAGTTCAACCTGAAAATAGCGTCATTCGCGTGCAAGGGAGCCTAAAACCCACATATGCGCACACGGGCAGATTCGAGCAAATTCTCTGCTACAGGTGCGACGTGGTTCGTATGGTACACTAACAGCATGATGCAGCTTGTTCTGGCCAGAGGGTTGAGTGGTCGAGATATGGGCAATACCAATTTGAAATGGGCATTGTGCGGGCACGTACTGTTCAGTTCAACCTGGAAATAGCGTCATTAGCGTGCAACGGAGCCTGAACCTCACATTTGCACACACGTGCAGATTCGGGCAAATTCTCTGCTACACGTGCGACGTGGTTCGTATGGTACGCGAACAGCATGATGCAGCTTGTTCTGGCCAGAGGGTTGAGTGGTCGAGATATGGGCAATACCAATTTGAAATGGGCATTGTGCGGGCACGTACTTTTCGGTTCAACCTGAAAATAGTGTCACTCGTGTGCAAGGGAGCCTAAACCTCACATTTGCACACACGGGCAAATTCGGGCAAATTCTCTGCTACACGTGCGATGTGGTTCGTATGGTACACGAACAGCATGATGCAGCTTGTTCTGGCCGGAGGGTTGAGTGGTTGTGATATGGGCAATACCAATTTGAAATGGGCATTGTGCGGGCACGTACTGTGGAGTTCAACCTGAAAATAGCGTCATTCGCGTGCAAGGGAGCCTAAAACCCACATATGCGCACACGGGCAAATTCGAGCAAATTCTCTGCTACAGGTGCGACGTGGTTCCTATGGTACACGAACATCATGATGCAGCTTTGTCTGGCCTGAGGGTTGAGTGGTCGAGATATGGGCAACACCAATTTGAAACGGGCATTGTGCGGACACGTACTGTTCAGTTCAACCTGAAAATAGCGTCACTCGTGTGCAAGGGAGCCTAAAGCCCAGATTTGCGCACACGGGCAAATTCGGGCAAATTCTCTGCTACACGTGCGACGTGGTTCGTATGGTACATGAACAGCATGATGCAGCTTGTTCTGGCCAGAGGGTTGAGTGGTCGCGATATGGGCAACACCAATTTGAAACGGGCATTGTGCGGACACGTACTGTTCAGTTCAACCTGAAAATAGCGTCACTCGTGTGCAAGGGAGCCTGAACCTCACATTTGCACACACGGGCAAATTCGGGCAAATTCTCTGCTACATGTGCGAGGTGGTTCGTATGGTACATGAACATCATGATGCACCTTGTTTTGACCAGGGGGTTGAGTGGTCGAGATATGGGCAATACCAAATTGAAGCGGGTATTGTGCGGGCACGTACTGCGAAGTTCAACCTGAAAATAGCGTCATTCGCGTGCAAGGGAGCCTAAAGCCCAGATTTGCGCACACGGGCTAATTCGGGCAAATTCTCTGCTACACGTGCGATGTGGTTCGTATGGTACACGAACATCATGATGCACCTTGTTTTGACCAGGGGGTTGAGTGGTCGAGATATGGGCAATACCAATTTGGAATGGTCATTGTGCGGGCACGCACTGTTCATTTCAACCTGAAAATAGCGTCCTTCACGTGCAAGGGAGCCTAAACCTCACATTTGCACACACGGGCAAATTCGGGCAAATTCTCTGCTACACGTGCGACGTGGTTCGTATGGTACACTAACAGCATGATGCAGCTTGTTGTGCCCAGAGGGTTGAGTGGTTGAGAAATGGGCAATACCAAATTGAAACGGCCATTGTGCGGGCACGTACTGTTCAGTTCAACCTGAAAATAGCGTCATTCGCGTGCAAGGGAGCCTAAAGCCCAGATTTGCGCACACGGGCAAATTCGGGCAAATTCTCTGCTACACGTGCGATGTGGTTCGTATGGTACACGAACATCATGATGCACCTTGTTTTGACCAGGGGGTTGAGTGGTCGAGATATGGGCAATACCAATTTGGAATGGTCATTGTGCGGGCACGCACTCTTCAGTTCAACCTGAAAATAGCGTCCTTCACGTGCAAGGGAGCCTAAACCTCACATTTGCACACACGGGCAAATTCGGGCAAATTCTCTGCTACACGTGCGACGTGGTTCGTATGGTACACTAACAGCATGATGCAGCTTGTTCTGGCCAGAGGGTTGAGTGTTCGAGATATGGGCAATACCAATTTGAAATTGGCATTGTGCGGGCACGCACTGTTCAGTTCAACCTGAAAATAGCGTCCTTCACGTGCAAGGGAGCCTAAACCTCACATTTGCACACACGGGCAAATTCGGGCAAATTCTCTGCTACACGTGCGACGTGGTTCATATGGTACACGAATAGCATGATGCAGCTTGTTGTGGCCAGAGGGTTGAGTGGTTGAGATATGGGCAATACCAAATTGAAACGGGTATTGTGCGGGCACGTACTATTCAGTTCAACCTGAAAATAGCGTCATTCGCGTGCAAGGGAGCCTAAAACCCACATATGCGGACACGGGCAAATTCGAGCAAATTCTCTGCTACAGGTGCGACGTGCTTCGTATGGTACACGAACAACATGCTGCAGCTTGTTCTGGCCAGAGGGTTGAGTGGTCGAGATATGGGCAATACCAATTTGAAATCGGCATTGTGCGGGCACGTACTGTTCGGTTCAACCTGGAAATAAGGTTATTCGCGTGCAAGGGAGCCTGAACCTCACATTTGCGCACACGGGCAAATTCGGGCAAATTCTCTGCTACACGTGCGGGGTGGTTCGTATGGTACACGAACATCATGATGCACCTTGTTTTGGCCAGAGGGTTGAGTGGTCGAGATATGGGCAATACCAAATTGAAATGGTCATTGTGCGGGCACGCACTGTTCAGTTCAACCTGAAAATAGTGTCCTTCGCGTGCAAGGGAGCCTAAACCCCACATTTGCACACACGGGCAAATTCGGGCAAATTCTCTGCTACACGTGCGACGTGGTTCGTATGGTACACGAACAGCATGATGCAGCTTGTTCTGGCCAGAGGGTTGAGTGGTCGCGATATGGGCAACACCAATTTGAAATGGGCATTGTGCGGGCACGTACTGTTCAGTTCAACCTGAAAATAGCGTCCTTCGCGTGCAAGGGAGCCTAAACCTCACATTTGCACACACGGGCAAATTCGGGCAAACTCTCTGCTACACGTGCGACGTGGTTCGTATGGTACACGAACAGCATGATGCAGCTTGTTCTGGCCAGAGGGTTGAGTGGTTGTGATATGGGCAATACCAATTTGAAATGGGCATTGTGCGGGCACGTACTGTGAAGTTCAACCTGAAAATAGCGTCACTCGTGTGCAAGGGAGCCTAAACCTCACATTTGCATACACCGGCAAATTCGGGCAAATTCTCTGCTACACGTGCGACGTGGTTCGTATGGTACACGAACAGCATGATGCAGCTTGTTCTGGCTGGAGGGTTGAGTGGTTGTGATATGGGCAATACCAATTTGAAATCGGCATTGTGCGGGCACGTACTGTTCGGTTCAACCTGAAAATAGCGCCCTTCACGTGCAAGGGAGCCTAAACCTCACATTTGCACACACGGGCAAATTCGGGCAAATTCTCTGCTACACGTGCGACGTGGTTCGTATGGTACACGAACAGCATGATGCAGCTTGTTCTGGCCGGAGGGTTGAGTGGTTGTGATATGGGCAATACCAGTTTGAAATGGGCATTGTGCGGGCACGTACTGTGAAGTTCAACCTGAAAATAGCGTCATTCGCGTGCAAGGGAGCCTAAAGCCCAGATTTGCGCACACGGGCAAATTCGGGCAAATTCTCTGCTACACGTGCGATGTGGTTCGTATGGTACACGAACAACATGCTGCAGCTTGTTCTGGCCAGAGGGTTAAGTGGTCGAGATATGGGCAATACCGATTTGAAATCGGCATTGTGCGGGCACGTACTGTTCGGTTCAACCTGGAAATAAGGTTATTCGCGTGCAAGGGAGCCTGAACCTCACATTTGCACACACGGGCAAATTCGGGCAAATTCTCTGCTACACGTGCAACGTGGTTCGTATGGTACACGAATAGCATGATGCAGCTTGTTGTGGCCAGAGGGTTGAGTGGTTGAGATATGGGCAATACCAAATTGAAACGGCCATTGTGCGGGCACGTACTGTTCAGTTCAACCTGAAAATAGCGTCATTCGCGTGCAAGGGAGCCTAAAGCCCAGATTTGCGCACACGGGCAAATTCGGGCAAATTCTCTGCTACACGTGCGATGTGGTTCGTATGGTACACGAACAACATGCTGCAGCTTGTTCTGGCCATAGGGTTAAGTGGTCAAGATATGGGCAATACCAATTTGAAATCGGCATTGTGCGGGCACGTACTGTGAAGTTCAACCTGGAAATAAGGTTATTCGCGTGCAAGGGAGCCTGAACCTCACATTTGCACACACGGGCAAATTCGGGCAAATTCTCTGCTACACATGCGACGTGGTTCGTATGGTACACGAATAGCATGATGCAGCTTGTTGTGGCCAGAGGGTTGAGTGGTTGAGATATGGGCAATACCAAATTGAAACGGCCATTGTGCGGGCACGTACTGTTCAGTTCAACCTGAAAATAGCGTCATTCGCGTGCAAGGGAGCCTGGAGCCCAGATTTGCGCACACGGGCAAATTCGGGCAAATTCTCTGCTACACGTGCGATGTGGTTCGTATGGTACACGAACATCATGATGCACCTTGTTTTGACCACGGGGTTGAGTGTTCGAGATATGGGCAATACCAATTTGGAATGGTCATTGTGCGGGCACGCACTGTTCAGTTCAACCTGAAAATAGCGTCCTTCATGTGCAAGGGAGCCTAAACCTCACATTTGCACACACGGGCAAATTCGGGCCAATTCTCTGGTACACGTGCGACGTGGTTCGTATGGTACACGAACATCATGATGCACCTTGTTTTGACCAGGGGGTTGAGTGGTCGAGATATGGGCAATACCGATTTGGAATGGTCATTGTGCGGGCACGCACTGTTCAGTTCAACCTGAAAATAGCGTCCTTCACGTGCAAGGGAGCCTAAACCTCACATTTGCACACACGGGCAAATTCGGGCAAATTCTCTGCTACACGTGCGGGGTGGTTCGTATGGTACACGAACATCATGATGCACCTTGTTTTGGCCAGAGGGTTGAGTGGTCGAGATATGGGCAATACCAATTTGAAATGGTCATTGTGCGGGCACGCACTGTTCAGTTCAACCTGAAAATAGTGTCCTTCGCGTGCAAGGGAGCCTAAACCCCACATTTGCACACACGGGCAAATTCGGGCAAATTCTCTGCTACACGTGCGACGTGGTTCGTATGGTACACGAACAGCATGATGCAGCTTGTTCTGGCCAGAGGGTTGAGTGGTCGCGATATGGGCAACACCAATTTGAAATGGGCATTGTGCGGGCACGTACTGTTCAGTTCAACCTGAAAATAGCGTCCTTCGCGTGCAAGGGAGCCTAAACCTCACATTTGCACACACGGGCAAATTCGGGCAAATTCTCTGCTACACGTGCGACGTGGTTCGTATGGTACACGAACAGCATGATGCAGCTTTTTCTGGCCAGAGGGTTGAGTGGTTGTGATATGGGCAATACCAATTTGAAATGGGCATTGTGCGGGCACGTACTGTGAAGTTCAACCTGAAAATAGCGTCACTCGTGTGCAAGGGAGCCTAAACCTCACATTTGCATACACGGGCAAATTCGGGCAAATTCTCTGCTACACGTGCGACGTGGTTCGTATGGTACAGGAACAGCATGATGCAGCTTGTTCTGGCCGGAGGGTTGAGTGGTTGTGATATGGGCAATACCAATTTGAAATGGGCATTGTGCGGGCACGTACTGTGAAGTTGGACCTGAAAATAGCGTCATTCGCGTGCAAGGGAGCCTAAAGCCCAGATTTGCGCACACGGGCAAATTCGGGCAAATTCTCTGCTACACGTGCGATGTGGTTCGTATGGTACACGAACAACATGCTGCAGCTTGTTCTGGCCATAGGGTTAAGTGGTCGAGATATGGGCAATACCAATTTGAAATCGGCATTGTCCGGGCACGTACTGTGAAGTTCAACCTGGAAATAAGGTTATTCGCGTGCAAGGGAGCCTGAACCTCAGATTTGCACACACGGGCAAATTCGGGCAAATTCTCTGCTACACATGCGACGTGGTTCGTATGGTACACGAATAGCATGATGCAGCTTGTTGTGGCCAGAGGGTTGAGTGGTTGAGATATGGGCAATACCAAATTGAAACGGCCATTGTGCGGGCACGTACTGTTCAGTTCAACCTGAAAATAGCGTCATTCGCGTGCAAGGGAGCCTAAAGCCCAGATTTGCGCACACGGGCAAATTCGGGCAAATTCTCTGCTACACGTGCGATGTGGTTCGTATGGTACACGAACATCATGATGCACCTTGTTTTGACCAGGGGGTTGAGTGGTCGAGATATGGGCAATACCAATTTGGAATGGTCATTGTGCGGGCACGCGCTGTTCAGTTCAACCTGAAAATAGCGTCCTTCATGTGCAAGGGAGCCTAAACCTCACATTTGCACACACGGGCAAATTCGGGCAAATTCTCTGCTACACGTGCGACGTGGTTCGTATGGTACACGAACATCATGATGCACCTTGTTTTGACCAGGGGGTTGAGTGGTCGAGATATGGGCAATACCAATTTAGAATGGTCATTGTGCGGGCACGCACTGTTCAGTTCAACCTGAAAATAGCGTCCTTCACGTGCAAGGGAGCCTAAACCGCACATTTGCACACACGGGCAAATTCGGGCAAATTCTCTGCTACACGTGCGACGTGGTTCATATGGTACACGAATAGCATGATGCAGCTTGTTGTGGCCAGAGGGTTGAGTGGTTGAGATATGGGCAATACCAAATTGAAACGGTTATTGTGCGGGCACGTACTGCGAAGTTCAACCTGAAAATAGTGTCCTTCGCGTGCAAGGGAGCCTAAACCCCACATTTGCACAGACGGGCAAATTCGGGCAAATTCTCTGCTACACGTGCGACGTGGTTCGTATGGTACACGAACAGCATGATGCAGCTTGTTCTGGCCAGAGGGTTGTGTGCTTGTGATATGGGCAATACCAATTTGAAATGGGCATTGTGCGGGCACGTACTGTGAAGTTCAACCTGAAAATAGCGTCACTCGTGTGCAAGGGAGCCTAAACCTCACATTTGCACACACGGGCAAATTCGGGCCAATTCTCTGGTACACGTGCGACGTGGTTCGTATGGTACACGAACATCATGATGCACCTTGTTTTGACCAGGGGGTTGAGTGGTCGAGATATGGGCAATACCGATTTGGAATGGTCATTGTGCGGGCACGCACTGTTCAGTTCAACCTGAAAATAGCGTCCTTCACGTGCAAGGGAGCCTAAACCTCACATTTGCACACACGGGCAAATTCGGGCAAATTCTCTGCTACACGTGCGGGGTGGTTCGTATGGTACACGAACATCATGATGCACCTTGTTTTGGCCAGAGGGTTGAGTGGTCGAGATATGGGCAATACCAATTTGAAATGGTCATTGTGCGGGCACGCACTGTTCAGTTCAACCTGAAAATAGTGTCCTTCGCGTGCAAGGGAGCCTAAACCCCACATTTGCACACACGGGCAAATTCGGGCAAATTCTCTGCTACACGTGCGACGTGGTTCGTATGGTACACGAACAGCATGATGCAGCTTGTTCTGGCCAGAGGGTTGAGTGGTCGCGATATGGGCAACACCAATTTGAAATGGGCATTGTGCGGGCACGTACTGTTCAGTTCAACCTGAAAATAGCGTCCTTCGCGTGCAAGGGAGCCTAAACCTCACATTTGCACACACGGGCAAATTCGGGCAAATTCTCTGCTACACGTGCGACGTGGTTCGTATGGTACACGAACAGCATGATGCAACTTTTTCTGGCCAGAGGGTTGAGTGGTTGTGATATGGGCAATACCAATTTGAAATGGGCATTGTGCGGGCACGTACTGTGAAGTTCAACCTGAAAATAGCGTCACTCGTGTGCAAGGGAGCCTAAACCTCACATTTGCATACACGGGCAAATTCGGGCAAATTCTCTGCTACACGTGCGACGTGGTTCGTATGGTACACGAACAGCATGATGCAGCTTGTTCTGGCCGGAGGGTTGAGTGGTTGTGATATGGGCAATACCAATTTGAAATCGGCATTGTGCGGGCACGTACTGTTCAGTTCAACCTGAAAATAGCGTCCTTCACGTGCAAGGGAGCCTAAACCTCACATTTGCACACACGGGCAAATTCGGGCAAATCCTCTGCTACACGTGCGACGTGGTTCGTATGGTACACGAACAGCATGATGCAGCTTGTTCTGGCCGGATGGTTGAGTGGTTGTGATATGGGCAATACCAATTTGAAATGGGCATTGTGCGGGCACGTACTGTGAAGTTCAACCTGAAAATAGCGTCATTCGCGTGCAAGGGAGCCTAAAGCCCAGATTTGCGCACACGGGCAAATTCGGGCAAATTCTCTGCTACACGTGCGATGTGGTTCGTATGGTACACGAACAACATGCTGCAGCTTGTTCTGGCCATAGGGTTAAGTGGTCGAGATATGGGCAATACCAATTTGAAATCGGCATTGTGCGGGCACGTACTGTGAAGTTCAACCTGGAAATAAGGTTATTCGCGTGCAAGGGAGCCTGAACCTCACATTTGCACACACGGGCAAATTCAGGCAAATTCTCTGCTACACGTGCGACGTGGTTCGTATGGTACACGAATAGCATGATGCAGCTTGTTGTGGCCAGAGGGTTGAGTGGTTGAGATATGGGCAATACCAATTTGAAATGGGCATTGTGCGGGCACGTAGTGTGAAGTTCAACCTGAAAATAGCGTCATTCGCGTGCAAGGGAGCCTAAAGCCCAGATTTGCGCACACGGGCAAATTCGGGCAAATTCTCTGCTACACGTGCGATGTGGTTCGTATGGTACACGAACAACATGCTGCAGCTTGTTCTGGCCATAGGGTTAAGTGGTCGAGATATGGGCAATACCAATTTGAAATCGGCATTGTGCGGGCACGTACTGTGAAGTTCAACCTGGAAATAAGGTTATTCGCGTGCAAGGGAGCCTGAACCTCACATTTGCACACACGGGCAAATTCGGGCAAATTCTCTGCTACACATGCGACGTGGTTCGTATGGTACACGAATAGCATGATGCAGCTTGTTGTGGCCAGAGGGTTGAGTGGTTGAGATATGGGCAATACCAAATTGAAACGGCCATTGTGCGGGCACGTACTGTTCAGTTCAACCTGAAAATAGCGTCATTCGCGTGCAAGGGAGCCTAAAGCCCAGATTTGCGCACACGGGCAAATTCGGGCAAATTCTCTGCTACACGTGCGATGTGGTTCGTATGGTACACGAACATCATGATGCACCTTGTTTTGACCAGGGGGTTGAGTGGTCGAGATATGGGCAATACCAATTTGGAATGGTCATTGTGCGGGCACGCGCTGTTCAGTTCAACCTGAAAATAGCGTCCTTCATGTGCAAGGGAGCCTAAACCTCACATTTGCACACACGGGCAAATTCGGGCAAATTCTCTGCTACACGTGCGACGTGGTTCGTATGGTACACGAACATCATGATGCACCTTGTTTTGACCAGGGGGTTGAGTGGTCGAGATATGGGCAATACCAATTTAGAATGGTCATTGTGCGGGCACGCACTGTTCAGTTCAACCTGAAAATAGCGTCCTTCACGTGCAAGGGAGCCTAAACCGCACATTTGCACACACGGGCAAATTCGGGCAAATTCTCTGCTACACGTGCGACGTGGTTCATATGGTACACGAATAGCATGATGCAGCTTGTTGTGGCCAGAGGGTTGAGTGGTTGAGATATGGGCAATACCAAATTGAAACGGTTATTGTGCGGGCACGTACTGCGAAGTTCAACCTGAAAATAGTGTCCTTCGCGTGCAAGGGAGCCTAAACCCCACATTTGCACACACGGGCAAATTCGGGCAAATTCTCTGCTACACGTGCGACGTGGTTCGTATGGTACACGAACAGCATGATGCAGCTTGTTCTGGCCAGAGGGTTGTGTGCTTGTGATATGGGCAATACCAATTTGAAATGGGCATTGTGCGGGCACGTACTGTGAAGTTCAACCTGAAAATAGCGTCACTCGCGTGCAAGGGAGCCTAAACCTCACATTTGCACACACGGGCAAATTCGGGCCAATTCTCTGGTACACGTGCGACGTGGTTCGTATGGTACACGAACATCATGATGCACCTTGTTTTGACCAGGGGGTTGAGTGGTCGAGATATGGGCAATACCGATTTGGAATGGTCATTGTGCGGGCACGCACTGTTCAGTTCAACCTGAAAATAGCGTCCTTCACGTGCAAGGGAGCCTAAACCTCACATTTGCACACACGGGCAAATTCGGGCAAATTCTCTGCTACACGTGCGGGGTGGTTCGTATGGTACACGAACATCATGATGCACCTTGTTTTGGCCAGAGGGTTGAGTGGTCGAGATATGGGCAATACCAATTTGAAATGGTCATTGTGCGGGCACGCACTGTTCAGTTCAACCTGAAAATAGTGTCCTTCGCGTGCAAGGGAGCCTAAACCCCACATTTGCACACACGGGCAAATTCGGGCAAATTCTCTGCTACACGTGCGACGTGGTTCGTATGGTACACGAACAGCATGATGCAGCTTGTTCTGGCCAGAGGGTTGAGTGGTCGCGATATGGGCAACACCAATTTGAAATGGGCATTGTGCGGGCACGTACTGTTCAGTTCAACCTGAAAATAGCGTCCTTCGCGTGCAAGGGAGCCTAAACCTCACATTTGCACACACGGGCAAATTCGGGCAAATTCTCTGCTACACGTGCGACATGGTTCGTATGGTACACGAACAGCATGATGCAGCTTTTTCTGGCCAGAGGGTTGAGTGGTTGTGATATGGGCAATACCAATTTGAAATGGGCATTGTGCGGGCACGTACTGTGAAGTTCAACCTGAAAATAGCGTCACTCGTGTGCAAGGGAGCCTAAACCTCACATTTGCATACACGGGCAAATTCGGGCAAATTCTCTGCTACACGTGCGACGTGGTTCGTATGGTACACGAACAGCATGATGCAGCTTGTTCTGGCCGGAGGGTTGAGTGGTTGTGATATGGGCAATACCAATTTGAAATCGGCATTGTGCGGGCACGTACTGTTCAGTTCAACCTGAAAATAGCGTCCTTCACGTGCAAGGGAGCCCAAACCTCACATTTGCACACACGGGCAAATTCGGGCAAATCCTCTGCTACACGTGCGACGTGGTTCGTATGGTACACGAACAGCATGATGCAGCTTGTTCTGGCCGGAGGGTTGAGTGGTTGTGATATGGGCAATACCAATTTGAAATGGGCATTGTGCGGGCACGTACTGTGAAGTTCAACCTGAAAATAGCGTCATTCGCGTGCAAGGGAGCCTAAAGCCCAGATTTGCGCACACGGGCAAATTCGGGCAAATTCTCTGCTACACGTGCGATGTGGTTCGTATGGTACACGAACAACATGCTGCAGCTTGTTCTGGCCATAGGGTTAAGTGTTCGAGATATGGGCAATACCAATTTGAAATCGGCATTGTGCGGGCACGTACTGTGAAGTTCAACCTGGAAATAAGGTTATTCGCGTGCAAGGGAGCCTGAACCTCACATTTGCACACACGGGCAAATTCGGGCAAATTCTCTGCTACACGTGCGACGTGGTTCGTATGGTACACGAATAGCATGATGCAGCTTGTTGTGGCCAGAGGGTTGAGTGGTTGAGATATGGGCAATACCAAATTGAAACGGCCATTGTGCGGGCACGTACTGTTCAGTTCAACCTGAAAATAGCGTCATTCGCGTGCAAGGGAGCCTAAAGCCCAGATTTGCGCACACGGGCAAATTCGGGCAAATTCTCTGCTACACGTGCGATGTGGTTCGTATGGTACACGAACAACATGCTGCAGCTTGTTCTGGCCATAGGGTTAAGTGGTCGAGATATGGGCAATACCAATTTGAAATCGGCATTGTGCGGGCACGTACTGTGAAGTTCAACCTGGGAATAAGGTTATTCGCGTGCAAGGGAGCCTGAACCTCACATTTGCACACACGGGCAAATTCGGGCAAATTCTCTGCTACACATGCGACGTGGTTCGTATGGTACACGAATAGCATGATGCAGCTTGTTGTGGCCAGAGGGTTGAGTGGTTGAGATATGGGCAATACCAAATTGAAACGGCCATTGTGCGGGCACGTACTGTTCAGTTCAACCTGAAAATAGCGTCATTCGCGTGCAAGGGAGCCTAAAGCCCAGATTTGCGCACACGGGCAAATTCGGGCAAATTCTCTGCTACACGTGCGATGTGGTTCGTATGGTACACGAAGATCATGATGCACCTTGTTTTGACCAGGGGGTTGAGTGGTCGAGATATGGGCAATACCAATTTGGAATGGTCATTGTGCGGGCACGCGCTGTTCAGTTCAACCTGAAAATAGCGTCCTTCATGTGCAAGGGAGCCTAAACCTCACATTTGCACACACGGGCAAATTCGGGGAAATTCTCTGCTACACGTGCGACGTGGTTCGTATGGTACACGAACATCATGATGCACCTTGTTTTGACCAGGGGGTTGAGTGGTCGAGATATGGGCAATACCAATTTGGAATGGTCATTGTGCGGGCACGCACTGTTCAGTTCAACCTGAAAATAGCGTCCTTCACGTGCAAGGGAGCCTAAACCTCACATTTGCACACACGGGCAAATTCGGGCAAATTCTCTGCTACACGTGCGACGTGGTTCATATGGTACACGAATAGCATGATGCAGCTTGTTGTGGCCAGAGGGTTGAGTGGTTGAGATATGGGCAATACCAAATTGAAACGGTTATTGTGCGGGCACGTACTGCGAAGTTCAACCTGAAAATAGTGTCCTTCGCGTGCAAGGGAGCCTAAACCCCACATTTGCACACACGGGCAAATTCGGGCAAATTCTCTGCTACACGTGCGACGTGGTTCGTATGGTACACGAACAGCATGATGCAGCTTGTTCTGGCCAGAGGGTTGTGTGCTTGTGATATGGGCAATACCAATTTGAAATGGGCATTGTGCGGGCACGTACTGTGAAGTTCAACCTGAAAATAGCGTCACTCGTGTGCAAGGGAGCCTAAACCTCACATTTGCACACACGGGCGAATTCGGGCAAATTCTCTGCTACACGTGCGATGTGGTTCGTATGGTACACGAACAGCATGATGCAGCTTGTTCTGGCCGGAGGGTTGAGTGGTTGTGATATGGGCAATACCAATTTGAAATCGGCATTGTGCGGGCACGTACTGTTCAGTTCAACCTGAAAATAGTGTCCTTCACGTGCAAGGGAGCCTAAACCTCACATTTGCACACACGGGCAAATTCGGGCAAATTCTCTGCTACACGTGCGACGTGGTTCGTATGGTACACGAACAGCATGATGCAGCTTGTACTGGCCGGAGGGTTGAGTGGTTGTGATATGGGCAATACCAATTTGAAATGGGCATTGTGCGGGCACGTACTGTGAAGTTCAACCTGAACATAGCGTCATTCGCGTGCAAGGGAGCCTAAAGCCCAGATTTGCGCACACGGGCAAATTCGGGCAAATTCTCTGCTACACGTGCGATGTGGTTCGTATGGTACACGAACAACATGCTGCAGCTTGTTCTGGCCAGAGGGTTAAGTGGTCGAGATATGGGCAATACCAATTTGAAATCGGCATTGTGCGGGCACGTACTGTTCGGTTCAACGTAGAAATAAGGTTATTCGCGTGCAAGGGAGCCTGAACCTCACATTTGTACACACGGGCAAATTCGGGCAAATTCTCTGCTACACGTGCGACGTGGTTTGTATGGTACACGAATAGCATGATGCAGCTTGTTGTGGCCAGAGGGTTGAGTGGTTGAGATATGGGCAATACCAAATTGAAACGGCCATTGTGCGGGCACGTACTGTTCAGTTCAACCTGAAATCAGCGTCATTCGCGTGCAAGGGAGCCTAAAGCCCAGATTTGCGCACACGGGCAAATTCGGGCAAATTCTCTGCTACACGTGCGATGTGGTTCGTATGGTACACGAACAACATGCTGCAGCTTGTTCTGGCCAGAGGGTTAAGTGGTCGAGATATGGGCAATACCAATTTGAAATCGGCATTGTGCGGGCACGTACTGTGAAGTTCAACCTGGAAATAAGGTTATTCGCGTGCAAGGGAGCCTGAACCTCACATTTGCACACACGGGCAAATTCGGGCAAATTCTCTGCTACACGTGCGACGTGGTTCGTATGGTACACGAATAGCATGATGCAGCTTGTTGTGGCCAGAGGGTTGAGTGGTTGAGATATGGGCAATACCAAATTGAAACGGCCATTGTGCGGGCACGTACTGTTCAGTTCAACCTGAAAATAGCGTCATTCGCGTGCAAGGGAGCCTAAAGCCCAGATTTGCGCACACGGGCAAATTCGGGCAAATTCTCCGCTACACGTGCGATGTGGTTCGTATGGTACACGAACATCATGATGCACCTTGTTTTGACCAGGGGGTTGAGTGGTCGAGATATGGGCAATACCAATTTGGAATGGTCATTGTGCGGGCACGCACTGTTCAGTTCAACCTGAAAATATCGTCCTTCACGTGCAAGGGAGCCTAAACCTCACATTTGCACGCACCGGCGAATTCGGGCAAATTCTCTGCTACACGTGCGACGTGGTTCGTATGGTACACGAACATCATGATGCACCTTGTTTTGACCAGGGGGTTGAGTGGTCGAGATATGGGCAATACCAATTTGGAATGGTCATTGTGCGGGCACGCACTGTTCAGTTCAACCTGAAAATAGCGTCCTTCACGTGCAAGGGAGCCTAAACCTCACATTTGCACACACGGGCAAATTCGGGCAAATTCTCTGCTACAAGGGCGACGTGGTTCATATGGTACACGAATAGCATGATGCAGCTTGTTGTGGCCAGGGGGTTGAGTGGTTGAGATATGGGCAATACCAATTTGAAATCGGCATTGTGCGGGCACGTACTGTGAAGTTCAACCTGAAAATAGCGTCATTCGCGTGCAAGGGAGCCTAAAGCCCAGACTTGCGCACACGGGCAAATTCGGGCAAATTCTCTGCTACACGTGCGATGTGGTTCGTATGGTACACGAACAACATGCTGCAGCTTGTTCTGGCCGGAGGGTTGAGTGGTTGTGATATGGGCAATACCAATTTGAAATGGGCATTGTGCGGGCACGTACTGTGAAGTTCAACCTGAAAATAGCGTCATTCGCGTGCAAGGGAGCCTAAAGCCCAGGTTTGCGCACACGGGCAACTTCGGGCAAATTCTCTGCTACACGTGCGATGTGGTTCGTATGGTACACGAACAACATGCTGCAGCTTGTTCTGGCCAGAGGGTTAAGTGGTCGAGATATGGGCAATACCAATTTGAAATCGGCATTGTGCGGGCACGTACTGTGAAGTTCAACCTGGAAATAAGGTTATTCGCGTGCAAGGGAGCCTGAACCTCACATTTGCACACACAGGCAAATTCGGGCAAATTCTCTGCTACACGTGCGACGTGGTTCGTATGGTACACGAATAGCATGATGCAGCTTGTTGTGGCCAGAGGGTTGAGTGGTTGAGATATGGGCAATACCAAATTGAAACGGCCATTGTGCGGGCACGTACTGTTCAGTTCAACCTGAAAATAGCGTCATTCGCGTGCAAGGGAGCCTAAAGCCCACATTTGCGCACACGGGCAAATTCGGGCAAATTCTCTGCTACACGTGCGATGTGGTTCGTATGGTACACGAACATCATGATGCACCTTGTTTTGACCAGGGGGTTGAGTGGTCGAGATATGGGCAATACCAATTTGGAACGGTCATTGTGCGGGCACGCACTGTTCAGTTCAACCTGAAAATATCGTCCTTCACGTGCAAGGGAGCCTAAACCTCACATTTGCACGCACCGGCGAATTCGGGCAAATTCTCTGCTACACGTGCGACGTGGTTCGTATGGTACACGAACAACATGCTGCAGCTTGTTCTGGCCGGAGGGTTGAGTGGTTGTGATATGGGCAATACCAATTTGAAATGGGCAATGTGCGGGCACGTACTGTGAAGTTCAACCTGAAAATAGCGTCATTCGCGTGCAAGGGAGCCTAAAGCCCAGGTTTGCGCACACGGGCAAATTCGGGCAAATTCTCTGCTACACGTGCGATGTGGTTCGTATGGTACACGAACAACATGCTGCAGCTTGTTCTGGCCAGAGGGTTAAGTGGTCGAGATATGGGCAATAGCAATTTGGAATGTTCATTGTGCGGGCAAGCACTGTTCAGTTCAACCTGAAAATAGCGTCCTTCACGTGCAAGGGAGCCTAAACCTCACATTTGCACACACGGGCAAAGTCGGGCAAATTCTCTGCTACACGTGCGACGTGGTTCGTATGGTACACGAACAGCATGATGCAGCTTGTTCTGGCCAGAGGGTTGAGTGGTTGCGATATGGGCAACACCAATTTGAAATGGGCATTGTGCGGGCACGTACTGTTCAGTTCAACCTGAAAATAGCGTCCTTCGCGTGCAAGGGAGGCTAAACCTCACATTTGCACACACGGGCAAATTCGAGCGAATTCTCTGCTACACGTGCGACGTGGTTCATATGGTACACGAACATCATGATGCACCTTGTTTTGGCCAGAGGGTTGAGTGGTCGAGATATGGGCAATACCAATTTGAAATCGGCATTGTGCGGGCACGCACTGTTCAGTTCAACCTGAAAATAGCGTCCTTCGCGTGCAAGGGAGCTTAAACCTCACATTTGCACACACGGGCAAATTCAGGCAAATTCTCTGCTACACGTGCGACGTGGTTCGTATGGTACACGAACAGCATGATGCAGCTTGTTCTGACCAGAGGGTTGAGTGGTCGCGATATGGGCAACACCAATTTGAAATGGGCATTGTGCGGGCACGTACTGTTCAGTTCAACCTGAAAATAGCGTCACTCGTGTGCAAGGGAGCCTGAACCTCACATTTGCACACACGGGCAAATTCGGGCAAATTCTCTGCTACACGTGCGACGTGGTTCGTATGGTACACGAACAGCATGATGCAGCTTGTTGTGGCCAGAGGGTTGAGTGGTTGAGATATGGGCAACACCAATTTGGAATGGTCATTGTGCGGGCACGCACTGTTCAGTTCAACCTGAAAATAGCGTCATTCGCGTGCAAGGGAGCCTAAAGCCCACGTTTGCGCACACAGGCAAATTCGGGCAAATTCTCTGCTACACGTGCGACGTGGTTCGTATGGTACACTAACAGCATGATGCAGCTTGTTCTGGCCAGAGGGTTGAGTGGTCGCGATATCGGCAACACCAATTTGAAATGGGCATTGTGCGGGCACGCACTGTTCAGTTCAACCTGAAAATAGCATCATTCGCGTTCAAGGGAGCCTAAAACCCACATAAGCGCACATGAGCAAATTCGAGCAAATTCTCTGCTACAGGTGCGATGTGGTTCGTATGGTACACGAACAACATGCTGCAGCTTGTTCTGGCCAGAGGGTTGAGTGGTCGAGATATGGGCAATACCAATTTGAAATCGGCATTGTGCGGGCACGTACTGTTCGGTTCAACCTGGAAATAAGGTTATTCGCGTGCAAGGGAGCCTAAACCTCACATTTGCACACACGGGCAAAGTCGGGCAAATTCTCTGCTACACGTGCGACGTGGTTCGTATGGTACACGAACAGCATGATGCAGCTTGTTCTGGCCGGAGGGTTGAGTGGTTGTGATATGGGCAACACCAATTTGAAATGGGCATTGTGCGGGCACGGACTGTGAAGTTCAACCTGAAAATAGCGTCATTCGCGTGCAAGGGAGCCTAAAGCCCAGATTTGCGCACACGGGCAAATTCGGGCAAATTCTCTGCTACACGTGCGATGTGGTTCATATGGTACACGAACAACATGCTGCAGCTTGTTCTGGCCAGAGGGTTAAGTGGTTGAGATATGGGCAACACCAATTTGAAATGGGCATTGTGCGGGCACATACTATTCAGTTCAACCTGAAAATAGCGTCACTCGTGTGCAAGGGAGCCTGAACCTCACATTTGCACACACGGGCAAATTCGGGCAAATTCTCTGCTACATGTGCGACGTGGTTCGTATGGTACACGAACAGCATGATGCAGCTTGTTCTGGCCAGAGGGTTGAGTGGTTGCGATATGGGCAACACCAATTTGAAATGGGCATTGTGCGGGCACGTACTGTTCAGTTCAACCTGAAAATAGCGTCCTTCGCGTGCAAGGGAGCCTAAACCTCACATTTGCACACACGGGCAAATTCGGGCAAATTCTCTGCTACACGTGCGACGTGGTTCGTATGGTACACGAACATCATGATGCACCTTGTTTTGGCCAGAGGGTTGAGTGGTCGAGATATGGGCAATACCAATTTGAAATGGTCATTGTGCGGGCACGCACTGTTCAGTTCAACCTGAAAATAGCGTCCTTCGCGTGCAAGGGAGCCTAAACCTCACATTTGCACACACGGGCAAATTCAGGCAAATTCTCTGCTACACGTGCGACGTGGTTCGTATGGTACACGAACAGCATGATGCAGCTTGTTCTGGCCAGAGGGTTGAGTGGTCGCGATATGGGCAACACCAATTTGAAATGGGCATTGTGCGGGCACGTACTGTTCAGTTCAACCTGAAAATAGCGTCACTCGTGTGCAAGGGAGCCTGAACCTCACATTTGCACACACGGGCAAATTCGGGCAAATTCTCTGCTACAGGTGCGATGTGGTTCGTATGGTACACGAACAACATGCTGCAGCTTGTTCTGGCCAGAGGGTTGAGTGGTCGAGATATGGGCAATACCAATTTGAAATCGGCATTGTGCGGGCACGTACTGTTCGGCTCAACCTGGAAATAAGGTTATTCGCGTGCAAGGGAGCCTAAACCTCACATTTGCACACACGGGCAAATTCAGGCAAATTCTCTGCTACACGTGCGACGTGGTTCGTATGGTACACGAATAGCATGATGCAGCTTGTTCTGGCCAGAGGGTTGAGTGGTCGCGATATGGGCAACACCAATTTGGAATGGTCATTGTGCGGGCACGCACTGTTCAGTTCAACCTGAAAATAGCGTCATTCGCGTGCAAGGGAGCCTAAAGCCCACGTTTGCGCACACGGGCAAATTCGAGCAAATTCTCTGCTACAGGTGCGATGTGGTTCGTATGGTACACGAACAACATGCTGCAGCTTGTTCTGGCCAGAGGGTTGAGTGGTCGAGATATGGGCAATACCAATTTGAAATCGGCATTGTGCGGGCACGTATTGTTCGGTTCAACCTGGAAATAAGGTTATTCGCGTGCAAGGGAGCCTAAACCTCACATTTGCACACACGGGCAAATTCGGGCAAATTCTCTGCTACACGTGCGACGTGGTTCGTATGGTACATGAACAGCATGATGCAGCTTGTTCTGGCCGGAGGGTTGAGTGGTTGTGATATGGGCAATACCAATTTGAAATGGGCATTGTGCGGGCACGTACTGTGAAGTTCAACCTGAAAATAGCGTCATTCGCGTGCAAGGGAGCCTAAAGCCCACATTTGCGCACACGGGCAAATTCGGGCAAATTCTCTGCTACACGTGCGATGTGGTTCATATGGTACACGAACAACATGCTGCAGCTTGTTCTGGCCAGAGGGTTAAGTGGTTGAGATATGGGCAACACCAATTTGAAATGGGCATTGTGCGGGCACGTACTGTTCAGTTCAACCTGAAAATAGCGTCACTCGTGTGCAAGGGAGCCTAAACCTCACATTTGCACACACGGGCAAATTCAGGCAAATTCTCTGCTACACGTGCGACGTGGTTCATATGGTACACGAATAGCATGATGCAGCTTGTTGTGGCCAGAGGGTTGAGTGGTTGAGATATGGGCAATACCAAATTGAAACGGGTATTGTGCGGGCACGTACTATTCAGTTCAACCTGAAAATAGCGTCATTCGCGTGCAAGGGAGCCTAAAGCCCAGATTTGCGCACACGGGCAAATTCGGGCAAATTCTCTGCTACACGTGCGATGTGGTTCGTATGGTACACGAACAACATGCTGCAGCTTGTTCTGGCCAGAGGGTTAAGTGGTCGAGATATGGGCAATACCAATTTGAAATCGGCATTGTGCGGGCACGTACTGTTCAGTTCAACCTGAAAATAGCGTCCTTCGCGTGCAAGGGAGCCTAAAACCCGCATATGCGCACACGGGCAAATTCGGGCAAATTCTCTGCTACACGTGCGACGTGGTTCGTATGGTACACTAACAGCATGATGCAGCTTGTTCTGGCCAGAGGGTTGAGTGGTCGCGATATGGGCAACACCAATTTGGAATGGTCATTGTGCGGGCACGCACTGTTCAGTTCAACCTGAAAATAGCGTCATTCGCGTGCAAGGGAGCCTAAAACCCACATATGCGCACACGGGCAAATTCGGGCAAATTCTCTGCTACACGTGCGACGTGGTTCGTATGGTACACGAACAACATGCTGCAGCTTGTTCTGGCCAGAGGGTTGAGTGGTCGCGATATGGGCAATACCAATTTGAAATGGGCATTGTGCGGGCACGTACTGTTCAGTTCAACCTGAAAATAGCGTCACTCGTGTGCAAGGGAGCCTGAACCTCACATTTGCACACACGGGCAAATTCGGGCAAAATCTCTGCTACACGTGCGATGTGGTTCGTATGGTACACGAACAACATGATGCAGCTTGTTCTGGCCGGAGGGTTGAGTGGTCGCGATATGGGCAACACCAATTTGGAATGGTCATTGTGCGGGCACGCACTGTTCAGTTCAACCTGAAAATAGCGTCATTCGCGTGCAAGGGAGCCTAAAGCCCACATTTGCGCACACGGGCAAATTCGGGCAAATTCTCTGCTACACGTGCGACGTGGTTCGTATGGTACACTAACAGCATGATGCAGCTTTTTCTGGCCAGAGGGTTGAGTGGCCGCGATATGGGCAACACCAATTTGAAATGGGCATTGTGCGGGCACGCACTGTTCAGTTCAACCTGAAAATAGCGTCATTCGCGTGCAAGGGAGCCTAAAACCCACATATGCGCACACGGGCAAATTCGGGCAAATTCTCTGCTACGCGTGCGATGTGGTTCGTATGGTACACGAACAACATGCTGCAGCTTGTTCTGGCCAGAGGGTTAAGTGGTCGCGATATGGGCAACACCAATTTGAAATGGGCATTGTGCGGGCACGTACTGTTCAGTTCAACCTGAAAATAGCGTCACTCGTGTGCAAGGGAGCCTGAACCTCACATTTGCACACACGGGCAAATTCGGGCAAATTCTCTGCTACACGTGCGAGGTGGTTCGTATGGTACACGAACATCATGATGCACCTTGTTTTGACCAGGGGGTTGAGTGGTCGAGATATGGGCAATACCAATTTTGAATGGTCATTGTGCGGGCACGCACTGCTCAGTTCAACCTGAAAATAGCGTCCTTCACGTGCAAGGGAGCCTAAACCTCACATTTGCACACACGGGCAAATTCGGGCAAATTCTCTGCTACACGTGCGACGTGGTTCATATGGTACACGAATAGCATTATGCAGCTTGTTGTGGCCAGAGGGTTGAGTGGTTGAGATATGGGCAATACCAATTTGAAATGGGCATTGTGCGGGCACGTACTGTTCGGTTCAACCTGGAAATAAGGTTATTCGCGTGCAAGGGAGCCTAAACCTCACATTTGCACACACGGGCAAATTCGGGCAAATTCTCTACTACACGTGCGACGTGGTTCATATGGTACACGAATAGCATGATGCAGCTTGTTGTGGCCAGAGGGTTGAGTGGTTGAGATATGGGCAATACCAATTTGGAATGGTCATTGTGCGGGCACGCACTGTTCAGTTCAACCTGAAATTAGCGTCCTTCACGTGCAAGGGAGCCTAAACCTCACATTTGCACACACGGGCAAATTCGGGCAAATTCTCTGCTACACGTGCGACGTGGTTCGTATGGTACACGAACAGCATGATGCAGCTTGTTCTGGCCGGAGGGTTGACTGGTCGAGATATGGGCAATACCAAATTGAAACGGGCATTGTGCGGGCACGTACTATTCAGTTCAACCTGAAAATAGCGTCATTCGCGTGCAAGGGAGCCTAAAGCCCAGATTTGCGCACACGGGCAAATTCGGGCAAATTCTCTGCTACACGTGCGATGTGGTTCGTATGGTACACGAACAACATGCTGCAGCTTGTTGTGGCCAGAGGGTTAAGTGGTCGAGATATGGGCAATACCAATTTGAAATCGGCATTGTGCGGGCACGTACTGTTCAGTTCAACCTGGAAATAGCGTCCTTCACGTGCAAGGGAGCCTAAACCTCACATTTGCACACACGGGCAAATTCGGGCAAATTCTCTGCTACAGGTGCGACGTGGTTCGTATGGTACACTAACAGCATGATGCAGCTTGTTCTGGCCAGAGGGTTAAGTGGTCGAGATATGGGCAATACCAATTTGAAATCGGCATTGTGCGGGCACGTACTGTTCGGTTCAACCTGGAAATAAGGTTATTCGCGTGCAAGGGAGCCTAAACCTCACATTTGCACACACGGGCAAATTCGGGCAAATTCTCTACTACACGTGCGACGTGGTTCATATGGTACACGAATAGCATGATGCAGCTTGTTGTGGCCAGAGGGTTGAGTGGTTGAGATATGGGCAATACCAATTTGGAATGGTCATTGTGCGGGCACGCACTGTTCAGTTCAACCTGAAAATAGCGTCCTTCACGTGCAAGGGAGCCTAAACCTCACATTTGCACACACAGGCAAATTCGGGCAAATTCTCTGCTACACGTGCGACGTGGTTCGTATGGTACACGAACAGCATGATGCAGCTTGTTCTGGCCGGAGGGTTGAGTGGTCGAGATATGGGCAATACCAAATTGAAACGGGCATTGTGCGGGCACGTACTATTCAGTTCAACCTGAAAATAGCGTCATTCGCGTGCAAGGGAGCCTAAAGCCCAGATTTGCGCACACGGGCAAATTCGGGCAAATTCTCTGCTACACGTGCGATGTGGTTCGTATGGTACACGAACAACATGCTGCAGCTTGTTGTGGCCAGAGGGTTAAGTGGTCGAGATATGGGCAATACCAATTTGAAATGGGCATTGTGCGGGCACGTACTGTTCAGTTCAACCTGGAAATAGCGTCCTTCACGTGCAAGGGAGCCTAAACCTCACATTTGCACACACGGGCAAATTCGGGCAAATTCTCTGCTACAGGTGCGACGTGGTTCGTATGGTACACTAACAGCATGATGCAGCTTGTTCTGGCCAGAGGGTTAAGTGGTCGAGATATGGGCAATACCAATTTGAAATCGGCATTGTGCGGGCACGTACTGTTCGGTTCAACCTGGAAATAAGGTTATTCGCGTGCAAGGGAGCCTAAACCTCACATTTGCACACACGGGCAAATTCGGGCAAATTCTCTACTACACGTGCGACGTGGTTCATATGGTACACGAATAGCATGATGCAGCTTGTTGTGGCCAGAGGGTTGAGTGGTTGAGATATGGGCAATACCAATTTGGAATGGTCATTGTGCGGGCACGCACTGTTCAGTTCAACCTGAAATTAGCGTCCTTCACGTGCAAGGGAGCCTAAACCTCACATTTGCACACACAGGCAAATTCGGGCAAATTCTCTGCTACACGTGCGACGTGGTTCGTATGGTACACGAACAGCATGATGCAGCTTGTTCTGGCCGGAGGGTTGAGTGGTCGAGATATGGGCAATACCAAATTGAAACGGGCATTGTGCGGGCACGTACTATTCAGTTCAACCTGAAAATAGCGTCATTCGCGTGCAAGGGAGCCTAAAGCCCAGATTTGCGCACACGGGCAAATTCAGGCAAATTCTCTGCTACACGTGCGATGTGGTTCGTATGGTACACGAACAACATGCTGCAGCTTGTTCTGGCCAGAGGGTTAAGTGGTCGAGATTTGGGCAATACCAGTTTGAAATCGGCATTGTGCGGGCACTTACTGTTCAGTTCAACCTGAAAATAGCGTCCTTCGAGTGCAAGGGAGTAAGTAAGTAAGTAAGGGCGGCCGCGTCCGCAGCCTCATCTGGCTTCCCCTTGTTTCTTTTACATGGTTGCCGCCTCTGGCGGGAAGGGGAGCTCTCCACCATCAGTTCCCCTGGCGACCCCTGTCTCACCTCACGGCCGAGAACTTCAACCAGGTTCCCTTGGGGCATGACCGGCGGTAGGTTTCCTTCTGTCACTGCCCTCGCGGCCAGCTTCATCCGTTCCCCCATCGAAGGATCCTCCGGCCTCCCCCCCCGAGCACAGCCTTTTGGTTGCCTGCAGGCGGGTTTCCTGTGGATAGCCGTCGCCGACAGCGCAGCTTTGCTCTCAACCACATTCCACCACTCCCCATCCCTCACGGGCTGGAGTACCCACTCGGCTCCCGGATGGACTTGGTTGTCGTCCATCCACGGCTGGAGGCCGGGGGGCGACCGTTTCCACGTTCCCCGGGTCCCGCTCACGCGTGAACCTACGTGTACTCGGGCCATTGACCCGGGGGCCTCAGGGTCAACCCTCACTCCCGCGAACACCTCACGGCCGTCCCGGAGTTCAGGGTATTTTCCCGACTTCCCGTGGTCAGGCTTCCCATGGTTGGCCCATGGTTCACCACTCCATGGCGACTGGTTTCCCAATCCCACGGGGCTGTTGTTTGGCGTTGTCTGCCGCCCATCTGCCCTGCCCTTCTGTGCCCTCCGCCCTGCTACTTCCCGTTCCCCGTTGTCGCTTCCCGCTACCGGCCCCATCCCGGTGTCCCATCCCGCATCCCGTGTTTATACCCACCGGGCCGCCAGCAACCCATTGGCGCGGGCCCACTCCCCCTTCCGGGGACCGTTTCGCGCTCGTGGCACGGGTCGCTCCTATCCCATCCCCTATTCCCGGGCCCGTCCCGTCGTCTCCCTGCTATTCCCTCTACCCGGCCCCATCCCCGTGTCCCATTCCGCATCCCGTGTTTATACCCCACCGGGCCGCCAGCAACCCTTTGGCGCGGGCCCACTCTCCCATCCGGGGACCGTTTTGCGCTCGTGGCACGGGTCGCTCCTACCCCATCCCCTAGTCCCGGGGCAGTGACAGGAGCAGAGGCAGTTGCAGGGGCAGGGGTAGGGGCAGGGGCAGTGGCACGGGCAGAGGGCGGGGCAGGGGCAGTGGCTGGGGCACTGGCAGGGGCAGGGGCAGTGGCAGGGGCAGTGGCAGTGGCTGGGGCAGTGGCAGGGGCTGCGGCAGTGGCTGAGGTAGGGGCAGCGGCAGGGGCAGTTGCAGGGGCAGGGGCAGTGCCTAGGGCAGTGGCAGGGGCCGTGGCTGGGGCAGTGGCAGTGGCAGGGGCAGGGGCAGGGGCAGGGGCAGTAGCAGGGGCAGAGGCTGGGGCAGGGGCAGTGGCAGGGGCAGGGGCAGGGGCATGGGCAGGGCAGGGGCAGGGGCAGGGGCAGTGACAGGAGCAGGGGCAGTGGCAGGGGCAGGGGTAGGGGCAGGGGCAGGGGCAGGGACCAGGGGCAGGGGCAGGGTAAAGGTAAAGGTAAAGTGCTCGGGCGCTCTCCGAACTCCAGCGTATCAGTGATCCCTACCTGTCCCTCGCAGCATCCCTTCCGGCTCGCGGGGTCACAGACACCCTAGCGCCTAGGACACTGCGTTCCGACCCCACCTGGATTCGAACCGAGCACCTCTAGTTCAGGCGTCACGTGCATGACCGCTGAACTACGCGAACTAAGGGCATGGGCAGGGGCAGGGCAGGGGCAGGGGCAGGGGCAGTGACAGGAGCAGGGGCAGTGGCAGGGGCTGGGGTAGGGGCACGGGCAGGGGCAGAGGCAGGTGCAAGGGCAGGGGCAGGGGCAGCGGCAAGGGCAGTGACAGGGGCAGTGGCAGGGGCAGTGGCAGTGGCAGGGGCAGGGACAGAGGCGGTGGCTGTAGCAGTAGCAGTAGCAGGGGCAGGGGCAGGGGCAGTGGCAGTAGCAGGGGCAGGGGCAGGGGCAGGGGCAGGGGCAGGGGCAGCAGGGGCATTGGGAGGCAGGGGCAGTGGCAGGGGCAGGGGCAGGGGCAGTGGCAGTGGCAGGGGCAGTGGCAGTAGCAGGGGCAGGGGCTGGGGCAGGGGCAGTGGCAGTGGCAGGGGCAGGGGCAGAGGCAGAGGCATGGGCAGGGGGGGCAGGGGCAGGTGCAGAGGCAGTGGCAGGGGCAGGGGCAGGGGCAGGGAGGGGCAGGCGCAGTGGCAGGGGCAAGGGCAGGGGCATGGGCAGGGGCAGTGGGAGGTGCAGGGGCAGTGGCAGGGGCAGGGGCCGGGGCAGTTGCAGGGGCAGGGGCAGGGGCAGGGGCAGGGGCATTGGCAGTGGCAGGGGCAGGGGCAGGAGCAGAGGCAGGGGCTGTGGCAGTTGCAGTTGCAGGGGCAGGGGCAGAGGCAGGGGCAGGGGGGGCAGGGACAGGGGCAGGGGCAGTGGCAGGGGCAGTGGCAGGGGTAGGGGCAGGGGCAGTGGCAGGCGCCGGGGCAGTGGCAGGGGCAGGGGCAGGGGCAGGGGCAGGGACAGGGGCAGTGGCAGGAGCAGGGGCAGTGGCATTGGCAGGGGCAGGGTTGCTGGTTGCTGGTTGCTGGCTGGCCCGCCCGAGGCGACGGCAAAGCCGAAGGGAGGCCGCCGGAAAATCGCAGCCCCCAACCGTCCACAGGGCGGTTTACTCGGTCCCGCCAGGGTGGGCCGAAGCGGGCAGCCAGTGACAGCACAGCCCGCGCCACCGGGGGCTGTCACCAGCCGTAAAAGTTTTGTGCTTGGGG
The DNA here is from genome assembly GCA_964036045.1 of Eutreptiella sp. 'Long Island Sound 2002'. Taxonomy (NCBI): domain Eukaryota; phylum Euglenozoa; class Euglenophyceae; order Eutreptiales; family Eutreptiaceae; genus Eutreptiella; species Eutreptiella sp. 'Long Island Sound 2002'. Next base: position 11,649,869 of record OZ038400.1, read on the forward strand.
GGGAGGGGGGCCTCCGCGTTGGTGTGGTGGAGGTGCCCTTCTTGGGGGGGGGGGGGAGCGCGGGGCTGCGCAAGGGGCGCAGCGGTGCAGTATGCGGCTACGCATGGGCGCAAGATGGGGCTGCGCAGGGGGCAGCGCGGAGCTGCGCTGGGGCGTAGCGGCTGTGCGAGGCGCGCAGCGTGCGGTTGAGTAGGGGGCGCACTGTGGGGCTGCGCAGGGGCGCAGCACGCGGCGGCGCTGGAGCGCAGCATGTGGCGGCGCTGGTGCGCAGCGTGGGACTGCGCTGGAGCGCAGCCTGCGGCCACGCTGGGGCGCAGCGTGGGACCGTGTAGGGGGCAGCGTGGAGCTGCGCTGGGGCGCGGCGGTTGTGGAAGGGGCACAGCGTGTGGGTGAGCAAGGGGTGCAGAATCGGGCTGTGCTGGGGCCCAGCATGCGCCTGCGCCTGAGCGCAGCATGTGGCTGCGCTGGGGCGCAGCGTGGGGCCGCGCAGGGGCGCAGCGAGGAACTACGCATGGCCGCAGCAGGCGGCTGCGCATGGGCGCAGCAAGGGGCTGCGCAGGGGAGCAGTACGGGGCTGCGGGGGCGCACAGCCTGCAGCTGCGCTGAGGTGTGGCGTGGGACTGCGCAGCAGTGCTCCGTGCAGTTGCGCAGGGGGCGCAGCTTGGGCTGCGCTGGAGCGCAGCATGCGGCTGCGCTGGGGTGCAGCGGGGGACCGCGCTGGGGCGCAGCGCGGGGCTGCGCAGGGGCGCAGCGTGGAACTGCGCATGAGTGCAGTATGCGGCTGCGCTGGGGCGAAGCGGAGAACTGCGCATGGCCGTAGCATGCGGCTGCGCAGGGGCGCAGTACGGGGCCGCGGGGGCGCGCAGTCTGCAGCTGCGCTGAGGCAGGGCGTGGGACTGCGCAGCAGTGCACCATGCGGCCGCGCAGGGGGCGCGGCTTGGGCTGCGCTGGAGCGCAGCAAGCGGCTGCGCTGCGGCGCAGCAGAGAACTGCGCATGCTTGCAGCACGCAGCCGCGCATGGGTGCAGCATGGGGCTGCGCACGGAGCAGCGTGGAGCTGGGCTGGGCTGCCGCGGCTGCGGGAGGGGCGCAGCGTGTGGCTCAGCAAGGGGCGCAGAATGGGGCTGCGCTGGGGCTGCGCGGGAAATGCGTGGAAATGCGCAGGGGCGCAGCCTGAAGCTGCGCAAGGGACGCAGCGTGGGGCCGCGCACGGGCGCAGCGTGGGGCCGCGCATCGGCGCAGCGTGGGGCCGCGCAGGTGCGCAGCTTGGGGCGGCGCAAGGGGCGCAGCGTGGGGCGGCGCAGGGGCGCAGCGTGGGGCGGCGCAGGGGCGCAGGGTGGGGCTGCGCATGGGCGCAGGGTGGGGCTGCGCATGGGCGCAGCGTGGGGCTGCGCATGGGCGCCGCGTGGGGCCGCGCAGGGGCGCAGCTTGGGGCCACGCAGGGGCGCAGCGTGGGGCCGCGGAGGGGCGCAGCGTGGGGCCGCCCAGGGGCGCAGCGTGGGGCGGCGCAGGGGCGCAGCGTGGGGCTGCGCAGGGGCGCAGCGTGGGGCCGTGCACGGGCGCAGCGTGGGGCCGCGCAGCGGCAGCGCAAGGGCGCAGCGTGGGGCTGCGCAAGGGCGCAGCGTGGGGCTGTGCATGGGCGCAGCGTGGGGCTGCGCAGGGGCACAGCGTGGGGCCGCGCAAGGGGCGCAGCGTGGGGCCGCGCACGGGCGCAGCGTGGGGCCGCGCACGGGCGCAACGTGGGGCCGCGCAGGGGCGCTGCGTGGGGCCGCACGGGGGCGCAGCGTGGGGCCGCGCAGGGGCGCAGCGTGGGGCTGCGCAGGGGCGCAGTGTGGGGCTGCGCATGGGCGCAGCGTGGGGCGGCGCAGGGGCGCAGTACGGGGCCGCGGGGGCGTGCAGTCTGCAGCCGCGCTGAGGCAGGGCATGGGACTGCGCAGGAGTGCACCATGCGGCTGCGCAGGAGGCTCAGCTTGAGCTGCGCTGGAGCACAGCGTGGGACCGTGCTGGGGCGCAGCTTGGGGCTGCGCGGGGGCGCAGCGTGGAAGTGCGCATGATTGCAGCAAGCGGCTGCGCTGCGGCGCAGCAGAGAACTGCGCATGGTCGCAGCATGCGGCTGCGCACGGGTGCAGCATGGGGCTGCGCAGGGGGCAGTGTGAAGCTACGCTGGGCTGCCGCGGCTGCGGAAGGGGCGCAGCGTGTGGCTCAGCAAAGGGCGCTGAATGGGGAATGCGCTGGGGCTGCGCGGGAAATGCGTGGAAATGCGCACGGGCGCAGCGTGGGGCGGCGCAGGGGCGCAGCGTGGGGCCGCCCAGGTGCGCAGCTTGGGGCGGCGCAAGGGGCGCAGCGTGGGGCGGCGCTAGGGCGCAGCGTGGGGCGGCGCAGGGGCGCAGGGTGGGGCTGCGCATGGGCGCAGGCTGGGGCTGCGCATGGGCGCAGGGTGGGGCTGCACATGGGCGCAGGGTGGGGCTGCACATGGGCGCGGCGTGGGGCCGCGCAGGGGCACAGGGTGGGGCTGCGCATAGGCACAGGGTGGGGCTGCGCACGGGTGCAGCATGGGGCTGCGCAGGGGGCAGCGTGAAGCTACGCTGGGCTGCCTCGGCCGCGGAAGGGGCGCAGCGTGTGGCTCAGCAAAGGGCGCTGAATGGGGACTGCGCTGGGGCTGCGCGGGAAATGCGTGGAAATGCGCACGGGCGCAGCGTGGGGCGGCGCAGGGGCGCAGCGTGGGGCCGCCCAGGTGCGCAGCTTGGGGCGGCGCAAGGGGCGCAGCGTGGGGCGGCGCAGGGGCGCAGCGTGGGGCGGCGCAGGGGCGCAGGGTGGGGCTGCGCATGGGCGCAGGCTGGGGCTGCGCATGGGCGCAGGGTGGGGCTGCACATGGGCGCAGGGTGGGGCTGCACATGGGCGCGGCGTGGGGCCGCGCAGGGGCACAGGGTGGGGCTGCGCATAGGCACAGGGTGGGGCTGCGCACGGGTGCAGCATGGGGCTGCGCAGGGGGCAGCGTGAAGCTACGCTGGGCTGCCTCGGCCGCGGAAGGGGCGCAGCGTGTGGCTCAGCAAAGGGCGCTGAATGGGGCTGCGCTGGGGCTGCGCGGGAAATGCGTGGAAATGCGCAGGGGCGCAGCGTGGGGCAGCGCAAGGGGCGCAGCGTAGGGCTGCGCAGGGGCGCAGCGTGGGGCTGCGCAGGGGTGCAGCGTGGGGCTGCGCATGGGCGCAGCGTGAAGCCGCGCAGGGGCGCAGCGTGGGGCTATGCAGGGGCGCAGGGTGCAGCTGCGCAGGGGCGCAGGGTGGGGCTGCACATGGGCACAGGGTGGGGCTGTGCATTAGCGCAGGGTGGGGCTGCGCATGGGCGCAGGGTGGGGCTGCGCATGGGCGCAGCGTGGGGCCGCGCAGGGGCACAAGGTGGGGCTGCGCAGGGGCACAGGGTGGGGCTGCGCATGGGCGCAGGGTGGGGCTGCGCATGGGCGCAGGGTGGGGCTGCACATGGGCGCGGCGTGGGGCTGCGCATGGGCGCAGTGTGGGGCTGTGCAGGGGCGCAGGGTGGGGCTGCACATGGGCACAGGGTGGGGCTGTGCATTAGCGCAGGGTGGGGCTGCGCATGGGCGCAGGGTGGGGCTGCGCATGGGCGCAGCGTGGGGCCGCGCAGGGGCACAAGGTGGGGCTGCGCAGGGGCACAGGGTGGGGCTGCGCATGGGCGCAGGGTGGGGCTGCGCATGGGCGCAGGGTGGGGCTGCACATGGGCGCGGCGTGGGGCCGTGCAGGGGCGCAGCGTGGGGCTGCGCATGGGCACAACGTGGGGCTGCGCAGGGGCGCAGCGTTGGGCTGCGTAGGGGCGCAGCGTGGGGCCGCGCAAGGGGCGCAGCGTTGGGCTGCGCAGGGGCGCAGCGTTGGGCTGCGCATGGGCGCAGCGTGGGGCCGCGCAGGGGCGCAGCGTGGGGCTGCGCAGGGGCGCAGGGTGGGGCTGCGCACGGGCACAGCGTGGGGCTGCGCAGGGGAGCAGCATTGGGCCGCGCAGGGGCGGGGCGTGGGGCCGCGCAGGGGCGCAGCGTGGGGCCGTGCAGGGGCGCGGCGTGGGGCCGCGCAGGGGCGCAGCGTGGGGCTGCCCAGGGGCGCAGCGTTGGGCCGCGCAGGGGCGCAGCGTGGGGCCGCGCAGGGGCGCGGCGTTGGGCTGCCCAGGGGCGCAGCGCGGGGCCGCGCAGGGGCGCGGCGCGGGGCCGCGCAAGGGTGCAGCGTTGGGCTGCGCATGGGCGCAGCGTGGGCCTGGGCATGGGCGCAGCGTGGGGCTGTGCATGGGCGCAGCATGGGGCTGCGCAGGGGCGCAGCGTGGGGCTGCACAGGGGCGCAGTGTGGGGCTGCACAGGGGTGCAGCATGCGGCAGTGGCAGGGGCAGGGGCAGGGGCAGGGGCAGGGGCAGGGGCAGGGGTTGTCGGAGGTGCATGGGCAGTGGCAGGGGCAGATGCAAGGGCAGGGGCAGGGGCAGGGGCAGGAGCAGGGGCAGAGGCTGGGGCACGGGCAGGGGCAGGGGCAGGCGTAGGGGCAGGGGCAGGGGCAGGGGCAGGGGCAGTAGCAGGGGCAGTGGCAGGGGCAGGGGCACGGGCATGGGCAGGGGCAGTGGCTGGGGCAGTGGCAGGGGCAGGGGCAGGGGCAGTGTCAGGGGCAGTGGCAGCGGCAGGGGCAGGGGCAGGGGCAGGGGCATGGGCAGGGGCAGGGGCAGGGGCAAGGGCTGTGGCAGTAGCAGGGGCAGGGGCAGGGGCAGGGGCAGTGGCAGTGGCAGGGGCAGGTGCAGGGGCAGGGGCAGTGGCAGGGGCAGGGGGGGCAGGGGCAGGGGCAGGGGCAGGGGTAGGGGCAGGGGCCGGGGCAGGGGCAGGAGCAGGGGCAGTGGGAGGGGCAAGGTCAGTGGCAGGTGCAGGGGCCGGGGCTGGGCAGGGGCAGGGGCAGGGGCCGTGGCAGGGGCAGTGGCTGGGGCAGGGGCAGTGGCAGGGGCAGGGGCAGTGGCAGGGGCAGGGGTAGGGGCAGGGGCAGGGGCTGTCGCAGGAGTAGGGGCAGTGGCAGGGGCAGGGGCCCGGGCAGGGGCAGGGGCAGGGGCAGGAGCAGTGGCAGGGGCAGTGGCAGGGGCAGGGGCAGGGGCAGTGGGAGGGGTTGGGGCAGGGGCAGTGGCAGTGGCAGGGGCAGGGGCAGGGACAGAGGCGGGGGCACGGGGGGCAGGGGCAGGGGCAGGGGCAGGGGCAGGGGCAGGGGCAGGGGCATTGGCAGGAGCAGGGGCAGTGGGAGGGGCAGGGGCAGTGGCAGGGGCAGGGGCAGGGGCAGGGGCAGGGGCACGGGCAGTGGCAGTGGGTGGTGCAGGGGCTCTGGCAGGGGCAGGGGCAGGTGCAGATGCAGGGGCAGGGGCAGGGGCAGGCGCTGGGGCAGGGGCAGAGGCAGGGGTAGTGGCAGTGTCAGGGGCAGGGGCAGAGGCAGGGGCAGGGGGGGCAGGGGCAGGGGCAGGGGCAGTGGTAGGGGCAGAGGCAGGGGCAGGGGCAGGGGCAGGGGCAGGAGCAGGGGTAGTGGCAGGTGCAGGGGCAGTTGGAGGGGCCAGGGCAGTGGCAGGGGCAGGGGCCGGGGCAGGGGCAGGGGCAGGGGCATGTGCTGTGGCTGGGGCAGGGGCAGGGGCAGGGGCAGGGGCAGGGGCAGGGGCAGTGGCAGGAGCAAGGGCATTGGCAGGGGCAGGGGCAGGGGCAGGGGCAGTAGCAGGGGCAGAGGCAGGGGCATGGGCAGGGGCAGTGGCAGGGGCAGTGGTAGTGGCTGGGGCAGGGGCACGGGCAGCGGCCGTGGCAGTAGCAGGGGCAAGGGCAGGGGCAGGGGAAGTGGCAGTAGCAGGGGCAGGAGCAGGGGCAGGGGCAGGGGCATTGGCAGGGGCAGGGGCAGGTGCAGTGGCAGGGGCAGGGGCAGGGGCAGGGGCAGGGGCAGGGGCAGGGGCAGTGGCAGGAGCAGGGGCAGTGGGAGGGGCAGGGGCAGTGGCAGGGGCAGGGGCAGGGGCAGTGGCAGTGGCATGGGCAGGGGCTGTGGGAGGTGCAGGGGCAGTGGCAGGGGCCGGGGCAGGGGCAGATGCAGGGGCAGGGGCAGGAGCAGGGGCTGGGGCAGGGGCTGAGGCAGCGGCACGGGCAGGCGTAGTGGCAGGAGCAGGGGCAGTGGCTGGTGCAGGGGCAGGGGCAGTGGCAGGGGCATGGGCAGGGGCAGGGGCAGTGGCAATAGCAGGGGCAGGGGCAGGGGCAGGGGCAGGGGCAGTGCCAGGGGCAGGCGCTGTGGGAGGTGCAGGGGCAGTGGCAGGGGCCAGGGCAGGGGCAGATGCAGGGGCAGGGGCAGTAGCAGGGGCAGGGGCAGGGGCAGTGGCAGGGCAGTGGCAGGGGCAGGGGCAGGGGCAGTGGCAGGGGCAGTGGTAGTGGCATGGGCATGGGCAGGGGCAGTGGCAGTAGCAGGGGCAGGGGCAGGGGCAGGGGCAGGGGCAGTGGCAGTAGCAGGGGCAGGGGCAGGGGAATGGGCAGGGGCAGTGGCAGTGGCAGGGGTAGGGGCAGGGGCAGAGGCAGGGGCAGGGGGGGCAGGGGCAGGGGCAGGGGCAGGGGCAGGGGCAAGGGCAGGGGCAGGGGCAAGGGCCGGGGCAGGGGCAGTGGCAGGAGCAGGGGCAGTGGGAGGGGCTAGGACAGTGGCAGGGGCAGGGGCAGGGGCAGGGGCAGTGGCTGGGGCAGGGGCAGGGGCAGGGGCAGGGGCAGGGGCAGTAGCAGGGGCAGAGGCAGGGGCAGGGGCAGGGGCAGTGGCTGGGGCTGTGGCAGGGGCAAGGGCAGGGGCAGTGGTCGGGGCAGGGGCAGGGGCAGGGGCAGTGGCATGGGCAGGGGCTGTGGGAGGTGCAGGGGCAGTGGCAGGGGCCGGGGCAGGGGCTGAGGCAGCGGCACGGGCAGGCGCAGTGGCAGGAGCAGGGGCAGTGGCTGGTGCAGGGGCAGGGGCAGTGGCAGGGGCAGTGGCAGGGGCAGGAGCAGGGGCAGGGGCAGTGGCAATGGCAGGGGCAGGGGCAGGGGCGATGGCAGGGGCAGTGGCAGGGGCAGGGGCTGTGGGAGGTGCAGGGGCAGTGGCAGGGGCCGGGGCAGGGGCAGATGCAGGGGATGGGGCAGTAGCATGGGCAGGGGCAGGGGCAGTGGCAGGGCAGTGGCAGGGGCAGGGGCAGGGGCAGTGGCAGGGGCAGTGGTAATGGCATGGGCATGGGCAGGGGCAGTGGCAGTAGCAGGGGCAGGGGCAGGGGCAGGGGCAGGGGCAGTGGCAGTAGCAGGGGCAGGGGCAGGGGAATGGGTAGGGGCAGTGGCAGTGGCAGGGGTAGGGGCAGGGGCAGAGGCAGGGGCAGGGGGGGCAGGGGCAGGGGCAGGGGCAGGGGCAGGGGCAGGGGCAGGGGCAGGAGCAGGGGCAGTGGGAGGGGCTAGGGCAGTGGCAGGGGCAGGGGCAGGGGCAGGGGCAGTGGCTGGGGCAGGAGCAGGGGCAGGGGCAAGGGCCGGGGCAGGGGCAGTGGCAGGAGCAGGGGCAGTGGGAGGGGCTAGGGCAGAGGCAGGGACAGGGGCAGGGGCAGTGGCTGGGGCTGTGGCAGGGGCAAGGGCAGGGGCAGTGGCCGGGGCAGTGGCAGTGGCTGGGGCAGGGGCAGGGGCAGTGGCAGTAGCAGGGGCAGGGGCAGGGGCAGGAGCAGGGGCAGTGGGAGGGGCTAGGGCAGTGGCAGGGGCAGGGGCAGGGGCAGGGGCATGGGCTGTGGCAGGGGCACTGGTAGGGGCAGGGGCAGGGGCAGTGGCAGGGGCAGTGGCAGTGGTAGGGGCAGGGGCAGGGGCAGTGGCAGTAGCAGGGGCAGGGGCAGTGGCAGGGGCAGGGGGGGCAGCGGCAGTAGCAGGGGCATTGGCTGGGGCAGGGGCCGGGGTAGGGGCAGGGGCATGGGGCAGGGGCAGTGGCTGGGGCAGGGGCAGGTGCAGGGGCCGGGGCTGGGCAGGGGCAGGGGCAGGGGCCGTGGCAGGGCCAGGGGCAGGGGCAGTAGCAGGGGCAAAGGCAGGGGCAGGGGCAGGGGCAGTGGCAGGGGAGGTGGTAGTGGCTGGGGCAGGGGCATGGGCAGTGGCAGTAGCAGGGGCAGGGGCAGGGGCAGGGGCAGTGGCAGTAGCAGGGGCAGGGGCAGGGGCAGGGGCAGTGGCAGTGGCAGGGGCAGGGGCAGGGGCAGAGGCTGGGGCAGGGGGGGTAGGGGCAGGGGCAGTGGCAGGGGAGGTGGTAGTGGCTGGGGCAGGGGCATGGGCAGTGGCAGTAGCAGGGGCAGGGGCAGGGGCAGGGGCAGTGGCAGTAGCAGGGGCAGGGGCAGGGGCAGTGGCAGTGGCAGGGGCAGGGGCAGGGGCAGAGGCAGGGGCAGGGGGGGCAGGGGCAGGGGCAGGGGCAGTGGCAGGGGCAGGGGCAGGGGCAGGGGCAGGGGCAGGGGCAGTGGCGGGAGCAGGGGCAGTGGGAGGGGCAGGGGCATGGGCAGGGGCAGGGGCAGGGGCAGGGGCCGGGGCAGGGGCTGTGGGAGGTGCAGGGGCAGTGGCTGGGGCAGTGGCATGGGCAGATGCAGGGGCAGGGGCAGGGGCACGGGCTGGTGCAGGGGCTGAAGCAGGGGCACGGGCAGGGGCAGGGGCAGGGGCAGTAGCAGGGGCAGAGGCAGGGGCAGGGGCAGGGCCAGGGGCAGGGGCAGGGGCAGGGGCAGGGCAGTGGCAGGGGCAGGGGCAGGGGCAGTGGCAGGGGCAGGGGCAGGGGCAGTGGCAGTAGCAGGGGCAGGGGCAGGGGCCGCGGCAGGGGCAGTGGCAGGAGCAGGGGCAGTGGGAGGGGCTAGGGCAGTGGCAGGGGTAGGGGCCGGGGCACGGGCAGGGGAGGAACAGGGGCAGTGGCTGGGGCAGGGGCAGGGGCAGGGGCAGGGGCAGTGGCAGGAGCAGGGGCATTGGCAGGGGCAGGGGCAGGGGCAGGGGTAGGGGCAGGGGCTGGGGCAGGGGCAGGGGCAGTTGCAGGGGCAGAGGCAGGGGTTGGGGCAGGGGCAGTGGCAGTGGCAGGGGCAGGGGCAGGGGCAGGGGCAGTGGCAGGGGCAGTGGTAGTGGCTGTGGCAGGGGCTGTGGCTGGGGTTCGGGCTGGGGCTGTGGCTGGGGCCTGGGCAGGGGCTGGGGCGGTGGTTGGTGCTGGGGCAGTGGCTGGGGCTAGGGCAGTGGCAGGGGCGGGGGCCTGGGCCGGGGGGCAGGGGCTTGGGCCTGGGCATTGGCTTAGGCAGGGGCAGGTGCAGGTGTTGTGGTAGGTGTCGGGGCTTGGGCAGTGGCAGGGGCAGTGGCTGGGGGGGGGGCAGGGGCAGTGGCTTTGCTTCTGGCTGGGTTAGGGGCTGGTGCATTGGCTTTAGCAGGGGCTGGGGCAGGGGCAGGGGCAGGGGCAGTTGCAGCAGTAGAGGCTGTCTGGGGCATGGGCGGGGGGGGCAGGGGCATGGTCAGCAGCAGGTGCCGGGGCAGTGACAGTGGCAGGGTCAGGGGCAGGGGCAGAGCAGAGGCCTTGGTAGGGGGGAGGTGCATGGGCAGCGGCAGTGGCAGGGGCCGGGGCAGGTGCTGTGGCAGAGGCAGGGGCAGGGGCAGGGGCAGTAGCGGGGGCAGTGGCAGGGGCAGGGGCAGCAGGTGCAGGGGCATGGGTAGTGGCAGGGGCTGGGGCAGGGGCAGGGGCTGTGGCATGGGCTGTGGCTGGTGCTCGGGCAGGGGCTGGGGCGGGCATGGGCAAGGGTAGGGGCAGTGGCAGGGGTAGGAGCAGGGGCATGGGCAAAGGCAGTTGCATTGGCAGGGGCAGGGGCAGGGGCAGGGGTAGGGGCAGGGGCAGTGGCCAGGGCACGGGCAGTGGCTGAGGCGTTCACCTTTTTTCGCTCCTCCTTCTTGTTCATTTACCGGCTTCTTCCCCGGATGTTCCAGTCCAGGGCGTCCGTCCGCATCCCCCCGGATGCTCCATTCCAGGGGGCGGCGTTTCTCGTCTCCACGGCCCCCCGGATGTTCCAGTCCAGGGGGCCGCCATCTTGCTTCTTGGCTACGCTCCGGTTGTTCCAGTCATTGGCAGTTGGCTGGCCCCCCGGATGTTCCAGTCCAGGGGGCCGCCTTCTTGCTCCTTCCCCGGATGTTCCAGTCCAGGGCCTCTGTCCTCAGCCCCCCGGATGTTCCAGTCCAGGGGGCCGGGCCTGCATCTTGCTCTTTGGCCTCCTTCGGTCCGCAGCCCCCCGGATGCTGCAGTCCAGGGGGCCGTTATCTTGCTTCTTGGCCACGCAACGCCCCGGATGTTCCAGTCCAGGGCCGTTGTGTCTCACCATGTGGTCCTGTCTCCTTCGGTCCGCAGTCCCCCGGTTGCTCCAGTCCAGGGGGCGGTTCTTCTTGCCTTCGCGGGGCAGCGGCAGGACCCAATGACAGGGACACAGGGACACAGGGACACAAAGCAAGTTGAGGCGGGTGCATGCGTTGTGGACTCCTTGTTTTTGTCAACGCCCAAGAGTAAGCGTGTTGTCTTTTTGCATTCATGTCTTTCTGTACTCCTTCTTCGTGGTGCAAACTCGTTGTTTTTCGCGACGCCCAAGAGCAAGCGTGTTGTCTTAATGCATTCCTGACACATGCTATTTACTCGTTGGGTTGTGTACTCTTTGTTTTTGGCGACGCCCAAGAGCAAGCGTGTCGTCTTAATGCATTCATGCCATGCCACTTGTTACTTGACCCTTGTGTTGCGGACTCCTTGGTTTTCGCGACGCCGAAGAGTAAGCGTGTTGTCTTAATGCATTCATGACACATGCTACTTAACCCTTGTGTTGCGCACTCTTTGTTTTTTGCGACGCCCAAGAGTAAGCGTGTTGCCTTAATGCATGCAGGGGCTGGGGCAGGGGCAGAGGCAGGGGCAGTGGCAGGGGCAGGGGGGGCAGGGGCAGGGGCAGTGGCAGGGGCAGGGGTAGGGGCAGGGGCAGGAGCAGGGGCAGTGGGAGGGGCAAGGGCAGAGGCAGCGGCAGGGGCCTGGGCAGGGGCAGGGGCAGGGGCAGGGGCAGGGGCAGGGGCAGTGGCAGGAGCAGGGGCAGTGGCAGGGGCAGGGGCAGGGTCCGCAGCCTCATGTGGCTTCCCCTTGTTTGTTTTACATGGTGGCCGCCTCTGGCGGGAAGGGGAGCTCTCCACCATCAGTTCCCCTGGCGACCCCTGTCTCACCTCACGGCCGAGAACTTCAACCAGGTTCCCTTGGGGCATGACCGGCGGTAGGTTTCCTTCTGTCACTGCCCTCGCGGCCAGCTTCATCCGTTCCCCCATCGAAGGATCCTCCGGCCTTCCCCCCCCAGCACAGCCTTTTGGTTGCCTGCAGGCGGGTTTCCTGTGGATAGCCGTCGCCGACAGCGCAGCTTTGCTCTCAACCACATTCCACCACTCCCCATCCCTCACGGGCTGGAGTACCCACTCGGCTCCCGGATGGACTTGGTTGTCGTCCATCCACGGCTGGAGGCCGGGGGGCGACCGTTTCCACGTTCCCCGGGTCCCGCTCACGCGTGAACCTACGTGTACTCGGGCCATTGACCCGGGGGCCTCAGGGTCAACCCTCACTCCCGCGAACACCTCACGGCCGTCCCGGAGTTCAGGGTATTTTCCCGACTTCCCGTGGTCAGGCTTCCCATGGTTGGCCCATGGTTCACCACTCCATGGCGACTGGTTTCCCAATCCCACGGGGCTGTTGTTTGGCGTTGTCTGCCGCCCATCTGCCCTGCCCTTCTGTGCCCTCCGCCCTGCTACTTCCCGTTCCCCGTTGTCGCTTCCCGCTACCGGCCCCATCCCGGTGTCCCATCCCGCATCCCGTGTTTATACCCACCGGGCCGCCAGCAACCCATTGGCGCGGGCCCACTCCCCCTTCCGGGGACCGTTTCGCGCTCGTGGCACGGGTCGCTCCTATCCCATCCCCTATTCCCGGGCCCGTCCCGTCGTCTCCCTGCTATTCCCTCTGCCCGGCCCGATCCCCGTGTCCCATTCCGCATCCCGTGTTTATACCCCACCGGGCCGCCAGCAACCCTTTGGCGCGGGCCCACTCTCCCATCCGGGGACCGTTTCGCGCTCGTGGCACGGGTCGCTCCTACCCCATCCCCTAGTCCCGGGGCAGTGACAGGAGCAGAGGCAGTTGCAGGGGCAGGGGTAGGGGCAGGGGCAGTGGCACGGGCAAGGGGCGGGGCAGGGGCAGTGGCTGGGGCAGTGGCAGGGGCAGGGGCAGTGGCAGGGGCAGTGGCAGTGGCTGGGGCAGTGGCAGGGGCTGCGGCAGTGGCTGAGGTGGGGGCAGCGGCAGGGGCAGTTGCAGGGGCAGGGGCAGTGCCTAGGGCAGTGGCAGGGGCCGTGGCTGGGGCAGTGGCAGTGGCAGGGGCAGGGGCAGGGGCAGGGGCTGGGGCAGGGGCAGTGGCAGGGGCAGGGGCAGGGGCATGGGCAGGGCAGGGGCAGGGGCAGGGGCAGTGACAGGAGCAGGGGCAGTGGCAGGGGCAGGGGTAGGGGCAGGGGCAGGGGCAGGGACCAGGGGCAGGGGCAGGGGCAGTGGCAGGAGCAGGGGCAGTGGGAGGGGCAAGGGCAGTGGCATGGGCAGGGGCCGGGGCAGGGGCAGGGGCAGGGGCACTGGCAGGGGCAGGGGCCGGGGCAGAGGCAGTGGCCGGAGCAGGGGCAGTGGCAGGGGCAGGGGCAGGGGCAGGGGCAGGGGCTGGGGTAGGGGCAGGGGCAGGGGCAGAGGCAGGTGCAAGGGCAGGGGCAGGGGCAGCGGCAGGGGCAGTGACAGGAGCAGTGGCAGGGACAGTGGCAGTGGCAGGGGCAGGGACAGGGGCGGTGGCTGTAGCAGTAGCAGTAGCGGGGGCAGGGGCAGGAGCAGTGGCAGTAGCAGGGGCAGGGGCAGGGGCAGGGGCAGGGGCAGGGGCAGGAGCAGGGGCATTGGGAGGCAGGGGCAGTGGCAGGGGCAGGGGCAGTGGCAGTGGCAGGGGCAGTGGCAGTAGCAGGGGCAGGGGCTGGGGCAGGGGCACTGGCAGTGGCAGGGGCAGGGGCAGAGGCAGAGGCATGGGCAGGGGGGGCAGGGGCAGGCGCAGAGGCAGTGGCAGGGGCAGGGGCAGGGGCAGGGAGGGGCAGGCGCAGTGGCAGGGGCAGGGGCAGGGGCATGGGCAGGGGCAGTGGGAGGTGCAGGGGCAGTGGCAGGGGCAGGGGCCGGGGCAGTTGCAGGGGCAGGGGCAGGGGCAGGAGCAGAGGCAGGGGCTGTGGCAGTGGCAGGGGCAGGGGCAGGGGCAGAGGCAGGGGCAGGGGGGGCAGGGGCAGGGGCAGGGGCAGTGGCAGGGGCAGTGGCAGGGGTAGGGGCAGGGGCAGTGGCAGGCGCCGGGGCAGTGGCAGGGGCAGGGGCAGGGGCAGGGGCAGGGACAGGGGCAGTGGCAGGAGCAGGGGCAGTGGCATTGGCAGGGGCAGGGGTAGAGGCAGGGGCAGGGGGGGCAGGGGCAGGGGCAGGGGCAGGTGCAGTGGCAGGGGTAGGGGCAGGGGCAGGGGCAGGAGCAGGGGCAGTGGGAGTGGCCCGGGCAGTGGCAGGGGCAGTGGCAGTAGCAGGGGCAGGGGCAGGGGCCGCGGCAGGGGCAGTGGCAGTAGCAGGGGCAGGGGGAGGGGTAGGGGCAGTGGCTGTGGCAGGGGCAGGGGCGGGGGCAGAGGCATGGGCAGGGGGGGCGGGGGCAGGGGCAGGGGCAGGGGCAGTGGCAGGAGCAGGGGCAATGGGAGGAGCAGGGGCAGGGGCAGGGGCAGGGGCAGGGGCAGGGGCTGTGGGAGGCGCATGGGCAGTGGCAGGGGCAGATGCCGGGGCAGGGGCTGGGGGAGGGGCAGAGGCTGGGGCACGGGCAGGGGCAGGGGCAGGGGTAGGGGCAGGGGCGGGGGCAGGGGCATGGGCAGTAGCAGGGGCAGCGGCAAGGGCAGGGGCAGGGGCACGGGCAGGGGCAGGGGCAGTGGCAGGGGCAAGGGCAGGGACAGTGGCAGGGGCAGTGGCAGGGGCAGGGGCAGGGGCAGGGGCAGTGGCAGTTGCAGGGGCTGGGGCTGGGGCAGTGGCAGTAGCAGGGGCAGGGGCAGGGGCAAGGGCTGTGGCAGTAGCAGGGGCAGGGGTAGGGGCAGGGGCAGGGGCAGTGGCAGTGGCAGGGGCAGGGGCAGGGGCAGAGGCAGGGGCATGGGCAGGGGCAAGGGCAGGAGCAGGGGCAGTGGGAGGGGCGAGGTCAGTGGCAGGGGCAGGGGCTGGGGCTGGGCAGGGGCAGGGGCAGGGGCCGTGGCAGGGGCAGGGGCAAGGGTAGGAGCAGTGGCAGGAGCTGGGGCAGTGGCAGGGGCAGTGGCAGGGGCAGGGGCAGGGGTAGGTGCACGGGCACGGGCAGTGGCAGGAGCGAGGGGCAGTGGCAGGGGCACGGGCCGGGGCAGGGGCAGGGGCAGGGGCAGGAGCAGTGGCAGGGGCACGGGCAGTGGGAGGGGCAGGGGCAGGGGCAGTGGCAGTGGCAGGGGCAGGGGCAGGGGCAGAGGCAGGGGCACGGGGGGCAGGGGCAGGGGCAAGGGCAGTGGCAGGGGCAGGGGCAGGGGCAGGGGCAGGGGCAGTGGGAGGAGCAGTGGCAGTGGGAGGGGCAGGGGCAGTGGCAGGGGCAGGGGCAGGGACAGGGGCAAGGGGCAGGGGCAGGGGCAGGGGCAGGGGCAGTGGTTGGTGCAGGGGCAGTGGCAGGGGCAGGGGCAGGTGCAGTTGCAGGGGCAGGGGCAGGGGGAGGGGCTGGGGCAGGGGCAGAGGCAGGGGCAGTGGCAGTGGCAGGGGCAGGGGCAGAGGCAGGGGCAGGGGGGGCAGGGGCAGGGGCAGGGGCAGGGGCAGTGGCAGGGCCAGGGGCAGGGGCAGGGGCAGGGGCAGGAGTACGGGCAGTGGCAGGAGCAGGGGCAGTTGGAGTAGCCTGGGCAGTGGCAGAGGCAGGGGCCGGGGCAGTGGCAGGGGCAGGGGCAGGGGCCGGGGCAGGGGCAGTGGCAGGAGCAGGGGCATTGGCAGGGGCAGGGGCGGGTGTAGGGGCAGGGGCAGGGGCAGTGGCAGTAGCAGGGGCAGGGGCATGGGCAGGGGCAGTGGCAGTGGCAGGGGTAGGGGCAGGGGCAGAGGCAGGGGCAGGGGGGCAGGGGCAGGGGCAGGGGCAGCGGCAGGGGCAGGGGCATTGGGAGGGGCTAGGGCAGTGGCAGGGGCAGGGGCAGGGGCAGGGGCAGTGGCTGGAGCAGGGGCAGGCGCAGGGGCAAGGGCAGGGGCAGTGGCAGGAGCAGGGGCAGTGGCAGGGGCAGGGGCAGTGGCAGGGGCAGGGGTAGGGGCAGGGGGGGGGCAGTAGCAGGGGCAGAGGCAGGGGCAGGGGCAGGGGCAGTGGCTGGGTCTGTGGCAGGGGCAGGGGCTGGGGCAGTGGCAGGGGCAGTGGCTGTGGCTGGGGCAGGGGCAGGGGTAGTGGCTGTAGCAGGGGCAGGGGCAGGGGCAGGGGTAGGGGCAAGGGCCGGGGCAGGGGCAGGGGCAGGGGCCGTGGCAGGGGCAGGGGCAAGGGCAGGAGCAGTGGCAGGAGCTGGGGCAGTGGCAGGGGCAGTGGCAGGGGCAGGGGCAGGGGTAGGTGCACGGGCACGGGCAGTGGCAGGAGCGGGGGCAGTGGCAGGGGCACGGGCCGGGGCAGGGGCAGGGGCAGGGGCAGGAGCAGTGGCAGGGGCAGGGGCAGTGGGAGGGGCAGGGGCAGGGGCAGTGGCAGTGGCAGGGGCAGGGGCAGGGGCAGAGGCAGGGGCACGGGGGGCAGGGGCAGGGGCAGGGGCAGTGGCAGGGGCAGGGGCAGGGGCAGGGGCAGTGGCAGGAGCAGTGGCAGTGGGAGGGGCAGGGGCAGTGGCAGGGGCAGGGGCAGGGACAGGGGCAAGGGGCAGGGGCAGGGGCAGGGGCAGGGGCTGTGGGTGGTGCAGGGGCAGTGGCAGGGGCAGGGGCAGGTGCAGTTGATGGGGCAGGGGCAGGGGCAGGGGCTGGGGCAGGGGCAGAGGCAGGGGCAGTGGCAGTGGCAGGGGCAGGGGCAGAGGCAGGGGCAGGGGGGGCAGGGGCAGGGGCAGGGGCAGGGGCAGTGGCAGGGCCAGGGGCAGGGGCAGGGGCAGGGGCAGGAGCAGGGGCAGTGGCAGGAGCAGGGGCAGTGGGAGTGGCCTGGGCAGTGGCAGAGGCAGGGGCCGGGGCAGGGGCAGGGGCAGGGGCAGGGGCAGGGGCAGGGGCAGGGGCAGGGTCCGGGGCAGGGGCAGGGGCAGGGGCAGTGGCAGGAGCAGGGGCATTGGCAGGGGCAGGGGCAGGGGCAGGGGCAGGGGCAGGGGCAGTGGCAGTAGCAGGGGCAGGGGCATGGGCAGGGGCAGTGGCAGTGGCAGGGGTAGGGGCAGGGGCAGAGGCAGGGGCAGGGGGGCAGGGGCAGGGGCAGGGGCAGCGGCAGGGGCAGGGGCAGTGGGAGGGGCTAGGGCAGTGGCAGGGGTAGGGGCAGGGGCAGGGGCAGTGGCTGGAGCAGGGGCAGGGGCAAGGGCAGGGGCAGTGGCAGGAGCAGGGGCAGTGGCAGGGGCAGGGGTACGGGCAGGGGCAGGGGCAGTAGCAGGGGCAGAGGCAGGGGCAGGGGCAGGGGCAGTGGCTGGGTCTGTGGCAGGGGCAGGGGCTGAGGCAGTGGCAGGGGCAGTGGCTGTGGCTGGGGCAGGGGCAGGGGTAGTGGCTGTAGCAGGGGCAGGGGCAGGGGCAGGGGCGGGGGCAGTGGCAGTAGCAGGGGCAGGGGCAGGGGCGAGGGCAGTGGCAGTGGCAGGGGCAGGGGCAGGGGCAGAGGCAGGGTCAGGGGGGGTAGGGCAGGGGCAGGGGCAGTGGCAGGTGCAGGGGCAGGGGCAGGGGCAGGGGCGGGGGCAGGGGCAGGGGCGGGGGCAGGGGCAGTGGCAGGAGCAGGGGCAGTGGGAGGGGCAGGGGCAGTGGCCAGGGCAGGGGCAGGGGCAGGGGCAGGGGCAGGGGCAGGGGCTGTGGGAGGTGCAGGGGTAGTGACAGGGGCAGGGGCAGGGGCAGATGCAGGGGCAGGGGCAGGGGCAGGGGCAGGGGTAGGGACTGAGGCCGGGGCAGGGGCAGGGGCAGTAGCAGGGGCACAGGCAGGGGCAGGGGCAGGGGCAGGGGCAGTGGCAGGGGCAGGGGCATGGGCAGGTGCATGGGTAGGGGCAGGGGCAGTGGCAGGAGCAGGGGCAATGGGAGGGGCAGGGGCAGTAGCTGGTGCAGGGGCAGGGACAGGGGCAGGGGCAGTGGCAGGGCAGTGGCAGGGGCAGGGGCAGGGGCAGTGGTAGGGGCAGGGGCAGGGGCAGTGGCAGTAGCAGGGGCAGGGGCATGGGCAGGGGCAAGGGCAGTGGCAGTAGCAGGGGCAGGGGCAGGGGCAGGGGCAGGGGCAGCGGCACTGGCAGGGGTAGGGGCAGGGGCAGAGGCAGGGGCAGGGGGGGCAGGGGTAGGGGCAGGGGCAGCGGCAGGGGCAGGGGCAGTGGGAGGGGCTAGGGCAGTGGCAGGGGCAGGGGCAGGGGCAGGGGCAGTGGCTGGGGCAGGGGCAGGGGCAGGGGCAAGCGCAGGGGCAGGGGCAGGAGCACGGGCAGTGGCAGGGGCAGGGGCAGGGGCAGGGGCAGGGGTAGGGGCAGGGGCAGGGGCAGTAGCAGGGGCAGAGGCGGGGGCAGGGGCAGGGGCAGTGGCTGGGGCAGGGGCAGGGGCAGGGGCAGTGGCAGTGGCAGGGGCAGGGGCAGGGGCAGAGGCAGGGACAGGGGGGGCAGGGCAGGCGCAGGGGCGGTGGCACGGGCAGGGGCAGGGGCAGGGGCAGGGGCGGGGGCAGGGGCAGTGGCAGGAGCAGGGGCAGTGGGAGGGGCAGGGGCAGTGGCCAGGGCAGGGGCAGGGGCAGGGGCAGGGGCAGGGGCTGTGGGAGGTGCAGGGGTAGTGACAGGGGCAGGGGCAGGGGCAGATGCAGGGGCAGGGGCAGGGGCAGGGGCAGGGGTAGGGACTGAGGCCGGGGCAGGGGCAGGGGCAGTAGCAGGGGCACAGGCAGGGGCAGGGGCAGGGGCAGGGGCAGTGGCAGGGGCAGGGGCATGGGCAGGTGCATGGGTAGGGGCAGGGGCAGTGGCAGGAGCAGGGGCAATGGGAGGGGCAGGGGCAGTAGCTGGTGCAGGGGCAGGGGCAGGGGCAGGGGCAGTGGCAGGGCAGTGGCAGGGGCAGGGGCAGGGGCAGTGGTAGGGGCAGGGGCAGGGGCAGTGGCAGTAGCAGGGGCAGGGGCATGGGCAGGGGCAAGGGCAGTGGCAGTAGCAGGGGCAGGGGCAGGGGCAGGGGCAGGGGCAGCGGCACTGGCAGGGGTAGGGGCAGGGGCAGAGGCAGGGGCAGGGGGGGCAGGGGTAGGGGCAGGGGCAGCGGCAGGGGCAGGGGCAGTGGGAGGGGCTAGGGCAGTGGCAGGGGCAGGGGCAGGGGCAGGGGCAGTGGCTGGGGCAGGGGCAGGGGCAGGGGCAAGCGCAGGGGCAGGGGCAGGAGCACGGGCGGTGGCAGGGGCAGGGGCAGGGGCAGGGGCAGGGGTAGGGCCAGGGGCAGGGGCAGTAGCAGGGGCAGAGGCGGGGGCAGGGGCAGGGGCAGTGGCTGGGGCAGGGGCAGGGGCAGGGGCAGTGGCAGTGGCAGGGGCAGGGGCAGGGGCAGAGGCAGGGACAGGGGGGGCAGGGCAGGCGCAGGGGCGGTGGCACGGGCAGGGGCAGGGGCAGGGGCAGGGGCATGGGCAGGGGCAGTGGCAGGAGCAGGGGCAGTGGGAAGGGCAGGGGCAGTGGTAGGGGCAGGGGCAGGGGTAGGGGCAGGGGCAGGGGGAGGGGCAGGGGCTGTGGGAGGTGCAGGGGCAGTGACAGGGGCAGGGGCAGGGGCATGGGCAGGGGCTGGGATAGGGACTGAATCAGGGGCACGGGCAGGGGCAGGGGCGGGGGTAGGGGCTGGTGCAGGGGCAGGGGCAGGGGCAGGGGCAGGGGCAGAGGCTTGGGCAGGGGGGACATGGGCAGGGGCATGGGCAGGGGCAGTGGAAGGGGCAGGGGCAGGGGCAGTGGCAGGGGCAGGGGGGGCAGGGGCAGGGGCAGGGGCAGTGGCAGGGGCAGGGGCAGGGGCTGGAGCAGGGGCAGGGGCAGGGGCAGGGGCAGGGGTAGGGGCAGGGGCAGGGGCGTGGGCAGTAGCAGGGGCAGAGGCAGGGGCAGGGGCAGGGGCAGTGGCTGGGGCAGTGGCAGGGGCAGTGGCAGTGGCTGGGGCAGGGGCAGGGGCAGTGGCAGTAGCAGGGGCAGGGGCAGGGGCATGGGCGGGGGCAGTGGCAGTAGCAGGGGCAGGGGCAGGGGCAAGGGGCAGAGGCAGGGTAAGGGGGGGCAGGGCAGGAGCAAGGGCAGTGGCAGGGGCAGGGGCAGGGGTAGGGGTAGGGGCAGGGGCAGGGGCAGTGGCAGGAGCAGGGGCAGTGGGAGGGGCAGGGGCAGTGGCAGGGGCATGGGCAGGAGCAGGGGCAGTAGCAGGGGCAGTGGCAGTGGCTGGGGCAGGGGCAGGGGCAGTGGCAGTAGCGGGGGCAGGGGCAGGGGCAGGGGCGGGGGCAGTGGCAGTAGCAGGGGCAGGGACAGGGGCAAGGGGCAGAGGCAGGGTCAGGGGGGGCAGGGCAGGAGCAGGGGCAGTGGCAGGGGCAGGGGCAGGGGCAGGGGTAGGGGCAGGGGCAGGGGCAGTGGCAGGAGCAGGGGCAGTGGGAGGGGCAGGGGCAGTGGCAGGGGCAGGGGCAGGGGCAGGGGCAGGGGCAGGGGCAGGGGCAGGGGCTGTGGGAGATGCAGGGGCAGTGACAGGGGCAGGGGCACGGGCAGATGCAGGGGCAGGGGCAGGGGCAGGGGCTGGGGTAGGGACTGTTACAGGCACGGGCAGGGGTAGGGGCAGGGGTAGGGGCTGGGGCAGGGGCAGGGGCAGGGGCAGGGGCAGGGGCAGGGGCAGAGGCGGAGGCATGGGCAGGGGGGGCATGGGCAGGGGTAGGGGCTGGGGCAGGGGCAGTGGCGGGGGGCAGGGGCAGGGGCAGGGGCAGGGGCAGTGGGAGGGGCAAGGGCAGTGGCGTGGGGCAGGGTCAGGGGCAGTGTCAGGGGCAGGGGCAGGGGCATGGGCAGTGGCAGAGGCTGGTGCTAGGGCACGGGCTGGGGCAGGGGCAGGAGCAGTGGCACGGGCAGTGACAGGGGTAGTGGCAGAGGCAGTGGCCGGAGCAGGGGCAGTGGCAGGGCCAGGGGCAGGGGCAGGGGCAGGGGTAGGGGCTGGGGCAGGTGCAGGGGCAAGGGCAGTAGCAGGGGCAGAGGCTGGTGCAAGGGCAGGGTCAGGGGCAGGGGCATGAGCAGTGGCAGGGGCAGTGACAGGGGCAGTGGCAGCGGCAGTGGCAGGGGCGGGGACAGGGGCAGTGGCAGTAGCAGTAGCAGTAGCAGGGGCAGTGGCAGGGGCAGTGGCAGTAGCAGGGGCAGTGGCAGGGGCAGAGGCAGGGGCAGGGGGGGCAGGGGCAGGGGCAGGGGCAGTGGCAGAGGCAGGGGCAGGGGCAGGGGCCGGGGCAGGGGCAGTGGCAGGAGCAGGGGCATTGGGAGGTGCAGGGGCAGTGGCAGGGGCAGGGGCAGGGGCAGTTGCAGTGGCAGGGGCACGGGCAGAGGCAGGGGCAGCGGCAGTGGCAGGGGCAGGGGCAGGGGCACAGGCAGGGGCGGGGGGCGCAGGGGCAGGGGCAGGGGCAGTGGCAGGGGCAGGGGCAGGGGCAGGGGCAGGGGAAGTGGCAGGGGCAGGGGCCGGGGCAGGGGCAGGGGCAGTGGCAGTGGCAGGGGCAGGGGCAGGGACAGGGGCAGTGGCAGGAGCAGGGGCAGTGGCTGGTGCAGGGGCAGGGGCAGTGGCAGGGGCAGTGGCAGGGGCAGGGGCAGGGGCAGGGGCAGTGGCAATAGCAGGGGCAGTGGCAGGGGCAGGGGCAGGGGCAGTGGCAGTAGCAGGGGCAGGGGCAGGGGCAGTGGCTGTGGCAGGGGCAGGGGCGGGGGCAGAGGCATGGGCAGGGATGGCAGGGGCAGGGGCAGGGGCAGGGGCAGTGGCAGGAGCAGGGGCAGTGGGAGGGGCAGGGGCAGTGGCAGGGGCAGGGGCAGGGGCAGGGGCAGGGGCAGGGGCAGGGGCTGTCGGAGGTGCATGGGCAGTGGCAGGGGCAGATGCAGGGGCAGGGGCAGGAGCAGGGGCAGAGGCTGGGGCACGGGCAGGGGCAGGGGCAGGCGTAGGGGCAGGGGCAGGGGCAGGGGCAGGGGCAGTAGCAGGGGCAGTGGCAGGGGCAGGGGCACGG
Organism: Eutreptiella sp. 'Long Island Sound 2002'; assembly: GCA_964036045.1. NCBI lineage: Eukaryota > Euglenozoa > Euglenophyceae > Eutreptiales > Eutreptiaceae > Eutreptiella > Eutreptiella sp. 'Long Island Sound 2002'. The sequence goes on from OZ038400.1 coordinate 11,671,216, forward strand.
GCATGGGCAGGGGCAGTGGCTGGGGCAGTGGCAGGGGCAGGGGCAGGGGCAGTGTCAGGGGCAGTGGCAGCGGCAGGGGCAGGGGCAGGGGCAGGGGCATGGGCAGGGGCAGGGGCAGGGGCAAGGGCTGTGGCAGTAGCAGGGGCAGGGGCAGGGGCAGGGGCAGTGGCAGTGGCAGGGGCAGGTGCAGGGGCAGGGGCAGTGGCAGGGGCAGGGGGGGCAGGGGCAGGGGCAGGGGCAGGGGTAGGGGCAAGGGCCGGGGCAGGGGCAGCAGCAGGGGCAGTGGGAGGGGCAAGGTCAGTGGCAGGTGCAGGGGCCGGGGCTGGGCAGGGGCATGGGCAGGGGCCGTGGCAGGGGCAGTGGCTGGGGCAGGGGCAGTGGCAGGGGCAGGGGCAGTGGCAGGGGCAGGGGTAGGGGCAGGGGCAGGGGCTGTCGCAGGAGTAGGGGCAGTGGCAGGGGCAGGGGCCCGGGCAGGGGCAGGGGGAGGGGCAGGAGCACTGGCAGGGGCAGGGGCAGGGGCAGGGGCAGGGGCAGTGGCAGTGGCAGGGGCAGGGGCAGGGACAGAGTCAGGGGCACGGGGGGCAGGGGCAGGGGCAGGGGCAGGGGCAGTGGGAGGGGCAGGGGCAGTGGCAGGGGCAGGGGCAGGGACAGAGGCAGGGGCAGGGGCAGGGGCATTGGCAGGGGCAGGGGCAGTGGGAGGGGCAGGGGCAGTGGCAGGGGCAGGGGCAGGGGCAGGGGCAGGGGCACGGGCAGGGGCAGTGGGTGGTGCAGGGGCTCTGGCAGGGGCAGGGGCATGTGCAGATGCAGGGGCAGGGGCAGGGGCAGGCGCTGGGGCAGCGGCGGAGGCAGGGGTAGTGGCAGTGTCAGGGGCAGGGGCAGAGGCAGGGGCAGGGGGGGCAGGGGCAGGAGCAGGGGCAGTGGCAGGTGCAGGAGCAGTTGGAGGGGCCAGGGCAGTGGCAGGGGCAGGGGCCGGGGTTGGGTTGGGTTGGGTTGGGTCAAGGCCTCATCCGGACCTCCGGGACCACGGACATCGCCCTTCCCTGCGCGTCACAACTGGTCCGGCGGGTTCACGGTTGTCCGGTCTCAAGGCCTACCGGACTGATGACCGCCCCCGTACCCCGCGGTGGCACACGCGGGAGGGAGATGCCGCCGTGCCTGTGTGTGTGGGGAAGTGTGTCGCCTGGTGCTCCAGGCCCCGGTGGGGAGGCTGGGGGAGCCTGACACTGAGCCCACCGGGGGAGTTGTCGGCCTGGACACGCCACCTCCAGGTCTACCGACATGCCGCTGGTCGCCCACTACTGCCGATGGCAGCGGGTGGCCAAGCTCCACACACGACTGGGGGCGGTCCGCACTCCCTGATTGCACTGGCACGGGTGGTGCTGCTCTAGGCTGGACCTGCCTCCCACGGTGACGGGGCGGGCGGTTGGAGGGGCCCCGGGGCGCGCCAAGCGCTTCCCTGCCCCGGGGTCCACCCGGGCCAGAGGTCCGGGCGGCGGTGCAACTGTCCTCGTAAACGGGGGGGCCCGGAGGGCACACCACCCGAGTGACCGCAGGGGCCGGGGCAGGGGCAGGGGCAGGGGCATGTGCTGTGGCTGGGGCAGGGGCAGGGGCAGGGGCAGGGGCAGGGGCAGGGGCAGTGGCAGGAGCAGGGGCATTGGCAGGGGCAGGGGCAGGGGCAGGGGCAGTAGCAGGGGCAGAGGCAGGGGCATGGGCAGGGGCAGTGGCAGGGGCAGTGGTAGTGGCTCGGGCAGGGGCACGGGCAGCGGCAATGGCAGTAGCAGGGGCAAGGGCAGGAGCAGGGGCAGTGGCAGTAGCAGGGGCAGGAGCAGGGGCAGGGGCAGGGGCATTGGCAGGGGCAGGGGCAGGTGCAGTGGCAGGGGCAGGGGCAGGGGCAGGGGCAGTGGCAGGGGCAGTGGCAGGGGCAGGGGCAGGGGCAGGGGCAGTGGCAATAGCAGGGGCAGGGGCAGGGGCAGGGGCAGGGGCAGTGGCAGGGGCAGGGGCTGTGGGAGGTGCAGGGGCAGTGGCAGGGGCCCGGGCAGGGGCAGATGCAGGGGCAGGGGCAGTAGCAGGGGCAGGGGCAGGAGCAGTTGGAGGGGCCAGGGCAGTGGCAGGGGCAGGGGCCGGGGCAGGGGCAGGGGCAGGGGCATGTGCTGTGGCTGGGGCAGGGGCAGTGGTAGGGGCAGGGGCAGGGGCAGGGGCAGTGGCAGGAGCAGGGGCATTGGCAGGAGCAGGGGCTGGGGCAGGGGCAGTAGCAGGGGCAGAGGCAGGGGCATGGGCAGGGGCAGTGGCAGGGGCAGTGGTGGTGGCTCGGGCAGGGGCACATGCAGCGGCAATGGCAGTAGCAGGGGCAGGAGCAGGGGCAGGGGCAGGGGCATTGGCAGGGGCAGGGGCAGGTGCAGTGGCAGGGGCAGGGGCAGGGGCAGGGGCAGTGGCAGGGGCAGTGGCAGGGGCAGGGGCAGGGGCAGGGGCAGTGGCAATAGCAGGGGCAGGGGCAGGGGCAGGGGCAGGGGCAGTGGCAGGGGCAGTGGCAGGGGCATGGGCAGGGGCAGTGGCAGGGGCCGGGGCAGGGGCAGATGCAGGGGCAGGGGCAGTAGCAGGGGCAGGGGCAGGGGCAGTGGGAGGGCAGTGGCAGGGGCAGGGGCAGGGGCAGTGGCAGGGGCAGTGGTAGTGGCATGGGCATGGGCAGGGGCAGTGGCAGTAGCAGGGGCAGGGGCAGGGGCAGGGGCAGGGGCAGTGGCAGTAGCAGGGGCAGGGGCAGGGGAATGGGCAGGGGCAGTGGCAGTGGCAGGGGTATGGGCAGGGGCAGAGGCAGGGGCAGGGGGGGCAGGGGCAGGGGCAGGGGGGGCAGGGGCAGGGGCAGGGGCAGGGGCAGGGGCAGGGGCAGGGGCAGGGGCAGGGGCAGGGGCAAGGGCCGGGGCAGGCACAGTGGCAGGAGCAGGGGCACTGGGAGGGGCTAGGGCAGTGGCAGGGGCAGGGGCAGGGGCAGGGGCAGTGGCTGGGGCAGGGGTAGGGGCAGGGGCAGGGGCACTGGCTGGGGCAGGGGCAGAGGCAGGGGCAGGGGCAGGGGCAGTGGCTGGGGCTGTGGCAGGGGCAAGGGCAGGGGCAGTGGCCGGGGCAGTGGCAGTGGCTGGGGCAGGGGCAGGGGCAGTGGCAGTAGCAGGGGCAGGGGCAGGGGCAGGAGCAGGGGCAGTGGGAGGGGCTAGGGCAGTGGCTGTGGCAGGGGCAGGGGCAGGGGCATGGGCTGTGGCAGTGGCAGGGGCAGGGGCAAGGGCAGGGGCAGTGGCAGGGGCAGTGGCAGTGGTAGGGGCAGGGGCAGGGGCAGTGGCAGTAGCAGGGGCAGGGGCAGGGGCAGGGGCAGGGGGGGCAGCGGCAGTAGCAGGGTCATTGGCTGGGGCAGGGGCCGGGGTAGGGGCAGGGGCATGGGGCAGGGGCAGTGGCTGGGGCAGGGGCAGGTGCAGGGGCCGGGGCTGGGCAGGGGCAGGGGCAGGGGCCGTGGCAGGGGCAGGGGCAGGGGCAGTAGCAGGGGCAAAGGCAGGGGCAGGGGCAGGGGCAGTGGCAGGGGAGGTGGTAGTGGCTGGGGCAGGGGCATGGGCAGTGGCAGTAGCAGGGGCAGGGGCAGGGGCAGGGGCAGTGGCAGTAGCAGGGGCAGGGGCAGGGGCAGGGGCAGTGGCAGTGGCAGGGGTAGGGGCAGAGGCTGGAGCAGGGGGGGCAGGGGCAGGGGCAGGGGCAGTGGCAGGGGCATGGGGCAGGGGCAGTGGCTGGGGCAGGGGCAGGTGCAGGGGCCGGGGCTGGGCAGGGGCAGGGGCAGGGGCCGTGGCAGGGGCAGGGGCAGGGGCAGTAGCAGGGGCAAAGGCAGGGCCAGGGGCAGGGGCAGTGGCAGGGGAGGTGGTAGTGGCTGGGGCAGGGGCATGGGCAGTGGCAGTAGCAGGGGCAGGGGCAGGGGCAGGGGCAGTGGCAGTAGCAGGGGCAGGGGCAGGGGCAGGGGCAGTGGCAGTGGCAGGGGTAGGGGCAGAGGCTGGAGCAGGGGGGGCAGGGGCAGGGGCAGGGGCAGTGGCAGGGGCAGGGGCAGGGGCAAGGGCAGGGGCAGGGGCAGTGGCGGGAGCAGGGGCAGTGGGAGGGGCAGGGGCATTGGCAGGGGCAGGGGCAGGGGCAGGGGCCGGGGGAGGGGCTGTGGGAGGTGCAGGGGCAGTGGCTGGGGCAGTGGCATGGGCAGATGCAGGGGCAGGGGCAGGGGCAGGGGCTGGTGCAGGGGCTGAAGCATGGGCACGGGCAGGGGCAGGGGAAGGGGCAGTAGCAGGGGCAGAGGAAGGGGCAGGGGCAGGGGTAGGGGCAGGGGCAGGGGCAGGGGCAGGGCAGTGGCAGGGGCAGGGGCAGGGGCAGTGGAAGGGGCAGGGGCAGGGGCAGTGGCAGTAGCAGTAGCGGGGGCAGGGGCAGGGGCAGGGGCAGTGGCAGTAGCAGGGGCAGGGATAGGGGCAGGGGCAGGGGCGGTGGCAGTGGCAGGGGTAGGGGCAGGGGCAGAGGCAGGGGCAGGGGGGGCAGGGGCAGGGGCATGGGCAGGGGCAGGGGAGGGGCAGTGGCAGGAGCAGGGGCAGGGGCAGGGGCCGCGGCAGGGGCAGTGGCAGGGGCAGGGGCAGTGGGAGGGGCTAGGGCAGTGGCAGGGGCAGGGGCCGGGGCACGGGCAGGGGAGGAACAGGGGCAGTGGCTGGGGCAGGGGCAGGGGCAGGGGCAGGGGCAGGGGCAGTGGCAGGAGCAGGGGCATTGGCAGGGGCAGTGGCAAGGGCAGTGGTAGTGGCTGTGGCAGGGGCTGTGGCTGGGGTTCGGGCTGGGGCTGTGGCTGGGGCCTGGGCAGGGGCTGGGGCGGTGGTTGGTGCTGGGGCAGTGGCTGGGGCTAGGGCAGTGGCAGGGGCGGGGGCCTGGGCCGGGGGGCAGGGGCTTGGGCCTGGGCATTGGCTTGGGCAGGGGCAGGGGCAGGTGTTGTGGTAGGTGTCGGGGCTTGGGCAGTGGCAGGGGCAGTGGCTGGGGGGGGGGCAGGGGCAGTGGCCTTGCTTCTGGCTGGGTCAGGGGCTGGTGCATTGGCTTTAGCAGGGGCTGGGGCAGGGCCAGGGGCAGGGGCAGTTGCAGCAGTAGAGGCTGTCTGGGGCATGGGCAGGGGGGGCAGGGGCATGGGCAGCAGCAGGTGCCGGGGCAGTGACAGTGGCAGGGTCAGGGGCAGGGGCAGAGGCCTTGGTAGGGGGGAGCTGCATGGGCAGCGGCAGTGGCAGGGGCCGGGGCAGGTGCTGTGGCAGAGGCAGGGGCAGGGGCAGGGGCAGTAGCGGGGGCAGTGGCAGGGGCAGGGGCAGCAGGTGCAGGGGCATGGGTAGTGGCAGGGGCTGGGGCAGGGGCAGGGGCTGTGGCATGGGCTGTGGCTGGTGCTCGGGCAGGGGCTGGGGCGGGCATGGGCAAGGGTAGGGGCAGTGGCAGGGGTAGGAGCAGGGGCATGGGCAATGGCAGTTGCATTGGCAGGGGCAGGGGCAGGGGCAGGGGTAGGGGCAGGGGCAGTGGCCAGGGCACGGGCGGTGGCTGAGGCGTTCACCTTTTTTCGCTCCTCCTTCTTGTTCATTTACCGGCTTCTTCCCCGGATGTTCCAGTCCAGGGCGTCCGTCCGCATCCCCCCGGATGCTCCAGTCCAGGGGGCGGCGTTTCTCGTCTCCACGGCCCCCCGGATGTTCCAGTCCAGGGGGCCGCCATCTTGCTTCTTGGCTACGCTCCGGTTGTTCCAGTCATTGGCAGTTGGCTGGCCCCCCGGATGTTCCAGTCCAGGGGGCCGCCTTCTTGCTCCTTCCCCGGATGTTCCAGTCCAGGGCCTCTGTCCACAGCCCCCCGGATGTTCCAGTCCAGGGGGCCGGGCCTGCATCTTGCTCTTTGGCCTCCTTCGGTCCGCAGCCCCCCGGATGCTCCAGTCCAGGGGGCCGTTATCTTGCTTCTTGGCCACGCAACGCCCCGGATGTTCCAGTCCAGGGCCGTTGTGTCTCACCATGTGGTCCTGTCTCCTTCGGTCCGCAGTCCCCCGGTTGCTCCAGTCCAGGGGGCGGTTCTTCTTGCCTTCGCGGGGCAGCGGCAGGAGCCAATGACAGGGACACAGGGACACAGGGACACAAAGCAAGTTGAGGCGGGTGCATGCGTTGTGGACTCCTTGTTTTTGTCGACGCCCAAGAGTAAGCGTGTTGTCTTTTTGCATTCATGTCTTTCTGTACTCCTTCTTCGTGGTGCAGACTCGTTGTTTTTCGCGACGCCCAAGAGCAAGCGTGTTGTCTTAATGCATTCCTGACACATGCTATTTACTCGTTGGGTTGTGTACTCTTTGTTTTTGGCGACGCCCAAGAGCAAGGGTGTCGTCTTAATGCATTCATGCCATGCCACTTGTTACTTGACCCTTGTGTTGCGGACTCCTTGGTTTTCGCGACGCCCAAGAGTAAGCGTGTTGTCTTAATGCATTCATGACACATGCTACTTAACCCTTGTGTTGCGCACTCTTTGTTTTTTGCGACGCCCAAGAGTAAGCGTGTTGCCTTAATGCATGCAGGGGCTGGGGCAGGGGCAGGGGCAGGGGCAGTGGCAGGGGCAGGGGGGCAGGGGCAGGGGCAGTGGCAGGGGCAGGGGCGGGGGCAGGGGCAGGGGCAGGGGCAGGGGCAGGAGCAGGGGCAGTGGGAGGGGCAAGGGCAGAGGCAGGGGCAGGGGCCTGGGCAGGGGCAGGGGCAGGGGCAGTGGCAGGGGCAGGGGCAGGGGCAGGGGCAGGGGCAGTGGCAGGAGCAGGGGCAGTGGCAGGGGCAGGGGCAGGGGCAGGGGCAGGGGCAGGGGCAGTAGCAGTGGCAGAGGCAGGGGCAGGGGCAGGGGCACGGGCAGTGGCAGGGGCAGGGGCAGGAGCAGTGGCAGTGGCAGTAGCAGGGGCAGGGGCAGGGGCAGGGGCAGTGGCAGAGGCACGGGCAGGGGGGCAGGGGCAGGGGCAGGGGCAGGGGCAGGGTCGGGGGCAGGGGCAGGGGCAGTAGCAGTGACAGAGGCGGGGGCAGGGGCAGGGGCACGGGCAGTGGCAGGGGCAAGGGCAGGGGCAGGAGCAGGGGCAGTGGCAGTAGCAGGGGTTTGGTTTGGTTTGGGTCAAGGCCTGTGCCGGACGCCCTGGCCCATGGTCAGCACTCGCCTTTGTGCCGACACGACTGGGCTAGGCGAATCGCGGTTGTCCGGTCCCAAGGCCTGCCGGACTGTTGACCGCCCCCGTACCCCGTGGTGGCACACACGGGAGGGAGATGCCGCCGTGCCTGTGTGTGTGGCGCGCGCGGGGCAGGAGGGCGGGGCGTGCATGCTGGTGGCGCTCGCAGGGCATGACGGGTCACACGGCTGCGCCGCGCCTGGCCCTGCCCGCTGGCGCCGGTGCCGCTCCAGTGTTTCTGGTTTCCCCCGCTGCGGCTTGGTCCGTCCGTGTCGCCGCTTGTAGTGGCGTCCCGGCTGTTCGTGTGGTCGTCGGGTGTGAACCAGGGTCCGCCACCACCGGGCCCTGGCTGCTTGTGGTGGAGGCGCGTCGGGGGGGGGGGGGGGGCGTGTGGGGGGTTGTGTGATGCCTGGTGCTCCAGGCCCCGGCAGGGAGGCCATGGGAGCCTGACGCTGAGCCCGCCGGGGGAGTGTTCGGACTGGACACGCCGCCTCCCGGTCATTGACATGCTGCCAGCGGCCCCACGACTGCATGAGGCACGGGGGCGCGCTCCCTGGGCGCTCGACTGGGGGGGTCCACACCTCCTGACTGCTCTAGGCACTGGTGGTGTTGTCGTGGACTGGACCATCCGCCCACGGCGCTGAGGGACGGCAGGAGGAGGGGCTCCAGGGCGCGCTGAGCGCTGCCCTGCCCTGGAGCCTGCCCGGGCTCGGGGCCTGGGTGGCGGTGCTACTGCCCGCGTAAACGGGGGGGCCCAGAGGGCACACCACCTGAGTGACCGCTCCGTTTGGAAGGGGGAGGGGGGGGCAGGGGTCGGCAGGTGGCTGTCTGGCCTCCAGGGGTCGCCCACAACTGAACTGGAGTGCACGGGGCTGTGCTGGCCTAGGCGTCTGTGATGAAGTTGGAGGGGCACGCGCACACCTGGAGGTTCCCTAGGCAGGCCGCTCAAGGGATACCCACAGCAGTCAATCTGCGAGCCCTTCACAGCCTCCACTTTTTAGGCCCTGAGGGTGCCGACTCCGTGCACCTCTCCCGTCGGGGGGCAGGCTGGGGGGGGGGGGGGGTAGTGGTGGTTGGGTCTACCTGCTCACTTGTTTGGGAGAGGAGGACCACCTGCTGGGTTACCATACGGGTCCCAGATCCCAACATACCCATCGTTCGGCGTCCGCTCCCTGTCCGTGAGGGGAGGGACCTTGATCACCATGTGACGGCCTGCAGTGAGGGTGCGGGGGTGCGAGGGCATGCTGGGGGGGGGGGGCTGTGCTGGGCCTGCTTTCGGCCCCATTTCTGTTGGGGGGGGGGGGGGCAGCAAAAGGCCTGCTCCCCTGTTTCCTGGTCCCCAAGGGGGACCAGCCCACGGCCTGCACCCTCGCTTTGTGGTGGCTGAAATTTGGGCCGACAAGGGCAGTAGCAGGGGCAGGGGCAAGGGCAGGGGCTGGGGCAGGGGGGGCAGGGGCAGGGGCACGGGTAGTGGCAGGGGCAGGGGCAGGGGCTGGGGCAGGGGCAGGGGCAGTGGCAGGAGCAAGGGCAGTGGGAGGGGCAGGGGCAGTGGCAGGGGCAGGGGCAGGGGCAGGGGCAGGGGCAGGGCAGGGGCTGCGGGAGGTGCAGCGGCAGTGGCAGGGGCAGGGGCAGGGGCAGATGCAGGGGCAGGGGCTGGGGCCGGGGCTGAGGCAGGGGCTCGGGCAGGGGCAGGGGCAGGGGCAGGGGCAGGGGCAGGGGCAGGGGCAGGTGCAGGGGCAGGGGCAGTGGCAGGGGCAGTGGCAGGGGCAGGGGCAGGGGCAGATGCAGGGGCAGGGGCAGGGGCAGGGGCAGTGGCAGGGGCGGTGGCAGGGGCTGGGGCAGGGGCACGGGCAGGGGCGGGGGCAGGGGCAGGGGCAGGGGCAGGGGCAGTAGCAGGGGCAGAGGCAGGGGCAGGGGCAGGGGCAGGGGCCGGGGCAGGGGCAGGAACAGTGGCAGGGGCAAGGGCAGGGGCACCGGCAGGGGCAGTGGCGGTGGCAGGGGCAGGCGCAGGGGCAGTAGCAGGGGCATGGGCAGGGGCAGGGGCAGTGGCAGGAGCTGGGGCAGTGGCAGGGGCAGGGGCAGGGGCAGGGGCAGGGGTAGAGGCAGGGGCAGGGGCAGTGGCAGGAGCAGGGACAGTGGCAGGGGCAGTGGCTGGGGCAGGGGCAGGGGCAGAGGCAGGGGCAGGGGGGGCAGGGGCAGGGGCAGTGGCAGGGGCAGGGGCAGGGGCAGGGGCAGTGGCAGGAGCAGTGGCAGGGGCAGGGGCAGGGGCAGTCGGAGGGGCAAGGGCAGTGGCAGAGGCAGGGGCAGGGGCAGTGGCTGGGGCAGGGGCAGGAACATGGGCAGGGGCAGGGGCAGGGGCAGTGGTAGGAGCTGGGGCAGTGGCAGGGGCAGGAGCAGGGGCAGGGGCAGGGGTTGGTCACCTTTTCTCGCTTCTCCTTCTTGCTCGGTTCCTGATCACCGGCTTGTTCCCCGGATGTTCCAGTCCAGGGCGTCTGTCCGCATCCCCCCGGATGCTCCAGTCCAGGGGGCGGCGTTTCTTGTCTCCGCGGCCCCCCGGATGTTCCAGTCCAGAAGGCCGCCAGCATGCTTCTTGGCCTCGCCCCGGATGTTCCAGTCCAGGTCGGTCGCGTGCAAGGGAGCCTAAACCTCACATTTGCACACACGGGCAAATTCGAGCAAATTCTCTGCTACAGGTGCGACGTGGTTCGTATGGTACGCGAACAGCATGATGCAGCTTGTTCTGGCCAGAGGGTTGAGTGGTCGAGATATGGGCAATACCAATTTGAAATGGTCATTGTGCGGGCACGCACTGTTCAGTTCAACCTGAAAATAGCGTCCTTCGCGTGCAAGGGAGCCTAAATCTCACATTTGCACACACGGGCAAATTCGGGCAAATTCTCTGCTACACGTGCGACGTGGTTCGTATGGTACGCGAACAGCATGATGCACCTTGTTCTGGCCGGAGGGTTGAGTGGTCGAGATATGGGCAATACCAATTTGGAATGGGCATTGTGCGGGCACGTACTGTGAAGTTCAACCTGAAAATAGCGTCATTCGCGTGCAAGGGAGCCTAAAGCCCAGATTTGCACACACGGGCGAATTGGGACAAATTCTCTGCTACACGTGCGACGTGGTTCGTATGGTACACGAATAGCATGATGCAGCTTGTTGTGGCCAGAGGGTTGAGTGGTTGAGATATGGGCAATACCAATTTGAAATGGGCATTGTGCGGGCACGTACTGTGAAGTTCAACCTGAAAATAGCGTCATTCGCGTGCAAGGGAGCCTAAAACTCACATTCGCACACACGGGCAAAGTCGGGCAAATTCTCTGCTACACGTGCGACGTGGTTCGTATGGTACACGAACAGCATGATGCAGCTTGTTCTGGCCAGAGGCTTGAGTGGTCGAGATATGGGCAATACCAATTTGGAATGGTCATTGTGCGGGCACGCACTGTTCAGTTCAACCTGAAAATAGCGTCCTTCACGTGCAAGGGAGCCTAAACCTCACATTTGCACACACGGGCAAATTCGGGCAAATTCTCTGCTACATGTGCGAGGTGGTTCGTATGGTACACGAACATCATGATGCACCTTGTTTTGACCAGGGGGTTCAGTGGTCGAGATATGGGCAATACCAATTTGAAATGGTCATTGTGCGGGCACGCACTGTTCAGTTCAACCTGAAAATAGCGTCCTTCGCGTGCAAGGGAGCCTAAACCTCACATTTGCACACACGGGCAAATTCGGGCAAATTCTCTGCTACACGTGCGACGTGGTTCGTATGGTACACGAACATCATGATGCAGCTTTGTCTGGCCAGAGGGCTAAGTGGTCGAGATATGGGCAATACCAATTTGAAATGGGCATTGTGCGGGCACGTACTGTGAAATTCAACCTGAAAATAGCGTCATTCGCGTGCAAGGGAGCCTAAAGCCCAGATTTGCGCACACGGGCAAATTCGGGCAAATTCTCTGCTACACGTGCGTCGTGGTTCGTATGGTACACGAACATTATGATGCACCTTGTTTGACCAGGCGGTTGAGTGGTCGAGATATGGGCAATACCAATTTGGAATGGTCATTGTGCGGGCACGCACTGTTCAGTTCAACCTGAAAATAGCGTCCTTCACGTGCAAGGGAGCCTAAACCTCACATTTGCACACACGGGCAAATTCGGGCAAATTCTCTGCTACACGTGCGACGTGGTTCATATGGTACACGAACATCATGATGCACCTTGTTTTGGCCAGAGGGTTAAGTGGTCGAGATATGGGCAATACCAATTTGAAATGGTCATTGTGCGGGCACGCACTGTTCAGTTCAACCTAAAAATAGCGTCCTTCGCGTGCAAGGGAGCCTAAACCTCACATTTGCACACACGGGCAAATTCGGGCAAATTCTCTGCTACACGTGCGACGTGGTTCGTATGGTACGCGAACAGCATGATGCAGCTTGTTCTGGCCAGAGGGTTGAGTGGTCGCGATATGGGCAACACCAATTTGAAATGGGCATTGTGCGGGCACGTACTGTTCAGTTCAACCTGAAAATAGCGTCACTCGTGTGCAAGGGAGCCTGAACCTCACATTTGCACACACGGGCAAATTCGGGCAAATTCTCTGCTACATGTGCGAGGTGGTTCGTATGGTACACGAACATCATGATGCAGCTTGTTCTGGCCAGAGGGTTGAGTGGTCGCGATATGGGCAACACCAATTTGAAATGGTCATTGTGCGGGCACGCATCGTTCAGTTCAACCTGAAAATAGCGTCCTTCACGTGCAAGGGAGCCTAAACCTCACATTTGCACACACGGGCAAATTCGGGCAAATTCTTTGCTACATGTGCGACGTGGTTCGTATGGTACAGGAACATCATGATGCACCTTGTTTGACCAGGGGGTTGAGTGGTCGAGATATGGGCAATACCAATTGGGAATGGTCATTGTGCGGGCACGCACTGTTCAGTTCAAACCTGAAAATAGCGTCCTTCACGTGCAAGGGAGCCTAAACCTCACATTTGCACACACGGGCAAATTCGGGCAAATTCTCTGCTACACGTGCGACGTGGTTCATATGGTACACGAACATCATGATGCACCTTGTTTTGGCCAGAGGGTTGAGTGGTCGAGATATGGGCAATACCAATTTGAAATGGTCATTGTGCGGGCACGCACTGTTCAGTTCAACCTGAAAATAGCGTCCTTCGCGTGCAAGGGAGCCTAAACCTCACATTTGCACACACGGGCAAATTCGGGCAAATTCTCTGCTACACGTGCGACGTGGTTCGTATGGTACGCGAACAGCATGATGCACCTTGTTCTGGCCGGAGGGTTGAGTGGTTGTGATATGGGCAATACCAATTTGAAATGGGCATTGTGCGGGCACGTACTGTGAAGTTCAACCTGAAAATAGCGTCATTCGCGTGCAAGGGAGCCTAAAGCCCAGATTTGCGCACACGGGCAAATTCGGGCACATTCTCTGCTACATGTGCGATGTGGTTCGTATGGTACACGAACAACATGCTGCAGCTTGTTCTGGCCAGAGGGTTAAGTGGTCGAGATATGGGCAATACCAATTTGAAATCGGCATTGTGCGGGCACGTACTGTTCGGTTCAACCTGGAAATAAGGTTATTCGCGTGCAAGGCAGCCTGAACCTCACATTTGCACACACGGGGAAATTCGGGCAAATTCTCTGCTACACGTGCGACGTGGTTCGTATGGTACGCGAACAGCATGATGCACCTTGTTTTGAACAGGGGGTTGAGTGGTCGAGATATGGGCAATACCAATTTGGAATGGTCATTGTGCGGGCACGCACTGTTCAGTTCAACCTGAAAATAGCGTCCTTCACGTGCAAGGAAGCCTAAACCTCACATTTGCACACACGGGCAAATTCGGGCAAATTCTCTGCTACACGTGCGACGTGGTTCATATGGTACACGAATACCATGATGCGGCTTGTTGTGGCCAGAGGGTTGAGTGGTTGAGATATGGGCAATACCAATTTGAAATGGTCATTGTGCGGGCACGCACTGTTCAGTTCAACCTGAAAATAGCGTCCTTCGCGTGCAAGGGAGCCTAAACCTCACATTTGCACACACGGGCAAATTCGGGTAAATTCTCTGCTACATGTGCGAGGTGGTTCGTATGGTACACGAACATCATGATGCACCTTGTTTTGACCAGGGGGTTGAGTGGTCGAGATATGGGCAATACCAATTTGGAATGGTCATTGTGCGGGCACGCACTGTTCAGTTCAACCTGAAAATAGCGTCACTCGTGTAAGAGGGAGCCTGAACCTCACATTTGCACACACGGGCAAATTCGGGCAAAATTTCTGCTACATGTGCGAGGTGGTTCGTATGGTACACGAACATCATGATGCACCTTGTTTTGGCCAGAGGGTTGAGTGGTCGAGATATGGGCAATACCAATTTGAAATGGTCATTGTGCGGGCACGCACTGTTCAGTTCAACCTGAAAATAGCGTCACTCGTGTGCAAGGGAGCCTGAACCTCACATTTGCGCACACGGGCAAATTCGGGCAAATTCTCTGCTACACGTGCGGGGTGGTTCGTATGGTACACGAATAGCATGATGCAGCTTGTTGTGGCCAGAGGGTTGAGTGGTTGAGATATGGGCAATACCAAATTGAAACGGGTATTTTGCGGGCACGCACTGTTCAGTTCAACCTGAAAATAGCGTCCTTCGCGTGCAAGGGAGCCTAAACCTCACATTTGCACACACGGGCAAATTCGGGCAAATTCTCTGCTACACGTGCGACGTGGTTCGTATGGTACACGAACAGCATGATGCAGCTTGTTCTGGCCAGAGGGTTGAGTGGTCGCGATATGGGCAACACCAATTTGAAATGGGCATTGTGCGGGCACGTACTGTTCAGTCCAACCTGAAAATAGCGTCCTTCGCGTGCAAGGGAGCCTAAACCTCACATTTGCACACACGGGCAAATTCGGGCAAATTCTCTGCTACATGTGCGGGGTGGTTCGTATGGTAAACGAACATCATGATGCAGCTTGTTCTGGCCGGAGGGTTGAGTGGTTGTGATATGGGCAATACCAATTTGAAATGGTCATCGTGCGGGCACGCACTGTTCAGTTCAACCTGAAAATAGCGTCCTTCGCGTGCAAGGAAGCCTAAACCTCACATTTGCACACACGGGCAAATTCGGGCAAATTCTCTGCTACACGTGCGACGTGGTTCGTATGGTACACGAACAGCATGATGCAGTTTGTTCTGGCCAGAGGGTTGAGTGGTCGCGATATGGGCAACACCAATTTGAAATGGGCATTGTGCGGGCACGTACTGTTCAGTTCAACCTGAAAATAGCGTCACTCGTGTGCAAGGGAGCCTAAACCTCACATTTGCACACACGGGCAAATTCGGGCAAATTCTCTGCTACATGTGCGAGGTGGTTCGTATGGTACACGAACATCATGATGCACCTTGTTTTGGCCAGAGGGTTGAGTGGTCGAGATATGGGCAATACCAATTTGGAATGGTCATTGTGCGGGCACGCACTGTTCAGTTCAACCTGAAAATAGCGTCCTTCGCGTGCAAGGGAGCCTAAACCTCACATTTGCACACACGGGCAAATTCGGGCAAATTCTCTGCTACACGTGCGACGTGGTTCGTATGGCACACGAACAGCATGATGCAGCTTGTTCTGGCCAGAGGGTTGAGTGGTCGCGATATGGGCAACACCAATTTGAAATGGTCATTGTGCGGGCACGTACTGTTCATTTCAACCTGAAAATAGCGTCCTTCGCGTGCAAGGGAGCCTAAACCTCACATTTGCACACACGGGCAAATTCGGGCAAATTCTCTGCTACACGTGCGACTTGGTTCGTATGGTACATGAACAGCATGATGCAGCTTGTTCTGGCCAGAGGGTTGAGGGGTCGCGATATGGGCAACACCAATTTGAAATGGTCATTGTGCGGGCACGCACTGTTCAGTTCAACCTGAAAATAGCGTCCTTCGCGTGCAAGGGAGCCTAAACCTCACATTTGCACACACGGGCAAATTCGGGTAAATTCTCTGCTACATGTGCGAGGTGGTTCGTATGGTACACGAACATCATGATGCACCTTGTTTTGACCAGGGGGTTGAGTGGTCGAGATATGGGCAATACCAATTTGGAATGGTCATTGTGCGGGCACGCACTGTTCAGTTCAACCTGAAAATAGCGTCACTCGTGTAAGAGGGAGCCTGAACCTCACATTTGCACACACGGGCAAATTCGGGCAAAATCTCTGCTACATGTGCGAGGTGGTTCGTATGGTACACGAACATCATGATGCACCTTGTTTTGGCCAGAGGGTTGAGTGGTCGAGATATGGGCAATACCAATTTGAAATGGTCATTGTGCGGGCACGCACTGTTCAGTTCAACCTGAAAATAGCGTCACTCGTGTGCAAGGGAGCCTGAACCTCACATTTGCGCACACGGGCAAATTCGGGCAAATTCTCTGCTACACGTGCGGGGTGGTTCGTATGGTACACGAATAGCATGATGCAGCTTGTTGTGGCCAGAGGGTTGAGTGGTTGAGATATGGGCAATACCAAATTGAAACGGGTATTTTGCGGGCACGCACTGTTCAGTTCAACCTGAAAATAGCGTCCTTCGCGTGCAAGGGAGCCTAAACCTCACATTTGCACACACGGGCAAATTCGGGCAAATTCTCTGCTACACGTGCGACGTGGTTCGTATGGTACACGAACAGCATGATGCAGCTTGTTCTGGCCAGAGGGTTGAGTGGTCGCGATATGGGCAACACCAATTTGAAATGGGCATTGTGCGGGCACGTACTGTTCAGTCCAACCTGAAAATAGCGTCCTTCGCGTGCAAGGGAGCCTAAACCTCACATTTGCACACACGGGCAAATTCGGGCAAATTCTCTGCTACATGTGCGGGGTGGTTCGTATGGTAAACGAACATCATGATGCAGCTTGTTCTGGCCGGAGGGTTGAGTGGTTGTGATATGGGCAATACCAATTTGAAATGGTCATCGTGCGGGCACGCACTGTTCAGTTCAACCTGAAAATCGCGTCCTTCGCGTGCAAGGAAGCCTAAACCTCACATTTGCACACACGGGCAAATTCGGGCAAATTCTCTGCTACACGTGCGACGTGGTTCGTATGGTACACGAACAGCATGATGCAGTTTGTTCTGGCCAGAGGGTTGAGTGGTCGCGATATGGGCAACACCAATTTGAAATGGGCATTGTGCGGGCACGTACTGTTCAGTTCAACCTGAAAATAGCGTCACTCGTGTGCAAGGGAGCCTAAACCTCACATTTGCACACACGGGCAAATTCGGGCAAATTCTCTGCTACATGTGCGAGGTGGTTCGTATGGTACACGAACATCATGATGCACCTTGTTTTGGCCAGAGGGTTGAGTGGTCGAGATATGGGCAATACCAATTTGGAATGGTCATTGTGCGGGCACGCACTGTTCAGTTCAACCTGAAAATAGCGTCCTTCGCGTGCAAGGGAGCCTAAACCTCACATTTGCACACACGGGCAAATTCGGGCAAATTCTCTGCTACACGTGCGACGTGGTTCGTATGGTACACGAACAGCATGATGCAGCTTGTTCTGGCCAGAGGGTTGAGGGGTCGCGATATGGGCAACACCAATTTGAAATGGTCATTGTGCGGGCACGCACTGTTCAGTTCAACCTGAAAATAGCGTCCTTCGCGTGCAAGGGAGCCTAAACCTCACATTTGCACACACGGGCAAATTCGGGCAAATTCTCTGCTACACGTGCGGGGTGGTTTGTATGGTACACGAACATCATGATGCACCTTGTTTTGGCCAGAAGGTTGAGTGGTCGAGATATGGGCAATACCAATTTGAAATGGTCATTGTGCGGGCACGCACTGTTCAGTTCAGCCTGAAAATAGCGTCCTTCGCGTGCAAGGGAGCCTAAACCTCACATTTGCACACACGGGCAAATTCGGGCAAATTCTCTGCTACATGTGCGGGGTGGTTCGTTCGTTCGTTGGGCCAAGTACTCTCTCGTCAGTAGCCCTGGGCCAGGAACTCTGTCGTCAGTAGCCCTGGGTCAAGAACTCTTTTATCAATACCCCTGGGCCGAGAACTCTGTCATCAGTACCCCTGGGTCACGAACCCTGTCATCAGTACCCCTGGGTCAAGAACTCTGTCATCAGTACCCCTGGGCCAAGAACTCTGTCATCAGTACCCCTGGGCCAAGAACTCTGTCATCAGTACCCCTGGGCCAAGAAGTCTGTCATCAGTACCCCTGGGCCAAGACTCTGTCTTCAGTACCCCTGGGCCAAGAACTCTGTCATCAGTACCCCTGGGCCAAGAACTCTGTCATCAGTACCCCTGGGCCAAGAACTCTGTCATCAGTACCCCTGGGCCCAGAACTCTGTCATCAGTACCCCCGGGTTTAGAACTCTGTCATCAGTACCCCTGGGCCAAGAACTGTGTCATCAGTACCCCTGGGCCAGGAACTCTCTCATCAGTACTCCTGAGCCACGAACTCTGTCTTCAGTATCCCTGGGCCAAGAACTCTGTCATCAGTACCGCCGGGTCAAGAACTCCTTCATCAGTACCCCTGGGTCAAGAACTCTCTCATCAGTACCCCTGGGTCAAGAACTCTCTCATCAGTAACCCTGGGCCAAGAGCTCTGTCATCAGTACCCCTGGGCCAAGAACTCTGTCATCAGTACCCCTGGGCCAAGAACTCTGTCGTCAGTACCCCTGGGCCAAGAGGTATGTCATCAGTACCCCTGGGCCAAGAACTCTGTCTTCAGTACCCCTGGGCCAAGAACCCTGTCATCAGTACCCCTGGGCTAAGACCTCTGTCATCAGTACCCCTGGGCCAAGAACCCTGTCATCAGTACCCCTGGGCCAAGAACCCTGTCATCAGTACCCCTGGGTTTAGAACTCTGTCATCAGTACCCCTGGGCCAAGAACTCTGTCATCAGTACCCCTGGGCCAGGAACTCTCTCATCAGTACCCCTGAGCCACGAACTCTGTCTTCAGTACCCCTGGGCCAAGAACTCTCTCATCAGTACCCCTTGGTCAAGAACTCTCTCATCAGTAACCCTGGGCCAAGAACTCTGTCATCAGTACCCCTGGCTCAAGAACTCTGTCATAATATCCCTGGGTCTAGAACTCTGTCATCAGTACCCCTTGGCCAAGAACTCTGTCATCAGTACCCCTGGGCCAAGAACTCTGTCATCAATACCCCTGGGCCACGAACTCTGCCATCAGTACCCCTGGGCCAAGAACTCTGTCATCAGTACCCCTGGGCCAAGAACTCTGTCATCAGTACCCCTGGGCCAGGATCTCTGTCATCCGTACCCCCGGGTCAAGAACTCTCTCATCAGTACCCCTGGGTCAAGAACTCTGTCATTAATATCCCTCGGTCTAGAACTCTGTCATCAGTACCCCTGGGCCAAGAACTCTGTCTTCAGTACCCTTGGGACAAGTACTCTGTCGTCAGTAGCCCTGAGCCAAGAACTCTGTCGTCAGTAGCCCTGGGTGAAGAACTCTTTTATCAATGGCCCTGGGCCTAGAACTCTGTCATCAGTACCCCTGGGTCAAGAACCCTGTCATCAGTGGCCCTGGGTCAAGAACTCTGTCTTCAGTACACCTGGGCCCAGAACTCTGTCATCACTACCCCTGGGCCAAGAACTCTGTCATCAGTACCCCTGGGCCAAGAACTCTGTCATCAGTACCCCTGGGCCAAGAACTCTGTCATCAGTACCGCTGGGTTTAGAACTCTGTCATCAGTACCCCTGGGCCAAGAACTCTGTCATCAGTACCCCTGGGACAAGAACCCTGTCTTCAGTACCCTTGGGCCAAGTACTCTGTCGTCAGTAGCCCTGGGCCAAGAACTCTGTCGTCAGTAATCCTGGGTCAAGAACTCTTTTATCAATACCCCTGGGCCTAGAGCTCTGTCATCAGTACCCCTGGGTCAAGAACCCTGTCATCAGTACCCCTGGGTCAAGAACTCAGTCATCAGTACACCTGGGCCCAGAACTCTGTCATCAGTACCCCTGGGCCAAGAACCCTGTCATCAGTATCCCTGGGCCAAGAACTCTGTCATCAGTACCCCTGGGCCAAGAAGTCTGTCATCAGTACCCCCAGGCCAAGAACTCTGTCATCAGTACCCCTTGGCCAAGAACTCTGTCATCAGTACCCCTGGGCCAAGAACTCTGTCATCAGTACCCCTGGGTTTAGAACTCTGTCATCAGTACCCCTGGGCCAAGAACTCTGTCATCAGTACCCCTGAGCCAAGAACTCTGTCTTCAGTACCCCTGGGCCAAGAACTCTGTCATCAGTACAGCCGGGTCAAGAACTCTGTCATCAGTACCCCTGGGTCAAGAACTCTCTCATCAGTACCCCTGGGTCAAGAACTCTCTCTTCAGTAACCCTGGGCCAAGAACTCTGTCATCAGTACCCCTGGCTCAAGAACTCTGTCATAATATCTCTGGGTCTAGAACTCTGTCATCAGTACCCCTGGGCGAGAAAATCTGTCTTCAGTACCCTTGGGCCAAGTACTCTGTCGTCAGTAGCCCTGGGCCAGGAACTCTCTCATCAGTACCCCGGAGCCAAGAACTCTGTCTTCAGTACCCCTGGGCCAAGAACTCTGTCATCAGTACCGCCGGGTCAAGAACTCTCTCATCAGTACCCCTGGGTCAAGAACTCTGTCATCAGTACCCCTGGGTCAAGAACTCTCTCATCAGTAACCCTGCGCCAAGAACTCTGTCATCAGTACCCCTGGCTCAAGAACTCTGTCATAATATCCCTGGGTCTAGAACTCTGTCATCAGTACCCCTGGGCCAGAAAATCTGTCTTCAGTACCCTTGGGCCAAGTACTCCGCCGTCAGTAGCCCTGGGCCAGGAACTCTGTCGTCAGTAGCCCTGGGTCAAGAACTCTTTTATCAATACCCCTGGGTCTAGAACTCTGTCATCAGTACCCCTGGGTCAAGAACTCTGTCATCAGTACCCCTGGGTCAAGAACTCTGTCATCAGTACCCCTGGGCCAGGAACTCTCTCATAAGTACCCCTGGGCCAAGACCGCTGTCTTCAGTACCCCTGGGTCAAGAACTCTTGCATTAATATCCCTTGGTCTAGAACTCTGTCATCAGTACCCCTGGGCCAAGAAATCTGTCCTCAGTACCCCTGGGCCATGTACTCTGTCGTCAGTAGCCCTGGGCCAAGAACTCTGTCATCAGTACCCCTGGCTCAAGAACTCTGTCATAATATCCCTGGGTCTAGAACTCTGTCATCAGTACCCCTGGGCCAAGAACTCTGTCATCAGCACCCCTGGGCCAAGAACTCTGTCTTGAGTACCCCTGGGCCAAGAACTCTGTCATCAGTACCGCTCGGCCAAGAACTCTCTCATCAGTACCCCTGGGTCAAGAACTCTCTCATCAGTACCCCTGGGTCAAGAACTCTCTCATCAGTAACCCTGGGCCAAGAACCCTGTCATCAGTACCCCTGGCTCAAGAACTCTGTCAATATATCCCTGGGTCTAGAACTCTGTCATCAGTACCCCTGGGCAACGAACTCTGTCATCAGTACCCCTGGGCCAAGAACTCTGTCTTCAGTACCCCTGGGCCAAGAACTCTGTCATCAGTACCGCTGGGTGAAGAACTCTCTCATCAGTACCCCTGGGTCAAGAACTCTCTCATCAGTACCCCTGGGTCAAGAACTCTCTCATCAATAACCCTGGGCAAAGAACTCTGTCATCAGTACCCCTGGGCCAAGAACTCTGTCATCAGTACCCCTGGGCCAAGAACTCTGTCATCAATACCCCTGGGCCACGAACTCTGCCATCAGTACCCCTGGGCCAAGAACTCTGTCATCAGTACCCCTGGGCCAAGAACTCTGTCATCAGTACCCCTGGGCCAAGATCTCTGTCATCAGTACCTCCGTGTCAGAAACTCTCTCATCAGTACCCCTGGGTCAAGAACTCTGTCATTAATATCCCTCGGTCTAGAACTCTGTCATCAGTACCCCTGGGCCAAGAACTCTGTCTTCAGTACCCTTGGGCCAAGTACTCTGTCGTCAGTAGCCCTGGGCCAAGAACTCTGTCGTCAGTAGCCCTGGGTCAAGAACTCTTTTATAAATGGCCCTGGGCCTAGAACTCTGTCATCAGTACCCCTGGGTCAAGAACCCTGTCATCAGTACACCTGGGCCCAGAACTCTGTCATCAGTACCCCTGGGCCAAGAACTCTGTCATCAGTACCCCTGGGCCAAGAACTCTGTCATCAGTACCCCTGGGCCAAGAACTCTGTCATCAGTACCCCTGGGTTTGGAACTCTGTCATCAGTACCCCTGGGCCAAGAACTCTGTCATCAGTACCCCTGGGCCAAGAACTCTGTCTTCAGTACCCTTGGGCCAAGTACTCTGTCGTCAGTAGCCCTGGGCCAAGAACTCTGTCGTCAGTAATCCTAGGTCAAGAACTCTTTTATCAATACCCCTGGGCCTAGAGCTCCGTCATCAGTACCCCTTGGTCAAGAACCCTGTCATCAGTACCCCTGGGTCAAGAACTCAGTCATCAGTACACCTGTGCCCAGAACTCTGTCATCAGTACCGCTGGGTGAAGAGCTCTCTCATCAGTACCCCTGGGCCAAGAACCCTCTCATCAGTACCCCTGGGTCAAGAACTCTCTCATCAATAACCCTGGGCAAAGAACTCTGTCATCAGTACCCCTGGGCCAAGAACTCTGTCATCAGAACCCCTGGGCCAAGAACTCTGTCATCAATACCCCTGGGCCTAGAGCTCTGTCATCAGTACCCCTGGGTCAAGAACCCTGTCATCAGTACACCTGGGCCCAGAAGTCTGTCATCAGTACCCCTGGGTATAGAACTCTGTCATCAGTACCCCTGGGCCAAGAACTCTGTCATCAGTACCCCTGGGCCAAGAACTCTGTCTTCAGTACCCTTGGGCCAAGTACTCTGTCGTCAGTAGCCCTGGGCCAAGAACTCTGTCGTCAGTAATCCTAGGTCAAGAACTCTTTTATCAATACCCCTGGGCCTAGAACTCTGTCATCAGTACCCCTGGGTCAAGAAGTCTGTCATCAGTACACCTGGGCCCAGAACTCTGTCATCAGTACCCCTGGGCCAAGAACTCTGTCATCAGTACCCCTGGGCCAAGAACTCTGTCATCAGTACCCCTGGGCCAAGAACTCTGTCATCAGTACCCCTGGGTTTAGAACTCTGTCATCAGTACCCCTGGGCCAAGAACTC
This sequence comes from Eutreptiella sp. 'Long Island Sound 2002', assembly GCA_964036045.1. Classification (NCBI taxonomy): domain Eukaryota; phylum Euglenozoa; class Euglenophyceae; order Eutreptiales; family Eutreptiaceae; genus Eutreptiella; species Eutreptiella sp. 'Long Island Sound 2002'. The sequence continues at coordinate 11,693,653 of OZ038400.1, forward strand.
TGTCATCAGTACCCCTGGGCCAAGAACTCTGTCTTCAGTACCCTTGGGCCAAGTACTCTATCGTCAGTAGCCCTGGGCCAAGAACTCTGTCGTCAGTAATCCTAGGTCAAGAACTCTTTTATCAATACCCCTGGGCCTAGAGCTCTGTCATCAGTACCCCTTGGTCAAGAACCCTGTCATCAGTACCCCTGGGTCAAGAACTCAGTCATCAGTACACCTGTGCCCAGAACTCTGTCATCAGTACCGCTGGGTGAAGAGCTCTCTCATCAGTACCCCTCGGTCAAGAACTCTCTCATCAGTACCCCTGGGTCAAGAACTCTCTCATCAATAACCCTGGGCAAAGAACTCTGTCATCAGTACCCCTGGGCCAAGAACTCTGTCATCAGTACCCCTGGGCCAAGAACTCTGTCATCAATACCCCTGGGCCACGAGCTCTGCCATCAGTACCCCTGGGCCAAGAACTCTGTCATCAGTACCCCTGGGCCAAGAACTCTGACATCAGTACCCCTGGGCCAAGATCTCTGTCATCAGTACGCCCGTGTCAAGAACTCTGTCATCAGTACCCCTGGGCCAAGAAATCTGTCATCAATACCCCTGGGCCAAGGACTCTGTCGTCAGTACCCCTGGGCCAAGAACTGTGTCATCAGTACCCCTGGGCCAAGAACTCTGTCATCAGTACCCCTGGGCCAAGAACTCTGTCATCAGTACCCCTGGGCCAAGAACTCTCTCATCAGTACCCCTGGGCCAAGAACTCTGTCATCAGTACCCCTGGGCCAAGAACTCTGTCATCAGTACCCCAGGGCCAAGACCTCTGTCTTCAGTACCCCAGGGCCAAGAACTCTGTCATCGGTACACCTGGGCCAAGAACTCTGTCATCAGTACCCCTGGGCCAAGAACTCTCTCATCAGTACCCCTGGGCCAAGAACTCTGTCTTCAGTACCCCTGGACTAAGAACTCTGTCATCAGTATCCCTGGGCCAAGAACTCTGTCTTCAGTACCTCTGGGCCAATAACCCTGTCATCAGTACCCCAGGGCCAAGAACTCTGTCTTCAGTACCCCAGGGCCAAGAACTCTGTCATCAGTACCCCTGGGCCAAGAACTCTGTCATTAGTACCCCTGGGCGAAAAACTCTCTCATCAGTACCCCTGGGCCAAGAACTCTGTCTTCAGTACCCCTGGGCCAAGAACTCTGTCATCAGTACCTCTGGGCCAAGAACTCTGTCATCGGTACCCCTGGGCCAAGAGCTCTGTCATCAGTACCCCTGGGCCAAGAACTCTGTCATCAGTACCCCAGGGCCGAGAACTCTGTCATCAGTACCCCAGGGCCAAGAACTCTGTCTTCAGTACCCCAGGGCCAAGAACTCTGTCATCAGTACCCCTGGGCCAAGAACTCTGTCATTAGTACCCCTGGGCGAAGAACTCTCTCATCAGTACCCCTGGGCGAAGAACTCTGTCATCAGTACCCCTGGGCCAAGAACTCTGTCTTCAGTACCTCTGGGCCAAGAACTCTGTCATCGGTACCCCTGGGCCAAGAGCTCTGTCATCAGTACCCCTGGGCCAAGAACTCTGTCATCAGTACCCCTGGGCCAAGAACTCTGTCATCAGTACCCCACGGCCAAGAACTCTGTCTTCAGTACCCCAGGGCCAAGAACTCTATCATCGGTAGCCCTGGGCCAAGAACTCTGTCATCAGTACCCCTGGGCCAAGAACTCTGTCATCGGTACCCCTGGGCCAAGAGCTCTGTCATCAGTACCCCTGGGCCAAGAACTCTGTCATCAGTACCCCTGGGCCAAGAACTCTGTCATCAGTACCCCACGGCCAAGAACTCTGTCTTCAGTACCCCAGGGCCAAGAACTCTGTCATCGGTACCCCTGGGCCAAGAACTCTGTCTTCAGTACCCCAGGGCCAAGAACTCTCTCATCAGTACCCCTTGGCCGAGAACTCTGTCTTCAGTACCCCTGGGCCAAGAACTCTGTCATCAGGACCCCTGGGCCAAGAGCTCTGTCATCAGTACCCCTGGGCCAACAACTCTGTCATCAGTACCCCTGGGCCAAGAACTCTGTCTTCAGTACCCCTGGGCGGAGAACTCTGTCTGCAATAACCCTCGGCCTAGAACTCTGTCATCAGTACCCCTGGGCCAAGCACTCTGTCATCAGTACCCCTGGGCCAAGAACTCTGTCATCAGTAGCCCTGGGCCAAGAACTCTGTCTTCAGTACCCCTGGGCCAAGAACCCTGTCATCAGTGGCCCTGGGCCAAGTACTCCGTCTTCAGTACGCCTGGGCCAAGAACTCTGTCTTCAGTACCCCTGGGCCAGGAACTCTGTCTCCAGTACCCCTGGGTCAAGAACTCTCTCATCAGTACCCCTGGGCCAAGAACTCTGTCTTCAGTACCCCAGGGCCCAGAACTCTGTCATCGGTACCCCTGGGCCAAGAACTCTGTCATCAGTACCCCAAGGCCGAGAACTCTGTCTTCAGTACCCCGGGGCGAAGAAACTCTGTCTTCAGTGCCCCTGGGCCAAGAACTCTGTCATCAGTACCCAAAGGCCAAGAACTCGGTCATCAGTAGCCCTGGGCCAAGAACTCTGTCATCATAACCCCTGGGCCATGAACTCTGTCTTCAGTACCCCTGGGCCAAGTACTCTGTCTTCAGTACCCCTGGGCCAAGAACTCTGTCATCGGTACCCCTGGGCCAAGAACTCTGTCATCAGTACCCCTGAGCCACGAACTCCGTCATCAGTACCCCTGGGCCAAGAACTCTGTCATTAGTACCCCAGGGCCGAGAACTCTGTCATCAGTACCCCAGGGCCAAGAACTCTGTCTTCAGTACCCCAGGGCCGAGAACTCTGTCATCAGTACCCCTGGGCCAAGAACTCTGTCATTAGTAACCCTGGGCGAAGAACTCTCTCATCAGTACCCCTGGGCCAAGAACTCTGTCTTCAGTACCCCTGGGCCAGGAACTCTGTCATCAGTACCCCTGGGCCAAGAACTCTGTCTTCAGTACCTCTGGGCCAAGGACTCTGTCATCGGTACCCCTGGGCCATGAGCTCTGTCATCAGTACCCCTGGGCCAAGAACTCTGTCATCAGTACCCCTGGGCCAAGAACTCTGTCATCAGTACCCCACGGCCAAGAACTCTGTCTTCAGTACCCCAGGGCCAAGAACTCTATCATCGGTACCCCGGGGCCAAGAACTCTGTCATCAGTACCCCTGGGCCGAGAACTCTGTCATCGGTACCCCTGGGCCAAGAGCGCTGTCATCAGTACCCCTGGGCCAAGAACTCTGTCATCAGTACCCCTGGGCCAAGAACTCTGTCATCAGTACCCCAGGGCCAAGGACTCTGTCATCAGTACCCCAGGGCCAAGGACTCTGTCTTCAGTACCCCAGGGCCAAGAGCTCTGTCATCGGTACCCCTGGGCCAAGCACTCTGTCTTCAGTACCCCAGGGCCAAGAACTCTCTCATCAGTACCCCTTGGCCCAGAACTCTGTCTCCAGTACCCCTGGGCCAAGAACTCTGTCATCAGTACCCTTGGGCCAAGAACTCTGTCATCAGTACCCCTGGGCCAAGAACTCTGTCTTCAGTACCCCTGGGCGGAGAACTCTGTCTGCAGTACCCCTGGGCCTAGAACTCTGTCATCAGTACCCCTGGGCCAAGCACTCTGTCATCAGTACCCCTGGGCCAAGAACTCTGTCATCAGTAGCCCTGGGCCAAGAACTCTGTCTTCAGTACCCCTTGGCCAAGAACCCTGTCATCAGTACCCCTGGGCCAAGTACTCTGTCTTCAGTACCCCTCGGCCAAGAACTCTGTCTCCAGTACCCCTGGGTCAAGAACTCTCTCATCAGTACCACTGGGCCAAGAACTCTGTCTTCAGCACCCCTGGGCCAAGTACTCTGTCATCAGTACCCCTGGGCCAAGAACTCTGTCATCAGTACCCCTGGGACAAGAACTCTGTCTTCAGTACCCCTGGCCCAAGAACTCTGTCTTCAGTACCCCTGGGCCAAGAACTCTGTCATCAGCTGTTCCTGTCTAGGAGATTCTTCCTCCCCCAAACCTCCGCAATGAGTCCCGTCACGAGCACAGGCCTGGAAGTGCTCAAGAAGAAATCCATGGAGATTTCTGCCACGGGGGCGTGGGCATAGGCTCAGGAAGGTCCGCAGCAGGCTGCTCTTTCTGCAGGGAACTGGTAGGACGACCAACTGAGTTATGCTCATAGCACTGTTGTGAACAGTCACAGGAGAGGGCGGGGCTCATAACTCTGACGTAGATACTCCTGTGACCTCGAGGCAAAGCCCTTTCGACACTCAGCACAATCCAAACTCCTGAAGCTGCTGCCAAAACGCCCAACCACACCAGACAAACACCCTGCAGAGCCCCAGAAACCTGTAGAATCTAACCAACGGCGATGTCCCCTGGATGGCGTTCTTAAAGTAACCTGCGATGAACTCACACGGATCGTCAGGCTGGTTCTCAAGCATCAATGAAATGACATCCTGGCCCTGGCGTGTACCAGTGCATATGGGTAAAAATGCGGGATCCAACGTAATGGAACAGAGCAGAATGGGACTCAGCTGTCTATCCCTAGAGGTGCCACCCTACTCAAATGGAAATGAACCCGGGCAGACCCCTTGCTTGCTTGCTTGCGAGCGCCATTACGTTGCCTTTGGTGTGCCCTCCTGGTGCGTAATGATGTGCCTCAGCAGCAGGTGAACCAGCACTGCCATGTTCTCAGGGCCTCAGCGTCTGGCACCAGCACAGCGGCCCGAAACGAGGGGCTGGCCAGGGAGTGTGGATCCAGGGGATGTATACCAGGCTCTCCGTGCTGTTGCTCACCCAAGACATGATCCCCACAACTGTTGCCCAAGAAGTAGACGAGCTGGTGACCCCAGCAAAACGCCCAGGTGACCCCACACACCATGCACATGCAAGTGCACACACTAGAAGCACAAAAAATTCGATATTTCACGCAACCCCATCATGCCAAGCACATGTCTGCACTGACATTGCCACGCAAAAGTAGGACTTTACCGAACAGTTTCACAACAGACAATGAAACCTTAGTCGCAACTTGATTGATGCCCTCCGCCAAGGGCGCCAGGGGGTTGGGGCAGGGGGCGAGGGGTAAGCAGCAAGAGTTGTGTGTTCCACGGCTCTTGTTGGGGTGGGGGGTGGGCGATGCCTTGTTGCAAGGAGCTAACAACCCAACCCGTGTGGACTCAATGCATTTGCCTACCTTCAAATACGCCGTCACGCTGTATTTATCAAAGTTTTGTTGCGCGGTTAGCGTGCTGGGTCCCCCTGAAGTCGGCTTGGGCGTTTGGCCCGCATTGTTTTGACTCCGCTTCATGAGATTCCAACATAAACCTTCCACTCCTTGAACTGGTCAACCTAACGAGCCGGGGAGTCATGAGATTAGATCACAGATGAGGAGAGAGCTGAGAGACTGGTTGCAAATATGAAAAGCATACAAAAGTTGTGTGCGTGGCAACCGTGCGTCAATGATGAAAAGCTTTCAAAAGTTGTGTGCAGTGTCGTTTTCACGAAGGGAGAATGTACGAGGTTGTGCAAGGGACAGCCCCGCGCCAATGGTCTTGTCTGTGACATCAACTTTCATGTCTTGGGAACGCCTGATCGCGTGGCACCCCCCGCCAATGGTCTTGTTTGCGACATCAACGGTCATATCTGAAAAGCTCACCAAGGTTGTGCCGTGTCGTCTTCATGGGTCCCAAAGAGGCAACCACCTCGGAGACACACTTGTTATCATGGGTCTTCCACTCCTTAGACCAGTTACCACTCACTTATATGATCCAAGAGCATGTACAAAAAACGCACTCAATGGTTGGTTTTAAAGACATGGCACCGCGAGAACGCCCAAGAAGTAGACGAGCTGGTGACCCCAGCAAAACGCCCAGGTGACCCCACACACCATGCACACGCAAGTGCACACACTAGAAGCACAAAAAAATCGATATTTCACGCAACCCAATCATGCCAAGCACATGCCTGCACTGACATTGCCACGCAAAAGTAGGACTTTACCGAAAAGTTTCACAACAGACAATCAAACCTTAGTCGCAACTTGATTGATGCCCTCCGCCAAGGGCGCCAAGGGGTTGGGGCAGGGGGCGAGGGGTAAGCGGCAAGAGTTGTGTGTTCCACGGCTCTTGTGGGGGTGGGGGCCGGGCGAAGCCTCGTTGCAAGGAGGTAACAAGATTCCGACCCAACCCGTGTGGACTCGATGCATTTGCGTACCTTCAAATACGCCGTCACGCTGTATTTTTCCAAGTATTGTTTCGCGGTTAGCGTGCCGGGTCCCCCTGAAGGCGGCTTGGGCGTTTGGCCCGCATTGTTTTGACTCCGCTTCATGAGATCCCAACATAAACCTTCCACTCCTTGAACTGATCAACCTAAAGAGCGGAGGAGTCATGAGATTAGATCACACATGAGGAGAGAGCTGAGAGACTGGTTGCAAATATGAAAAGCATACAAAAGTTGTGTGCGTGGCAACCGTGGGCCAATTATGAAAAGCTTTCAAAAGTTGTGTGCGGTGTCGCTTTCACGAAAGGAGAATGTACGAGGTTGTGCAAGGGACAGCCCCGCGCCAATGGTCTTGTCTGTGACATCAACTTTCATGTCTTGGGAACGCCTGATCGCGTGGCACCCCCCGCCAATGGTCTTGTTTGCGACATCAAGGTTCATATCTGAAAAGCTCACCAAGGTTTTGCCGTGTCATCCTCATGGGTCCCAAAGAGGCAACCACCGCGGGGACACACTTGTTATGATGGGTCTTCCACTCCTTAGACCAGTTACCACTCACTTATACGATTCAAGAGCATGTACAAGAAACGCACTCAATGGTTGGTATTAAAGACATGGCACCGCGAGAACGCACCGCATCAAGAAACTCTGAGCCCACCACTGAAACGGTGGTGACTTGTTGACCGAACTGCTTGAAATATGACACGAGGCATTTTATGTGATGTGCTACGTGTAGGGCTGAGGGCATCTTCATACACTTCAACTATTACCGCTAACAATACTTGTAGCTAATCACCATGTGAATGCAAATGTCGACCGAAGAAAATGAGAGGCAAAACTCGACCAACTATGTCGCCCCACCCAGACGAGGAAACGCTGCAGTTTCATGAACAACCACCGTGACTTGTGCAATCTTTAGGTGGTTGCTACTTTGTGCGTGCCCCGTGAAAGAATGTTGCATCTTCGAAGTGGCCTTGAGGTTCTTCCTAGTGCCCTCAATTCGTCTCATGTCCGCAAGATCAATTTTACCTTCGAAGAGTTCAACCATGGAAGAGTGTAAAACCATTTTACTACACCTCGGTTCACCTCACCGGACACAAGGTGCATTTCTCCATCTCGTTTCCATCGAGACCTATGAGAGGTAGTGTTGATCCATCCACGAATGTTTCTTTAGGCTCCATGCATTAAGGTGCTTGGCATGGGCTTAAAACAAGCCATATCAGGTCGACGGGGTGGGCTAGCACGCACCACGCACAAGCCACACACTATTATAGCAACAGCAACACACCGAGATAGCAAATCTGCAGAGACAACGATCCCTATTCATACACACAAAGTTGGCACCACGAAAAGGAAGAATGGAAACAAATGCCTTCGCACCTCGCATTGATGTCGCGATCAAAACACCAATGAGCAATACAACGACCGCGATACGACACGACAATCTGCAGCTTGAGCCGTCGTTGATGTTCGGTGAAATTTCATAGGTGCCATGGGAAGGTAATATGAGTCTTGTTTCCGTCTCAGTCTCTGGAGGTTTATCCAATGACAGAATTGGGATCTTGATCAACAAAATGACCTTCCCAGGACAAAAGTGTGCCTGCTTGTCGAATTAATTGAATACAAATTGTACTCATCCAAATTAATATCTTGTTTTGTTCTTGTTTGTTGTTTGCAATGCAATAATATTAAATTCAAAACGCGAAACTTTCTAGCGCAAACTTGCCGCGATCTGCGGAAACCGCGATCTGCCTCCTTGGTGAGGAGGCAGACTTGGTTTGGTGTGATGTGGAGGCTGGCTGACGGTGGAGGTGGGGGGCGGAGCAGAGGATTCCAGGTGCTCACTGTTAAGACTGCACTGTGGGTTTCCATTCACTTAACCTCAGATTTCTCGTCCAGGCAGGAAAACGGAAATGTCTCTTTGGCGTTACCGCGAAAGCATCTGTCGCAAAGGGAATGGCCATTTTGATGAAATTGCAACACAGACAGAATTTCTCAAATTAATTAATGAATGGATTAATATAATTAAATTGAATTAGAATCCATACGCACTCGACAAATTAGAAAGCCACTGTCTTTTTGTTGCCAACAAGCGTGTTGTATCTGTGGACCTTTTTTGTAATCAGGGATGGACATGGGCAACAGAAAATCCGGAGCTCCGGAGAATCCTGGAGGGCCCTGACCACCGTTGATCTACGGCCTAGGGTCGCGTCTGTTGTTTTCTGGGACGGCAAATGTGGCCTTCGTTGCTGTGGCAATGGCACTTACAGCTTCCGGGCCGCTTCTCAACGGTGCCGTTGGAGGTCAGTGTACATACAGCTTCAGAGACGCCAGCCGCCAGGAGCCTGAGCTCTCGCCACGGCTTCGCGTACCAGGTCACCCACGTTGAGTTCAAAATAGGACGTGGTCTAAGCAGCGTGCACTCAGTGGATCTACAAGGGTGGGAGAGGAAAGGGAAGGGGGAACGGGACCCCGAACGAGGGAGGGGGGGGGACAGAGACCCCCGGGAGTGGCGGTGTGGGTTGCAGAAGGTATTATCAGGGTAGTGCTTGGTGTGGCAGACTCGCCCTGCGGGTGCGGGGTTGGAATCTGGCTAAGCGGGTTGGTGTTGGAGCGGGGAATGGAGCATCCCGCAAGGGTGGAAGAGGAAAGGGAAGGGGGAAAGCGACTCCGAGGGAGGGATAGGGGGGGAGAGAGACCCCCGACAGTGGCGGTGTGGGTTGCAGAAGGTATTATCAGGGTAGTGCTTCATGTGGCAGACTCGCCCTGCGGGTGTGGGGTTTGAATCTGGCTAAGCCGGTTGGTGTTGGAGCGGAGAATGGAGCATCCAGCAAGGGTGGAAGAGGAAAGGGAAAGGTAAACGGGACCCCGAGGGAGGGATAGGGGGGGAGAGAGACCCCCGGGAGTGTCGGTGTGGGTTGCAGAAGGTATTCTTCCAGGGTGATGCTTGGTGTGGAAGACTCGCCCTGCGGGTGCGGGGTTTGAATCTGGCTAAGCGGGTTGGTGTTGGAGCGGCGAATGGAGCATCCCGGGTGAGCGACTACGGGTTGGAATGTGATGTAATGATGGAGAGTAAGGCATTTCTGAAGTGGAATGCATTCTGAAGGTGGTAGAGAGCCGTGGTGCAGTGCAAAGTATACCCAGCACCCTCCTTGTATGGCGAAAAACATCCCCAATTTTTACCCCGATTTTACTACTGAGCGGTGGACCTCAATGGAGCTGCGGCGGCTGGACAATGTTTTGGTTTGGCAAAGCGGGTTGAGATGTCCATGCCCTGATCCCAGAAACCTTACCAACGTGATTGGCCTGGGGCACAGAAGCCGTGGATACATCCTGAGGGGGTCCCTTGGGTTGCCGACTATGCCTATGGAGAACTACCCAGAAACATGCCTTTTTTGTATGTATGGTTTGTGTTAAACAGCGGAGAGACCAGCAAGGGGAGCATCCCGGCCGAGCAACTATGGGTTGGAATGTGATGTAATGATGGAGAGGAAGGCATTTGTGAAGTGGAATGCATTCTGAAGGTAGTAGGAGGCCGTGGTGCAGTGCAAAGTATACCCAGCACCCTCCTTGTATCGCGAAAAACATCCCGAATTTTTACCCCGATGTTACTAGTGAGCGGTGGACCCTAATGGGGCTGCGGCGGCTGGACAATGTTTTGGTTTGGCAAAGCGGGTTCAGATGTCCATGTACTGATCCCAGAAACCTTCCCAACGTGATTGGCTTCGGGCACAGCAGCCGTGGATACATCCTGAAGGGGTCCCTTAGGTTGCCGACTATGCCTATGGAGAACTACCCAGAAACATGCCTTTTTTGTATGTATGGTTTGTGGTAAACAGCGGAGAGACCAGCAAGGGGAGCATCCCAGGTGAGCAACTATGGGTTGGAATGTGATGTAATCATTGTGAGGAAGGCATTTGTGAAGTGGAATGCATTCTGAAGGTGGTAGGAGGCCGTGGTGCAGTGCAAAGTATACCCAGCACCCTCCTTGTGTGGCGAAAAACATGCCCCATTTTTACCCCGATTTTACCAGTAAGCGGTGGACTCTATTGGAGCTGCGGCGGCTGGACAATGTTTTGGTTTGGCAAAGCGAGTTCAGATGTCCATGCCCTGATCCCAGAGACCTCACCAACGACATTGGCTTGGGGCACAGAAGCCGTGGATACATCCTGAAGGGGTCCCTTGGGTTGCCGACTATGCCTATGGAGAGCTACCCAGAAACATGCCTTTTTTGTATGCATGGTTTGCGGTAAACATCGAAGAGACCAGCAACGGGAGTGCCATGCATTTCGAATTACAATGCATTGTGGCTCTTTGTGCGATTGCTACGGGAACAAATCCACCAATGAACACCTCATCAGATTAGTGCCAGAGAGTCACCCGTGAGGCTGAACCTTTACTAGGTAGCACGTTCAGCGTGGATAATCCACGTTGTCTTGCAGGGTGCTCAGAGGCTCTGCAATCGCTGTGCATTTTTTTACTTCAATGTTGACTACCCTAGCCACAGCTGTGCTACCCAGCTGGGTGCAGTGCATGAGCTTTTGAATGACAATGCATGGTGTGGTTCGGTTAAATCGCCAGGGCAGCAGGGTTCACCCAGATAGCTAGGATCCATAGAGCGAAAAAAAAACCAAAAAAAAATGTCCGACGGACAATAGGATATTCCCCCTAACCCTAACCCTAACCCTAACCTGTCATCAGTACCCCTGGGCCACTAACTCTGTCATCAGTACCCCACGGCCAAGAACTCTGTCATCAGTACCCCTGGGCCAAGAACTCTGTCATCAGTACCCCTGGGTCTAGAACTCTCTCATTAGTACCCCTGGGCCAAGAACTCTGTCATCAGTACCCCTGGGCCAAGAACTCTGTCATCGGTACCCCTGGGCCAAGAACTCTGTCATCAGTACCCCTGGGTCAAGAACTCTGTCATCAGTACCCCTGGGTCAAGAACTCTCTCATCAGTAACCCTTGGCCAAGAACTCTGTTATCAGTACCCCTGGGTCGAGAACTCTGTCATTATTATCCCTGGGTCTAGAACTCTGTCATCAGTACCCCTGAGCCAAGAAATCTGTCTTCAGTACCCTTGGGCCAAGTACTCTGTCGTCAGTAGCCCTGGGCCAAGAACTCTGTCGTCAGTAGCCCTGGGTCAAGAACTCTTTTATGAATACCCCTGGGTCTAGAACTCTGTCATCAGTACCCCTGGGTCAAGAACTCTGTCATCAGTACCCCTGGGTCAAGAACTCTGTCATCAGTACCCCTGGGCCAGGAACTCTCTCATCAGCACCCCTGGGCCAAGAACTCTGTCTTCAGTACCTCTCGGCGAAGAACTCTGTCATCAGTACTGCCGGGTCAAGAACTCTCTCATCAGTACCCCTGGGTCAAGAACTCTCTCATCAGTAGCCCTGGGTCAAGAACTCTCTCATGAGTAACCCTGGGCCAAGAACTCTGTCATCAGTACCCCTGGGTCAAGAACTCTGTCATTAATATCTCTGGGTCTAGAACGCTGTCATCAGTACCCCTGGGGAAAGAAATCTGTCTTCAGTACCCTTGGGCCAAGTACTCTGACGTCAGTACCCCTGGGCCAAGAACTCTGTCGTCACTAGCCCTGGGTCAAGAACTCTTTTATCACTACCCCTGGGTACAGAACTCTGTCATCAGTACCCCTGTGTCATGAACTCTGTCATCAGTACCCCTGGGTCAAGAACTCTGTCATCAGTACCCCTGGGCCAGGAACTCTCTCATCAGTACCCCCGGGCCAAGAACTCTGTCTTCAGTACCCCTGGGCCAAGAACTCTGTCGACAGTACCGCCGGGTCAAGAACTCTCTCATCAGTTCCCCTGGGTCAAGAACTCTCTCATCAGTACCCCTGGGTCAAGAACTCTGTCATCAGTATCCCTGGGTCAAGAACTCTGTCATCAGTACCCCTGGGTCAAGTACTCTATCGTCAGTACCCCTGGGTCAAGAACTCTCTCATCAGTACCCCTGGGCCAAGACCCCTGTCATCAGTACCCCTGGGTCAAGAACTCTGTCATTAATATCCCTGGGCCACGAACTCTGCCATCAGTACCCCTGGGCCAAGAACTCTGTCATCAGTACCCCTGGGCAAAGATCTCTGTCATCAGTACCCCTTGGTCAAGAACTCTCTCCTCAGTACCCCCGGGTCGAGAACTCTCTCATCAGTACCCCTGGGTCAAGAACTGTGTCATTAATATCCCTCAGTCTAGAACTCTGTCATCAGTACCCCTGGGCGAAGAACTCTGTCCTCAGTACCCTCGGGCCAAGTACTCTGTCGTCAGTAGCCCTGGGCCAAGAACTCTGTCGTCAGTAGCCCTGGGTCAAGAACTCTTTTATCAATACCCCTGGGTCTAGAACTCTGTCATCAGTACCCCTGGGCCAAGAACTCTGTCTTCAGTACCCTCGGGCCAAGTACTCTGTCGTCGGTAGCCCTGGGCCAAGAACTCTGTCGTCAGTAGCCCTGGGTCAAGAACTCTTTTATGAATACCCCTTGGTCTAAAACTCTGTCATCAGTAACCCTGGGTCTAGAACTCTGTCATCAGTACCCCTGGGTCAAGAGCTCTGTCATCAGTACCCCTCGGCCCAGAACTCTGTCATCAGTACCCCTGGGCCAGGAGCTCTGTCATCAGTACCCCTGGGCCAAGAACTCTGTCCTCAGTACCCCTGGGCCAAGAACTCTGTCTTCAGTACCCCTGGGCCAAGAACTCTGTCATCAGTACCCCTGGGCCAAGAACCCTGTCATCAGTACCCCTGGGCCAAGAACTCTGTCGTCAGTACCCCTGGGCCAAGAACTCTGTCATCAGTACCCATGGCCGGGAACTCTCTCATCAGTACCCCTGGGCCGAGAACTCTGTCTTCAGTACCCCTGGGCCAAGAACTCTGTCATCAGTACTGCCAGGTCAAGAACTCTCTCATCAGTACCCCTGGGCCAAGAACTCTCTCATCAGTACCCCCGAGTCAGGAACTCTCTCATCAGTACCCCTGGGCCAAGAACTCTGTCATCAGTACCCCTGGGTCAAGAACTCTGTCATTAATATCCCTGGGTCTAGAACTCTGTCATCAGTACCCCTGGGTCAAGAACTCTCTCCTCAGTACCCCTGGGTCAAGAGCTCTGTCATCAGTACCTCTGGGTCAAGAACTCTCTCATCAGTACCCCTCTGCCAAGTACTCTCTCATCAGTACCACCGGGTCAAGAACTCTCTCATCAGTACCCCTGGGCCATAAACTCTGTCATCAGTACCTCTGGGTCAAGAACTCTGTCATTAATATTCCTGGGTCTAGAACTCTGTCATCAGTACTCCTGGGCCAAGAACTCTGTCTTCAGTACCCCTGGGTCAAGAACTCCGTCATCAGTACCCCTGGGCCCGGAACTCTGTCATCAGTACCCCTGGGCCAAGAACTCACTCATCAGTACCCCTGGGTCAAGAACTCTGTCATCAGTATCCCTGGGTCAAGAACTCTCTCATCAGTACCCCTGGGCCAAGTACTCTATCATCAGTACCCCTGGGTCAATAACTCTCTCATCAGTACCCCTGGGCCAAGAACTCTGTCATCAGTACCCCTGGGTCAAGAATGGTATGGTCCACACCGTGAACAAGAGGTCCTCCCCTGGTCTGAAGCGTTGGTGATGTACAGCAGCCCCTTAATGGACTATGTCCTGCCCCAGCTTTGCGCCAATCACTTCGATGGCCCTGCCACGATGGTCCAATTCTTCGCCCTCATCAGCTCGCACAAGCCGCGATGTGCCCTGTCCTTGCTGCGCCAGCCCTTGTATCCACAGGACCCCAATTGCTGGTGGATTGCTCAACCAACAATCTAGGCAGGGGCGTGTCCACCGTCAGGAACCCCTGGACTTGGCTGCCCTTTGGCTTGCTGCCTCAGGCTGGATGCCTGTCTATTCGTGGCTGTGCGCGACCCAGTTGAGTCATTCTGGCCCCCTATCTGGAATGGCTTCGCATTTGCCTGGCTGCAACGTACCCGTACTATCCCATGCCCGGCTACTATCCCATGACGCCCGGAGGCATTCTGGCCCCCTGCTCCTGAGCAGTGCTGTCCCGAGTACCCAGAGCTCCCGGAGAACTGGGGAAAGGGTGGGAGCTGATGCCGGGCGCAAGCTTCTCGCTGGCCGCGTTTTGGACGGGATTGGGTTGCTGGTGCTGCTATTTGACTGTGCCCGCGGATATGGCTGACGACGTTCTGCTACAACTGGTGATGCATGACAATTCCAAATGCTGTCCTTATGCTGCTTGAGATCTTCCCCTATCGACCTGGCGAGTGCTGTACCTTGGGTATGCCGAGAAACATTCTCTGGTGATCGCCGGTGGGTACCACCTATTGCACTTCTTAGAAAACGCTGCTCCCGCTGTGCTAGCTGTGACTGTTTGCTGTACCCCACTGGTCGGTCATGATCCAACTGTTAGTCTCCCTTCGTACGGAGGTGGTGGGATATGATCTCTTGGCAGGATCGTGCCCCCAGCGTGTGCCGCGCACCCCCCGCCTCGGCAGCCCGATCCATGTTGGTGGCCCGGAGCTGCCGTAGGGGACAGGGCGCTCCGCTACGCGGGTTCCCCTCTGCGTATAATTTTCGCTTGGCCGTTGCCCCTTTTCGGGGTGGACTGCTGGGTCGACAAGAACTACTGCATTGAGCGCGACACCTGTTTAGTCATTTGGGTGGTTGTAACGTTTGTATGCTTCGGCGTTTTTCAGCTTTGCGACCGGACTCCTGGATTGGCTTGGGAGCATCGAAATACTGTACAGGGGTGGTGACAGTTCGTGTAAGTGCCAAGCTATGACCTTCCATCCCTTACAATTTGGTGCTGAGTAGCTCGAGTGCGGTGTGGTAGTTTGGCTACAGGAGATTTGAAGACAAGCACTACTTGTACCATGGGCGCCTGGCCTTTGCTGCCCCTAGGGGGCGCGCCAGTCACCTTCTCTACTTGGAGGCCGCTACGCTGCACACCCCTCCCGATCAGTGGCCCTGTGGTCCCTTCCCTTGTCTCGGTTCTCGTTGTTTGTCCAGTTAGTCGCGCGTCGTTCATGTTAATGTCGCCCAGGCCACTGCCATCGAACCTGTCGGTGCCCCACCTACCTCGTCGCCCACTTGCTCTACCTGGCACTTGCCACGCTCACCGTCAAGCAACCCAGTCACCTGGGGTCTGTCCTGGGCACCCCTGGGCCCACATACGCGCGACGCTTTTCCGCGCATGACCCCCAGTTGAATGTGTACCCGAATGTGGCGTATCGCGCTATTCCTGCTCCCCACCCCCCTCCTATACCCCACACCACACAAAAACTGTCGCCAACGGTTCACCTGTGGCGACAGTTTGTGCAGAGCTGTGCACGCAGGGTCTGGGAATGGCTGCCTTTTATTTTCCTGGCCTACCTGGACCTTCTGCACTGCAGTACAGCTGCCGCTGGCGAGCGTCCAGCCCCCCCCCCCCCCCCACAACCTCTATATACAGTTTGTATGACGGCCTCCATTGCTTTCTTGCAGCCGTTCCGGCAGATGCCCGCATGCACGGTGCCCCCACGTGATCTACCACTGCCCCTGGGCGTGGAGTATGGGGCGATCACCTCCCTGATGCCGCCTTTGTAAATTCTCAGTTGAACCCTGCAAATGTCCATACCCTGACCATTTATGAGTGAAATGAGGGTGTGCTCTTTGTATATTGGGCTAACCCCTAGCCACCGACGTGTGGCCATGGACTTTGGACTTGTGTTACCAAAAAAAAAAAAAAGAACTCTGTCATTAATATCCCTGGGTCTAGAACTCTGTCATCAGTACCCCTGGGCCAAGAAATCTGTCTTCAGTACCCTTGGGCCAAGTACTGTGTCGTCAGTAGCCCTTGGGCCAAGAACTCTGTCGTCAGTAGCCCTGGGTCAAGTACTCTTTTATCAATACCCCTGGGTCTAGAACTCTGTCATCAGTACCCCTGGGTCAGGAACTCTGTCTTCAGTACCCCTGGGTCAAGAACTCTGTCATCAGTACCCCTGGGTTTAGAACTCTGTCATCAGTACCCCTGGGCCAAGAACTCTGTCATCAGTACCCCTGGGCCAAGAACTCTGTCATCAGTACCCCTGGGCCAAGAACTCTGTCATCAGTACCCCTCGGCCAAGAACTCTGTCATCAGTACCCCTGGGTCAAGAGCTCTGTCATCAGTACCCCTCGGCCAAGAGCTCTGTCATCAATACCCCTGGCCCAAGAACTCTGTCATCAGTACCCCTGGGCCCAGAACTCTGTCATCAGTACCCCTGGGCCAAGAACTCTGTCATCAGTACCCCTGGGCCAAGAACTCTGTCATCAGTACCCCCGGGCCAAGAACTCTGTCATCAGTACCCCTGGGTTTAGAACTCTGTCATCAGTACCCCAGGGCCAAGAACTTTGTCATCAGTACCCCTGGGCCAAGAACTCTGTCATCAGTACCCCTGGGCCAAGAACTCTGTCATCAGTACTCCTGGGCCAAGAGCTCTGTCATCAATACCCCTGGGCCAAGAACTCTGTCATCAGTACCCCTGGGCCAAGAACTCTGTCATCAATACCCCTGAACCAAGAACTCTGTCATCAGGCCCCCTTGGGCCAAGAACTCTGTCGTCAGTACCCCTGGGCCAAGAACTCTGTCATCAATACCCCTGGGCCAAGATCTCTGTCATTAGTACCCCTGGGTCAAGAACTCTCTCCTCAGTACCCCCGGGTCAAGAACTCTCTCATCAGTACCCCTGGGTGAAGAACTCCGTCATTAATATCCCTCGGTCTAGAACTCTGTCATCAGTACCCCTGGGCCAAGAACTCTGTCTTCAGTATCCTTGGGCCAAGTACTCTGTCGTCAGTAGCCCTGGGCCAAGAACTCTGTCGTCAGTAGCCTTGGGTCAAGAACTCTTTTATCAATACCCCTGGGTCTAGAACTCTGTCATCAGTACCTCTGGGCCAGGAACTCTGTCATCAGTACCCCTGGGTCAAGAACTCTGTCATCAGTACCCCTGGGCCCAGAACTCTGTCATCAGTACCCCTGGGCCAAGAACTCTGTCATCAGTACCCCTGGGCCAAGAACTCTGTCATCAGTACCCCTGGGCCAAGAACTCTGTCATCAGTACCCCTGGGCCAAGAACTCTGTCATCAGTACCCCTGGACCAAGAACTCTGTCATCAGTACCCCTGGGCCAAGAACTCTGTCATCAGTACCCCTGGGCCAAGACCTCTGTCATCAGTACCCCTGGGCCAAGAACTCTGTCATCAGTACCCCTGGGCCAAGAACTCTGTCATCAGTACCCCCGGGCCAAGAACTCTGTCTTCAGTACCCCTTGGCCAAGAACTCTGTCATCATTACCCCTGGGTCAAGAACTCTCTCATCAGTACCCCCGGGTCAAGAACTCTCTCATCAGTACCCCTGGGTCAAGAACTCTGTCATTAATATCCCTCGGTCTAGAACTCTGTCATCAGTACCCCTCGGGCCGAGAACTCTGTCTTCAATACCCTTGGGCCAAGTACCCTGTCGTCAGTAGTCCTGGGCCAAGAACTCTGTCGTCAGTACCCCTGGGTCAAGAACTCTTTTATCAATACCCCTGGGTCTAGAACTCTGTCATCAGTACCCCTGGGTCAAGAACTCTGTCATCAGTACCCCACGGTCAAGAACTCTGTCATCAATACCCCTGGGCCCAGAACTCTGTCATCAGTACCCCTGGGCCAAGAACTCTGTCATCAGTACCCCCTGGGCCAAGAACTCTCTCATCAGTACCCCTGGGCCAAGAACTCTGTCATCAGTACCCCTGGGCCAAGAACTCTGTCATCAGTACCCCTGGGCCAAGACCTCTGTCATCAATACCCCTGGGCCAAGAACTCTGTCATCACTACCCCTGGGCAAAGAACTCTGTCTTCAGTACCCCTGGGTCAAAAACTCTGTCATCAGTACCCCCGGGTCAAGAACTCTCTATTCAGTACCCCTGGGTCAAGAACTCTGTCATTAATATCCCTAGGTCTAGAACTCTGTCATCAGTACCCCTGGGCCAAGAACTCTGTTCTCAGTACCCCTTGGTCTAGAACTCTCTCATCAGTACCCCTGGGCCAAGAACTCTCCCACCAGTACGCCTGGGCCAAGAACTCACTCATCAGTACCCCTAGGCCAAGAACTCTGTCATCAGTACCCCTGGGTCAAGAACTCTGGCATCAGTACGCCTGGGCCAAGAACTCTGTCTTCAGTACCCCTTGGCCAAGAACTCTGTCATCAGTACCCCCGGGCCAAGAACTCTGTCATGAGTACCCCTGGGCCAAGAACTCTGTCTTCAGTACCCCTGGGCCAAGAACTCTGTTATCAGTACCCCTGGGCCAAGAACTCTGTCATCAGTACCCCTGGGCCAAGAACTCTGTCTTCAGTACCCCTGGGCCAAGAACTCTGTCATCAGTACCCCTGGGCCAAGAACTCTGTCTTCAGTAGCCCTGGGCCAAGAACTCTGTCATCAGTACCCCTGGGCCAAGAACTCTGTCATCAGTACCCGTGGCTCAAGAAGTCTCTCATCAGTACCCCTGGGCCAAGAACTCTCTCATAAGTACCCCTCAGCCAAGAACTCTGTCATCAGTAAACCTGGGCCAAGAACTCTGTCTTCAGTACTTCTGGGCCAGGAACTCTGTCATCAGTACCCCTGTGCCAAGAACTGTGTCATCAGTACCCGTGGGTCAAGAAGTCTCCCATCAGTACCCCTGAGCCAAGAACTCTGTCTTCAGAACCCTTGGGCCAAGAACTCTGTCATCAATACCCCTGGACCAAGAACTCTGTCGTCAGTACCCCTGGGTCAAGAACTCTGTCATCAGTACCCCTGGGTCTAGAACTCTCTGGTCAATACCCCTCGGGCCAAGAACTCTGTCATCAGTACCCCTGGGCCAAGAAATCTGTCTTAAGTACCCCTGGGCCAGGAACTCTGTCGTCACTACTCCTGGGCCAAGAACTCTGTCATCAGTACCCCTGTGCCAGGAACTGTGTCATCAGTACCCGTGGGTCAAGAAGTCTCTCATCAGTACCCCTGAGCCAAGAACTCTGTCTTCAGTACCCCTGGGCCAAGGACTCGGTCATCAATACCCCTGGGCCAAGAACTCTGTCGTCAGTACCCCTGGGCCAAGAACTCTGTCATCAGTTCCCCTGGGCGGAGAACTCTGTCTTAAGTACCCCTGGGCCAAGAACTCTGTCATCAATACCCCTGGGTCTAGAACTCTCTGATCAGTACCCCTGGGCCAAGAGCTCTCTAATCAGTACCCCTGGGCCACGAACTCTGTCATCAGTAAACCTGGGCCAAGAACTCTGTCTTCAGTACCCCTGGGCCAGGAACTCTGTCTTCACTGTCCCTGGGCCAAGAACTCTGTCATCAGTACCCCTGTGCCAAGAACTGTGTCATCAGTACCCGTGGGTCAAGAAGTCGCTCATCAGTACCCCTGAGCCAAGAACTCTGTCCTCGGTACCCTTGGGCGGGGAACTCTGTCATCAATACTCCTGGGCCAAGAACTCTGTCGTCAGTACCCCTGGGCCAAGAACTCTCTCATCAGTACCCCTGGGCCAAGAAGTCTGTCATCAGTACCCCTGGGCCAAGAACTCTGTCATCAGTACCCCTGGGTCTAGAACTCTCTGAACAGTACCCGTGGGCCAAGAACTCTGTGATCAGTACCCCTGGGTCTAGAACTCTCTGATCAGTACCCCTGGGCCAAGAACTCTGTCATCAGTACCCCTGGGCCAGGAACTCTGTCTTCACTACCCCTGGGCCAAGAACTCTGTCATCAGTACCCCTGTGCCAACAACTGTGGCATCAGTACCCGTGGGTCAAGAAGTCTCTCATCAGTACCCCTGAGCCAAGAACTCTGTCATCAGTACCCCTGGGCCAAGAACTCTGTCTTCAGTACCCCTGGGCCAGGAACTCTGTCATCAGTACCCGTGGGTCAAGAAGTCTCTCATCAGTACCCCTCGGCCAAGAACTCTGTCATCAGTACCCCTGGGCCAAGAACTCTGTCATCAACACCCCTGGGTCTAGAACTCTCTGATCAGTACCCCTGGGCCAAGAACTCTCTCATCAGTACTCCTGGGCCAAGAACTCTGTCATCAGTAAATTTGGGCCAAGCACTCCGTCTTCAGTACCCCTGGGCCAGGAACTCTGTCTTCACTACCCCTCGGCCAAGAACTCTGTCATCAGTACCCCAGTGCCAAGAACTGTGTCATCAGTACCCGTGGGTCAAGAAGTCTCTCATCAGTACCCCTGAGCCAAGAACTCTGTGTTCAGTACCCCTGGGCCAAGAACTCTGTCATCAATACCCCTGGGCCAAGAACTCTGTCGTCAGTACCCCTGGGCCAAGAACTCTGTCATCAGTACCCCTGGGCCAAGAACTCTGTCATCAGTAAACCTGGGCCAAGAACTCTGTCATCAGTACCTCTGGTGCTAGAACTCTCTGATCAGTACCCCTGGGCAAAGAAATCTGTCATCAGTACCCCTGGGCGAAGAACTCTGTCATCAGTACCCCTGGGCCAAGAACTCTGTCATCAGTACCCCTGGGCCAAGAAGTCTGTCATCAGTAAACCTGGGCCAAGAGCACTGTCTTCAGTACCCCTGGGCCAGGAATTCTGTCTTCACTACCCCTGAGCCAAGAACTCTGTCATCAGTACCCCTGTGCCAAGAATTTTGTCATCAGTACCCCTGGGTCAAGAAGTCTCTCATCAGTACCCCTGAGCCAAGAACTCTGTCTTCAGTACCCCTGGGCCAAGAACTCTGTCATCAATACCCGTGGGCCAAGAACTCTGTCGTCACCACCCCTGGGCCAAGAACTCTGTCATCAGTACCCCTGGGCCAAGAACTCTGTCATCAGTACCCCTGGGCCAAGAACTCTGTCTTCAGTACCCCTGGGCCAAGAACTCTGTCTTCAGTACCCCTGGGCCAAGAACTCTGTCATCAATACCCCTGGGCCAAGAACTCTGTTCTCAGTACCCCTTGGTCTAGAACTCCCTCATCAGTACCCCTGGGCCAAGAACTCTCCGACCAGTACGCCTGGGCCAAGAACTCACTAATCAGTACCCCTAGGCCAAGAACTCTGTCATCAGTACCCCTGGGTCAAGAACTCTGGCATCAGTACGCCTGGGCCAAGAACTCTGTCTTCGGTACCCCTGGGCCAAGAACTCTGTCATCAGTACCCCCGGGCCAAGAACTCTGTCATGAGTACCCCTGGGCCAAGAACTCTGTCTTCAGTACCCCTGGGCCAAGAACTCTGTTATCAGTACCCCTGGGCCAAGAACTCTGTCATCAGTACCCCTGGGCCAAGAACTCTGTCTTCAGTACCCCTGGGCCAAGAACTCTGTCATCAGTACCCCTGCGCCAAGAACTCTGTCTTCAGTAGCCCTGGGCCAAGAGCTCTGTCATCAGTACCCCTGGGCCAAGAACTCTGTCATCAGTACCCGTGGCTCAAGAAGTCTCTCATCAGTACCCCTGGGCCAAGAACTCTCTCATAAGTACCCCTCAGCCAAGAACTCTGTCATCAGTAAACCTGGGCCAAGAACTCTGTCTTCAGTACCCCTGGGCCAGGAACTCTGTCATCAGTACCCCTGTGCCAAGAACTGTGTCATCAGTACCCGTGGGTCAAGAAGTCTCCCATCAGTACCCCTGAGCCAAGAACTCTGTCTTCAGAACCCCTGGGCCAAGAACTCTGTCATCAATACCCCTGGACCAAGAACTCTGTCGTCAGTACCCCTGGGTCAAGAACTCTGTCATCAGTACCCCTGGGTCTAGAACTCTCTGATCAATACCCCTGGGCCAAGAACTCTGTCATCAGTACCCCTGGGCCAAGAACTCTGTCTTAAGTACCCCTGGGCCAGGAACTGTGTCATCAGTACCCGTGGGTCAAGAAGTCTCTCATCAGTACCCCTGAGCCAAGAACTCTGTCTTCAGTACCCCTGGGCCAAGGACTCGGTCATCAATACCCCTGGGCCAAGAACTCTGTCGTCAGTACCCCTGGGCCAAGAACTCTGTCATCAGTCCCCCTGGGCGGAGAACTCTGTCTTAAGTACCCCTGGGCCAAGAACTCTGTCATCAATACCCCTGGGTCTAGAACTCTCTGATCAGTACCCCTGGGCCAAGAGCTCTCTCATCAGTACCTATGGGCCACGAACTCTGTCATCAGTAAACCTGGGCCAAGAACTCTGTCTTCAGTACCCCTGGGCCAGGAACTCTGTCTTCACTGTCCCTGGGCCAAGAACTCTGTCATCAGTACCCCTGTGCCAAGAACTGTGTCATCAGTACCCGTGGGTCAAGAAGTCGCTCATCAGTACCCCTGAGCCAAGAACTCTGTCCTCGGTACCCTTGGGCGGGGAACTCTGTCATCAATACTCCTGGGCCAAGAACTCTGTCGTCAGTACCCCTGGGCCAAGAACTCTCTCATCAGTACCCCTGGGCCAAGAAGTCTGTCATCAGTACCCCTGGGCCAAGAACTCTGTCATCAGTACCCCTGGGTCTAGAACTCTCTGAACAGTACCCCTGGGCCAAGAACTCTGTCATCAGTACCCCTGGGTCTAGAACTCTCTGATCAGTACCCCTGGGCCAAGAACTCTGTCATCAGTACCCCTGGGCCAGGAACTCTGTCTTCACTACCCCTGGGCCAAGAACTCTGTCATCAGTACCCCTGTGCCAACAACTGTGGCATCAGTACCCGTGGGTCAAGAAGTCTCTCATCAGTACCCCTGAGCCAAGAACTCTGTCATCAGTACCCCTGGGCCAAGAACTCTGTCTTCAGTACCCCTGGGCCAGGAACTTTGTCATCAGTACCCGTGGGTCAAGAAGTCTCTCATCAGTACCCCTCGGCCAAGAACTCTGTCATCAGTACACCTGGGCCAAGAACTCTGTCATCAACACCCCTGGGTCTAGAACTCTCTGATCAGTACCCCTGGGCCAAGAACTCTCTCATCAGTACTCCTGGGCCAAGAACTCTGTCATCAGTAAATTTGGGCCAAGAACTCTGTCTTCAGTACCCCTGGGCCAGGAATTCTGTCTTCACTACCCCTGAGCCAAGAACTCTGTCATCAGTACCCCAGTGCCAAGAACTGTGTCATCAGTACCCGTGGGTCAAGAAGTCTCTCATCAGTACCCCTGAGCCAAGAACTCTGTCTTCAGTACCCCTGGGCCAAGAACTCTGTCATCAATACCCGTGGGCCAAGAACTCTGTCGTCACCACCCCTGGGCCAAGTACTCTGTCATCAGTACCCCTGGGCCAAGAACTCTGTCATCAGTACCCCTGGGCCAAGAACTCTGTCTCCAGTACCCCTGGGCCAAGAACTCTGTCTTCAGTACCCCTGGGCCAAGAACTCTGTCATCAATACCCCTGGGCCAAGAACTCTGTCATCAGTACCCCTGGGTCAAGAACTCTCTCCTGACTACCCCCGGGTCAACAACTGTCTCGTCAGTACCCCTGGGTCAAGAACTCTGTCATCAGTACCCCTGGGCCAAGAACTCTGTCTTCAATACCCTTGGGCCAAGTACTCTGTCGTCAGTAGCCCTGGGCCAGGGACTCTGTCGTCACTACCCCTGGGTCAAGAACTCTTTTATCAATACCCCTGGGCCTAGAACTCTGTCATCAGTACCCCTGGGTCAAGAACTCTCTCATCAGTACCCCTGGGTCAAGAACTCTGTCATCAGTACCCCTGGGCCCAGAGCTCTGTCATCAGTACCCCTGGGCCACGAACTCTGTCATCAGTACCCCTGGGCCAGGAACTCTGTCATCAGTACTCCTGGGCCAAGAACTCTGTTATCAGTACCGCTTGGCCAAGAACTCTGTTATCAGTACCCCTGGGCCAAGAACTCTGTCATCGGTACCCCTGGGCCAAGAGCTCTGTCATCAGTACCCCTCGGCCAAGAACTCTGTCTTCAGTACCCCTGGGCCAAGAACTCTGTTATCAGTACCCCTGGGTCAAGAACTCTGTCATCAGTAACCCCGGGTCAAGAACTCTCTATTCAGTACCCCTGGGTCAAGAACTCTGTCATTAATATCCCTGGGTCTAGAACTCTGTCATCAGTACCCCTGGGCCAAGAACTCTGTTCTCAGTACCCCTGGGTCTAGAACTCTCTCATCAGTACCCCTGGGCCAAGAACTCTCCCACCAGTACGCCTGGGCCAAGACCTCACTCATCAGTACCCCTAGTCCAAGAACTGTGTCATCAGTACCCCTTGGTCAAGAACTCTGGCATCAGTACGCCTGGGCCAAGAACTCTGTTTTCAGTACCCCTGGGCCAAGAACTCTGTTATCAGTACCCCCGGACCAAGAACTCTGTCTTCAGTACCCCTCGGCCAAGAACTCTGTCATCTGTACCCCTGGGCCAAGAACTCTGTCATCAGTACCCCTGGGCCAAGAACTCTGTCATCAGTACCCCTGGGCAAAGAACTCTGTCTTCAGTACCCCTGGGCCAAGAACCTCGTCTTCAGTACCCCTGGGCCAAGAACTCTGTCTTCAGTACCCCTGGGCCAAGAACTCTGTCATCAATACCCCTGGGTCTAGAACTCCCTGATCAGTACCCCTGGGCCAAGAACTCTGTCATCAGTACCCCTGGGCAAAGAACTCTGTCATCAGTACACCTGGGCCAAGAACTCTGTCATCAGTACCCCTGGGCCAGGAACTCTGTCTTCACTACCCCTGGGCCAAGAACTCTGTCATCAGTACCCCTGTGCAAAGAACTGTGTCATCAGTACCCGTGGGTCAAGAAGTCTCTCATCAGTACCCCTGAGCCAAGAACTCTGTCTTCAGTACCCCTGGGCCAAGAACTCTGTCATCAATACCCCTGGGCGAAGAACTCTGTTGTCAGTACCCCTGGGCCAAGAGCTCTGTTATCAGTACCCCTGGGTCAAGAACCCTGTCATCAGTAACCCCGGGTCAAGAACTCTCTATTCAGTACCCCTGGGTCAAGAACTCTGTCATTAATATCCCTGGGTCTAGAACTCTGTCATCAGTACCCCTGGGCCAAGAACTCTGTTCTCAGTACCCCTGGGTCTAGAACTCTCTCATCAGTACCCCTGGGCCAAGAACTCTCCCACCAGTACGCCTGGGCCAAGACCTCACTCATCAGTACCCCTAGGCCAAGAACTGTGTCATCAGTACCCCTTGGTCAAGAACTCTGGCATCAGTACGCCTGGGCCAAGAACTCTGTCTTCAGTACCCCTGGGCCAAGAACTCTGTTATCAGTACCCCCGGACCAAGAACTCTGTCTTCAGTACCCCTCGGCCAAGAACTCTGTCATCAGTACCCCTGGGCCAAGAACTCTGTCATCAGTACCCCTGGGCCAAGAACTCTGTCTTCAGTACCCCTGGGCCAAGAACTCTGTCATCAGTACCCCTGGGCCAAGAACTCTGTCATCAGTACCCCTGGGCAAAGAACTCTGTCTTCAGTACCCCTGGGCCAAGAACCTCGTCTTCAGTACCCCTGGGCCAAGAACTCTGTCTTCAGTACCCCTGGGCCAAGAACTCTGTCATCAATACCCCTGGGTCTAGAACTCCCTGATCAGTACCCCTGGGCCAAGAACTCCGTCATCAGTACCCCTGGGCAAAGAACTCTGTCATCAGTACACCTGGGCCAAGAACTCTGTCATCAGTACCCCTGGGCCAGGAACTCTGTCTTCACTACCCCTGGGCCAAGAACTCTGTCATCAGTACCCCTGTGCAAAGAACTGTGTCATCAGTACCCGTGGGTCAAGAAGTCTCTCATCAGTACCCCTGAGCCAAGAACTCTGTCTTCAGTACCCCTGGGCCAAGAACTCTGTCATCAATACCCCTGGGCGAAGAACTCTGTTGTCAGTACCCCTGGGCCAAGAGCTCTGTTATCAGTACCCCTGGGTCAAGAACCCTGTCATCAGTAACCCCGGGTCAAGAACTCTCTATTCAGTACCCCTGGGTCAAGAACTCTGTCATTAATATCCCTGGGTCTAGAACTCTGTCATCAGTACCCCTGGGCCAAGAACTCTGTTCTCAGTACCCCTGGGTCTAGAACTCTCTCATCAGTACCCCTGGGCCAAGAACTCTCCCACCAGTACGCCTGGGCCAAGACCTCACTCATCAGTACCCCTAGGTCAAGAACTGTGTCATCAGTACCCCTGGGTCAAGAACTCTGGCATCAGTACGCCTGGGCCAAGAACTCTGTCTTCAGTACCCCTGGGCCAAGAACTCTGTTATCAGTACCCCCGGACCAAGAACTCTGTCTTCAGTACCCCTCGGCCAAGAACTCTGTCATCAGTACCCCTGGGCCAAGAACTCTGTCATCAGTACCCCTGGGCCAAGAACTCTGTCTTCAGTACCCCTGGGCCAAGAACTCTGTCATCAGTACCCCTGGGCCAAGAACTCTGTCATCAGTACCCCTGGGCAAAGAACTCTGTCTTCAGTACCCCTGGGCCAAGAACCTCGTCTTCAGTACCCCTGGGCCAAGAACTCTGTCTTCAGTACCCCTGGGCCAAGAACTCTGTCATCAATACCCCTGGGTCTAGAACTCCCTGATCAGTACCCCTGGGCCAAGAACTCTGTCATCAGTACCCCTGGGCAAAGAACTCTGTCATCAGTACACCTGGGCCAAGAACTCTGTCATCAGTACCCCTGGGCCAGGAACTCTGTCTTCACTACCCCTGGGCCAAGAACTCTGTCATCAGTACCCCTGTGCAAAGAACTGTGTCATCAGTACCCGTGGGTCAAGAAGTCTCCCATCAGTACCCCTGAGCCAAGAACTCTGTCTTCAGTACCCCCTGGCCAAGAACTCTGTCATCAATACCCCTGGGCGAAGAACTCTGTTGTCAGTACCCCTGGGCCAAGAGCTCTGTCATCAGTACCCCTGGGCCAAGAACTCTGTCATCAGTACCCCTGGGCCAAGAACTCTGTCATCAGTACCCCTGGGTCTAGAACTCTCTGATCAGTACCCCTGGGACAAGAACTCTGTCTTCACTACCCCTGGGCGGAGAACTCTGTCATCAGTACCCCTGGGCCAAGAACTCTGTCATCAGTACCCCTGGACCAAGAATTCTGTCATCAGTACCCCTGGGTCTAGAACTCTCTGATCAGTACCGCTGGGCCAAGAACTCTGTCATCAGTACCCCTGGGGCAAGAACTCTGTCTTCAGTACCCCTGGGCCAAGAACTCTGTCTTCAGTACCCCTGGGCCAAGAACTCTGTCATCAGTACCCGTGGGTCAAGAAGTCTCTCATCAGTACCCCTGGGTCAAGAACTCTGTCTTCAGTACCCCTTGGCCAAGAACTCTGTCATCAATACCCCTGGGCCAAGAACTCCGTCTTCAGTACCCCTGGGCCAAGAACTCTGTCATCAGTACCCCTGGGCCAAGAACTCTGTCATCAGTACCCCTGGGTCTAGAACTTTCTGATCAGTGCCCCTGGGCCAAGAACTCTGTCATCAGTACCCCTGGGCCAAGAACTCTGTCATCAGTAGCCCTGGGCCAGGAACTCTGTCTTCAGTACCCCTGGGCCAAGAACTCTGTCTTCAGTACCCCTGGGCAAAGAACTCTGTCATCAATACCCCTGGGCCAAGAACTCTGTCGTAAGTACCCCTGGGGCAAGAACTCTGTCATCAGTACCCCTGGGCCAAGAACTCTGTCATCAGTACCCCTGGGCCAATAACTCTGTCATCAGTACCCCAGGGCGAAAAACTCTGTCATCAGTACCCCTGGGCCAAGAACTCTGTCATCAGTACCCCTGGGCCAAGAACTCTGTCATCAGTACCCCTGGGCGAAGAACTCTGTCATCCGTACCCCCTGGCCAAGAACTCTCTCATCAGTACCCCTGGGCCAAGAACTCTGTCTTCAGTACCCCTGGGCCAAGAACTCTGTCTTCAGTACCCCTGGGCCAAGAACTCTGTCTTCAGTACCCCGGGGCCAAGAACTCTGTCATCAGTACCCCCGGGCCAAGAACTCTGTCTTCAGTACCCCTGGACCAAGAACTCTCTCATCAGTACCCCTGGGCCAAGAACTCTGTCATCAGTACCCCTGGGCCAGGAACTCTGTCTCCAGTACCCCTGGGCCAAGAACTCTGTCATCAGTACCCCTGGGCCAAGAACTCTGTCATCAGTACCCCTATGCCAAGAGCTCTGTCATCAGTACCCCTGGGCCAAGAACTCTGTCCTCAGTACCCCTCGGCCAAGAACTCTGTCATCAGTACCCCTGGGCCAAGAACTCTGTCTTCGGTACCCCTGGGCCAAAAACTCTGTCTTCAGTACCCGTGGGCCAAGTACTCTGTCATCAATACCCCTGGGCCAAGAACTCTGTCTTCAGTACCCCTGGGCCGAGAACTCTGTCATCAGTACCTCTGGGCCAAGAACTCTGTCATCAGTACCCCTGGGCCAAGAACTCTCTCATCAGTACCCCTGGGTCTAGAACTCTCTGATCAGTACCGCTGGGCCAAGAACTCTGTCATCAGTAACCCTGGGGCAAGAACTCTGTCTTCAGTACCCCTGGGCCAAGAACTCTGTCTTCAGTACCCCTGGGCCAAGAACTCTGTCATCAGTACCCGTGGGTCAAGAAGTCTCTCATCAGTACCCCTGGGCCAAGAACTCTGTCTTCAGTACCCCTTGGCCAAGAACTCTTTCATCAATACCCCTGGGCCAAGAACTCCGTCTTCAGTACCCCTGGGCCAAGAACTCTGTCATCAGTACCCCTGGGCCAAGAACTCTGTCATCAGTACCCCTGGGTCTAGAACTTTCTGATCAGTGCCCCTGGGCCAAGAACTCTGTCATCAGTACCCCTGGGCCAAGAACTCTGTCATCAGTAGCCCTGGGCCAGGAACTCTGTCTTCAGTACCCCTGGGCCAAGAACTCTGTCTTCAGTACCCCTGGGCCAAGAACTCTGTCATCAATACCCCTGGGCCAAGAACTCTGTCGTAAGTACCCCTGGGGCAAGAACTCTGTCATCAGTACCCCTGGGCCAAGAACTCTGTCATCAGTACCCCTGGGCCAATAACTCTGTCATCAGTACCCCAGGGCGAAAAACTCTGTCATCAGTACCCCTGGGCCAAGAACTCTGTCATCAGTACCCCTGGGCCAAGAACTCTGTCATCAGTACCCCTGGGCGAAGAACTCTGTCATCCGTACCCCCTGGCCAAGAACTCTCTCATCAGTACCCCTGGGCCAAGAACTCTGTCTTCAGTACCCCTGGGCCAAGAACTCTGGCATCAGTACGCCTGGGCCAAGAACTCTGTCTTCAGTACCCCTTGGCTAAGAACTCTGTCATCAGTACCCCCGGGCCAAGAACTCTGTCTTCAGTACCCCTGGACCAAGAACTCTCTCATCAGTACCCCTGGGCCAAGAACTCTGTCATCAGTACCCCTGGGCCAAGAACTCTGTCTCCAGTACCCCTGGGCCAAGAACTCTGTCATCAGTACCCCTGGGCCAAGAACTCTGTCATCAGTACCCCTATGCCAAGAGCTCTGTCATCAGTACCCCTGGGCCAAGAACTCTGTCCTCAGTACCCCTCGGCCAAGAACTCTGTCATCAGTACCCCTGGGCCAAGAAGTCTGTCTTAGGTACCCCTGGGCCAAAAACTCTGTCTTCAGTACCCGTGGGCCAAGTACTCTGTCATCAATACCCCTGGGCCAAGAACTCTGTCTTCAGTACCCCTGGGCCGAGAACTCTGTCATCAGTACCTCTGGGCCAAGAACTCTGTCATCAGTACCCCTGGGCCAAGAACTCTCTCATCAGTACCCCTGGGCCAAGAACTCCGTCATCAGTAACCCTCGGCCAAGAACTCTGTCTTCAGTACCCCTGGGCCAAGAACTCTGTCTTCAGTACCCCTGGGCCAAGAACTCTGTCTTCAGTACCCCTGGGCCAAGAACTGTGTCATCAGTACCCGTGGGTCAAGAAGGCTCTCATCAGTACCCCTGGGCCCAAAACTCTGTCTTCAGTACCCCTGGGCCAAAAGCTCTGTCATCAATACCCCTGGGCCAAGAACTCTGTCGTCAGTACCCCTGGGCCGAGAACTCTGTCATCAGTACTCCTGGGCGAAGAACTCTGTCAACAGTACCCCTGGGCCAAGAACTCTGTCATTAGTACACCTGGGCGAAGAACTCTGTCATCAGTACCCCTGGGCCAAGAACTCTGTCATCAGTACCCCTGGGCCAAGAACTCCGTCATCAGTACCCCTGGGTCTAGAACTCTCTGATCAGTACTCCTGGGCCACGAACTCTCACATCAGTACCCCTGGGCCAAGAACTCTGTCATCAGTAACCCTGGGCCAAGAACTCTGTCTGCAGTACCCCTGGGCCAAGAACTCTGTCTTCAGTACCCCTGGGCCAAGAACTCTGTCTTCAGTACCCCTGGGCCAAGAACTCTGTCATCAGTACCCGTGGGTCAAGAAATCTGTCATCAATACCCCTGGGCCAAGAACTCTGTCGTCAGTACCCCTGGGCAAAGAACTCTGTCATCAGTACCCCTGGGCCAAGAACTCTGTCAACAGTACCCCTGGGCCAAGAACTCTGTCATCAGTACCCCTGGGCCCAGAACTCTGACATCAGTACCCCTGGGCCAAGAACTCTGTCATGAGTACCCCTGGGTCTAGAACTCTCTGATCAGTACCCCTGGGCCAAGAACTCTGTCATCAGTACCCCTGGGCCAAGAACTCTGTCATCAGTACCCCTGGGCCAAGAACTCTGTCTTCAAAACCCCTGGGCCAAGAACTCCGTCGTCAGTACCCCTGGGCCAAGAACTCTGTCATCGGTACCCGTCGGTGTAGAAGTCTCTCATCAGTACCCCTGGGCCAAGAACTCTGTCTTCAGTACCCCTAGGCCAAGAGCTCCGTCATCAATACCCCTGGGCCAAGAACTCTGTCTTCAGTACCCCTGGGCCAAGAACTCTGTCATCAGTACCCCTGGGCCAAGAACTCTGTCATCAGTACGCCTGGGCAAAGAACTCTGTCATCAGTACCCCTTGGTCTAGAACTCTCTGATCAGTACCCCTGGGCCAAGAACTTTCTCATCAGTACCCCTCGGCCAAGAACTCTGTCATCAGTAACCCTGGGCCAAGAACTCTGTCATCAGTACCCCTGGGCCAAGAACTCTGTCATCAGTACCCCTGGGTCTAGAACTCTCTCATCAGTACCCCTCGGCCAAGAACTCTGTCATCAGTACCCCTGGGCCAAGAACTCTGTCATCAGTACCCCTGGGCCAAGAACTCTGTCTTCAATATCCCTCGGCCAAGAACTCTGTCATCAGTACCCCTGGGTTGAGAACTCCCTCATCAGTACCCCTGGGCCGAGAACTCTGTCATCAGTACCCCTAGGCCAAGAACTCTGTCATCAGTAACCCTGGGCCAAGAACTCTGTCATCAGTACCCCTGGGCCAAGAACTCTGTCATCAATACCCCTGGGCCCAGAACTCTGTCATCAGTACCCCTGGGCCAAGAACTCTGTCTTCAGTAACCCTGGGCCAAGAACTCTGTCATCAGTACCCCTGGGCCAAGAACTCTATCATCAGTACCCCTGGGCGGCGAACTCTCTCATCAGTACCCCTGGGCCAAGAACTCTGTCAACAGTACCCCTGGGCCAAGAACTCTGTCATCAGTACCCCTGGGCCAAGAACTCTGACATCAGTACCCCTGGGCCAAGAACTCTGTCATCAGTACCCCTGGGTCTAGAACTCTCTGATCAGTACCCCTGGGCGAAGAACTCTGTCATCAGTACCCCTGGGCCAAGAACTCTGTCATCAGTACCCCTGGGCCAAGAACTCTGTCATCAGTACCCCTGGGTCTAGAACTCTCTGATCAGTACCCCTGGGCCACAAACTCTCTCTTCAGTACCCCTGGGCCAAGAACTCTGTCATCAGTAACCCTGGGCCAAGAACTCTGTCTTCAGTACCCCTGGGCCAAGAACTCTGTCTTCAGTACCCCTGGGCCAAGAACTCTGTCTTCAGTACCCCTGGGCCAAGAACTCTGTCATCAGTACCCCTGGGCCAAGAACTCTGTCATCAGTACCCCTGGGCCAAGAACTCTGTCTTCAGAACCCCTGGGCCAAGAACTCCGTCATCAGTACCCCCGGGCCAAGAACTCTGTCATCAGTACCCGTCGGTGTAGATGTCTCTCATCAGTACCCCTGGGCCAAGAACTCTGTCTTCAGTACCCCTGGGTCAAGAGCTCTGTCATCAATACCCCTTGGCCAAGAACTCTGTCTTCAGTACCCCTGGGCCAAGAACTCTGTCATCAGTACCCCTGGGCCAAGAACTCTGTCATCAGTACCCCTGGGCCAAGAACTCTGTCATCAGTACCCCTGGGCCAAGAGCTCTGTCATCAGTACCCCCGGGTGTAGAACTCTCTGATCAGTACCCCTGGGCCCAGAACTCTCTCATCAGTAACCCTCGGCCAAGAACTCTGTCATCAGTAACCCTGGGCCAAGAACTCTGTCATCAGTACCCCTGGGTCTAGAGCTCTCTCATCAGTACCCCTGGGCCAAGAACTCTGTCATCAGTACCCCTGGGCCAAGAACTCTGTCATCAGTACCCCTGGGCCAAGAACTCTGTCTTCAGTATCCCTGGGCCAAGACCTCTGTCATCAGTACCCCTGGGTCGGGAACTCCCTTATCAGTACCCCTGGGCCAAGAACTCTGTCATCAGTACCCCTAGGCCAAGAACTCTGTAAACAGTACCCCTGGGCCAAGAACTCTGTCATCAGTACCCCTGGGCCAAGAACTCTGTCATCAGTACCCCTGGGCCACGAACTCTCTCATCAGTACCCCTGGGCCAAGAACTCTGTCATCAGTACCCCTGGGCCAAGAACTCTGTCATCAGTACCCCTGGGCCACGAACTCTCTCATCAGTACCCCTGGGCCAAGAACTCTGTCAACAGTACCCCTGGGCCAAGAACTCTGTCATCAGTACCCCTGGGCCACGAACTCTGACATCAGTACCCCTGGGCCAAGAACCCTGTCTTCAGTACCCCTGGGTCTAGAACTCTCTGATCAGTACCCCTGGGCCAAGAACTCTGTCATCAGTACCCCTCGGCCAAGAACTCTGTCTTCAGTACCCCTGGGCCAAGAACTCTGTCTTCAGAACCCCTGGGCCAAGAACTCTGTCATCAGTACCCCTGGGCCAAGAACTCTGTCATCAGTACCCGTCGGTCAAGAACTCTGTCTTCAGTACCCCTGGGCCAAGAACTCTGTCTTCAGTACCCCTGGGTCTAGAACTCTCTGATCAGTACCCCTGGGCCAAGAACTCTGTCTTCAGTACCCCTGGGCCAAGAACTCTGTCATCAGTACCCCTGGGCCAGGAACTCTGTCATCAGTACCCCTGGGCCAAGAACTCTGTCATCAGTACCCCTGGGCGAAGAGCTCTGTCATCAGTACCCCTGGGTCTAGAACTCTCTGATCAGTACTCCTCGGCCAAGAACTCTCTCATCAGTACCCCTGGGCAAAGAACTCTGTCATCAGTAACCCTGGGCCATGAACTCTGTCATCAGTACCCCTGGGCCAAGAACTCTGTCATCAGTACCCCTGGTTCTAGAACTCTCTCATCAGTACCCCTGGGCCAAGAACTCTGTCATCAGTACCCCTGGGCCAAGAACTCTGTCTTCAGTACCCCTTGGCCAAGAACTCTGTAATCAGTACCCCTTGGTCGAGAACTCCCTCATCAGTACCCCTGTGCCAAGAACTCTGTCATCAGTACCCCTAGGCAAAGAACTCTGTCATCAGTACCCCTGGGCCAAGAACTCTGTCATCAGTACCCCTGGGCCAAGAACTCTGTCATCAGTACCCCTGGGCCACGAACTCTCTCATCAGTACCCCTGGGCCAAGAACTCTGTCATCAGTACCCCTGGGCCAAGAACTCTGTCATCAGTACCCCTGGGCCACGAACTCTCTCATCAGTACCCCTGGGCCAAGAACTCTGTCATCAGTACCCCTGGGCCAAGAACTCTGTCATCAGTACCCCTGGGCCACGAACTCTCTCATCAGTACCCCTGGGCCAAGAACTCTGTCAACAGTACCCCTGGGCCAAGAACTCTGTCATCAGTACCCCTGGGCCAAGAACTCTGACATCAGTACCCCTGGGCCTAGAACTCTGTCTTCAGTACTCCTGGGTCTAGAACTCTCTGATCAGTACACCTGGGCCAAGAACTCTGTCATCAGTACCCCTCGGCCAAGAACTCTGTCTTCAGTACCCCTGGGCCAGGAACTCTGTCTCCAGAACCCCTGGGCCAGGAACTCTGTCATCAGTACCCCTGGGCCAAGAACTCTGTCATCAGTACCCGTCGGTCAAGAACTCTGTCTTCAGTACCCCTGGGCCAGGAACTCTGTCTTCAGTACCCCTGGGTCTAGAACTCTCTGATCAGTACCCCTGGGCCAAGACCTCTGTCTTCAGTACCCCTGGGCCAAGAACTCTGTCATCAGTACCCCTGGGCCAGGAACTCTGTCATCAGTACCCCGGGGCCAAGAACTCTGTCATCAGTACCCCTGGGCCAAGAGCTCTGTCATCAGTACCCCTGGGTCTAGAACTCTCTGATCAGTACCCCTCGGCCAAGAACTCTCTCATCAGTACCCCTGGGCCAAGAACTCTGTCATCAGTAACCCTGGGCCAAGAACTCTGTCATCAGTACCCCTGGGCCAAGAACTCTGTCATCAGTACCCCTGGTTCTAGAACTCTCTCATCAGTACCCCTGGGCCAAGAACTCTGTCATCAGTACCCCTGGGCCAAGAACTCTGTCTTCAGTACCCCTTGGCCAAGAACTCTGTCATCAGTACCCCTTGGTCGAGAACTCCCTCATCAGTACCCCTGGGCCAAGAACTCTGTCATCAGTACCCCTAGGCCAAGAACTCTGTCATCAGTACCCCTGGGCCAAGAACTCTGTCATCAGTACGCCTGGGCCAAGAACTCTGTCATCAGTACCCCCCGGCCACGAACTCTCTCATCAGTACCCCTGGGCCAAGAACTCTGTCATCAGTACCCCTGGGCCAAGAACTCTGTCATCAGTACCCCTGGGCCAAGAACTCTGTCATCAGTACCCCTGGGCCAAGAACTCTGTCATCAGTACCCCTAGGCCAAGAACTCTGTCATCAGTACCCCTGGGTCTAGAACTCTCTCATTAGTACCCCTGGGCCGAGAGCTCTGTCATCAGTACCACTGGGCGAGGAACTCTGTCATCAGTACCCCTGGGCCACGAACTCTGTCATCAGTACCCCTGGGCCAAGAACTCTGTCATCAGTACCCCTGGGCCAAGAACTCTGTCATCAGTACCCCTCGGCCAAGAACTCTGTCATCAGTACCCCCGGGTCAAGAACTCTCTCATCAGTACCCGTGGGTCAAGAACTCTGTCATTAATATCCCTGGGTCTAGGACTCTGTCATCAGTACCCCTGGGCCAAGAACTCTGTCTTCAGGACCCCTGGGTCTAGAACTCTCTCATCAGTACCCCTGGGCCAAGAACTCTCCCACCAGTACGCCTGGGCCAAGAACTCACTCATCAGTACCCCTAGGCCAAGAACTGTGTCATCAGTACCCCTGGGTCAAGAACTCTGGCATCAGTACGCCTGGGCCAAGAACTCTGTCTTCAGTACCCCTGGGCCACGAACTCTGTCATCAGTACCCCCAGGCCAAGAACTCTGTCCTCAGTACCCCTGGGCCAAGAACTCTGTCTTCAGTACCCCTGGGCCAAGAACTCTGGCATCAGTACCCCTGGGCCAAGAAGTCTGTCTTCAGTACCCCTGGGCAAAAACCTCTGTCATCAGTACCCCTGGGCCAAGAACTCTGTCATCAGTACCCCTGGGCCAAGAACTCTGTCATCAGTACCCCTGGGCCAGGAACTCTGTCTTCAGTACCCCTGGGCCAAGAACTCTGTCATCAGTACCCCTGGGCCAAGACCTCTGTCTTCAGTACCCTGGGCCAAGAACTCTGTCATCAGTACCCGTGGTTCAAGGAGGCTGTCATCAGTACCCCTGGGCCAAGAACTCTGTCTTCAGTACCCCTGGGCCAAGAACTCTGTCATCAATACCCCTGGGCCAATAACTCTGTCTTCAGTACCCCTGGGCCAAGAACTCTGTCATCAGTACCCCTGGGCCAAGAACTCTCTCATCAGTACCCCTGGGCCAAGAACTCTGTCATCAGTAACCCTGGGCCAAGAACTCGGTCTTCAGTACCCGTGGGCCAAGAACTCTGTCTTCAGTACCCCTGGGCCAACAACTCTGTCTTCAGTACCCTTGGGCCAAGAATTCTGTCATCAGTACCCGTGGGTCAAGAAGTCTCTCATCAGTACCCCTGGGCCAAGAACTCTGTCTTCAGTACCCCTCGGCCACGAACTCTGTCATCAATACCCCTGGGCCAAGAACTCTGTCGTCAGTACCCCTAGGCCAAGAACTCTGTCATCAGTACCTCTGGGCCAAGAACTCTATCATCAGTACCCCTGGGCCAAGAACTCTGTCATCAGTACCCCTGGGTCTAGAACTCTCTGATCAGTACCCCTGGGCCAAGAACTCTGTCATCAGTACCCCTTGGCGAAGAACTCTGTCATCAGTACCCCTGGGCCAAGAGCTCTGTCATCAGTACCCCTGGACCAAGAACTCTGTCATCAATACCCCTGGGTCTAGAACTCTCTCATCAGTACCCCTGGGCCAAGAACTCTGTCATCAGTACCCCTGGGCCAAGAACTCTGTCATCAGTACCCCTGGGCCAAGAACTCTGTCTTCAATATCCCTGGGCCAAGAACTCTGTCATCAGTACCCCTGGGTCGAGAACTCCCTCATCAGTACCCCTGGGCCAAGAACTCTGTCATCAGTACCCCTAGGCCA
The DNA here is from genome assembly GCA_964036045.1 of Eutreptiella sp. 'Long Island Sound 2002'. Taxonomy (NCBI): domain Eukaryota; phylum Euglenozoa; class Euglenophyceae; order Eutreptiales; family Eutreptiaceae; genus Eutreptiella; species Eutreptiella sp. 'Long Island Sound 2002'. The sequence continues at coordinate 11,730,655 of OZ038400.1, forward strand.
AGAACTCTGTAAACAGTACCCCTGGGCCAAGAACTCTGTCATCAGTACCCCTGGGCCAAGAACTCTGTCATCAGTACCCTTGGGCCACGAACTCTCTCATCAGTACCCCTGGGCAAATAACCCTGTCATCAGTACCCCTGGGCCAAGAACTCTGTCATCAGTACCCCTGGGCCACGAACTCTCTCATCAGTACCCCTGGGCCAAGAACTCTGTCAACAGTACCCCTGGGCCAAGAACTCTGTCATCAGTACCCCTGGGCCACGAACTCTGACATCAGTACCCCTGGGCCCAGAACTCTGTCTTCAGTACCCCTGGGTCTAGAACTCTCTGATCAAGACCCCTGGGCCACGAACTCTGTCATCAGTACCCCTGGGCCAAGAACTCTGTCTTCAGTACCTCTGGGCCAAGAACTCTGTCTTCAGAACCCCTGGGCCAAGAACTCTGTCATCAGTACCCCTGGGCCAAGAACTCTGTCATCAGTACCCGTCGGTCAAGAACTCTGTCTTCAGTACCCCTGGGCCAAGAACTCTGTCTTCAGTACCCCTGGGTCTAGAACTCTCTGATCAGTACCCCTGGGCCAAGAACTCTGTCTTCAGTACCCCTGGGCCAAGAACTCTGTCATCAGTACCCCCGGGCCAGGAATTCTGTCATCAGTACCCCTGGGCCAAGAACTCTGTCATCAGTACCCCTGGGCCAAGAGCTCTGTCATCAGTACCCCTGGGTCTAGAACTCTCTGATCAGTACCCCGGGGCGAAGAACTCTCTCATCAGTACCCCTGGGCCAAGAACTCTGTCATCAGTAACCCTGCGCCAAGAACTCTGTCATCAGTACTCCTGGGCCAAGAACTCTGTCATCAGTACCCCTGGTTCTAGAACTCTCTCATCAGTACCCCTGGGCCAAGAACTCTGTCATCAGTACCCCTGGGCCAAGAACTCCGTCATCAGTACCCCTGGGCCAAGAACTCTGTCTTCAGTACCCCTTGGCCAAGAACTCTGTCATCAGTACCCCTTGGTCGAGAACTCCCTCATCAGTACCCCTGGGCCAAGAACTCTGTCATCAGTACCCCTAGGCCAAGAACTCTGTCATCAGTACCCCTGGGCCAAGAACTCTGTCATCAGTACCCCTGGGCCAAGAACTCTGTCATCAGTACCCCTGGGCCAAGAACTCTGTCATCAGTACCCCTGGGCCACGAACTCTGTCATCAGTACCCCTGGGCCAAGAACTCTGTCATCAGTACCCCTGGGCCAAGAACTCTGTCATCAGTACCCCTCGGCCAAGAACTCTGTCATCAGTACCCCCGGGTCAAGAACTCTCTCATCAGTACCCGTGGGTCAAGAACTCTGTCATTAATATCCCTGGGTCTAGAACTCTGTCATCAGTACCCCTGGGCCAAGAACTCTGTCTTCAGTACCCCTGGGTCTAGAACTCTCTCATCAGTACCCCTGGGCCAAGAACTCTCCCACCAGTACGCCTGGACCAAGAACTCACTCATCAGTACCCCTAGGCCAAGAACTGTGTCATCAGTACCCCTGGGTCAAGAACTCTGGCATCAGTACGCCTGGGCCAAGAACTCTGTCTTCAGTACCCCTGGGCCACGAACTCTGTCATCAGTACACCCAGGCCAAGAACTCTGTCCTCAGTACCCCTGGGCCAAGAACTCTGTCTTCAGTACACCCAGGCCAAGAACTCTGTCCTCAGTACCCCTGGGCCAAGAACTCTGTCATCAGTACCCCTGGGCCAAGAACTCTGTCATCAGTACCCGTCGGTCAAGAACTCTGTCTTCAGTACCCCTGGGCCAAGAACTCTGTCTTCAGTACCCCTGGGTCTAGAACTCTCTGATCAGTACCCCTGGGCCAAGAACTCTGTCTTCAGTACCCCTGGGCCAAGAACTCTGTCATCAGTACCCCTGGGCCAGGAATTCTGTCATCAGTACCCCTGGGCCAAGAACTCTGTCATCAGTACCCCTGGGCCAAGAGCTCTGTCATCAGTACCCCTGGGTCTAGAACTCTCTGATCAGTACCCCGGGGCCAAGAACTCTCTCATCAGTACCCCTGGGCCAAGAACTCTGTCATCAGTAACCCTGGGCCAAGAACTCTGTCATCAGTACCCCTGGGCGAAGAACTCTGTCATCAGTACCCCTGGTTCTAGAACTCTCTCATCAGTACCCCTGGGCCAAGAACTCTGTCATCAGTACCCCTGGGCCAAGAGCTCCGTCATCAGTACCCCTGGGCCAAGAACTCTGTCTTCAGTACCCCTTGGCCAAGAATTCTGTCCTCAGTACCCCTTGGTCGAGAACTCCCTCATCAGTACCCCTGGGCCAAGAACTCTGTCATCAGTACCCCTAGGCCAAGAACTCTGTCATCAGTACCCCTGGGCCAAGAACTCTGTCATCAGTACCCCTGGGCCAAGAACTCTGTCATCAGTACCCCTGGGCCAAGAACTCTGTCATCAGTACCCCTGGGCCACGAACTCTGTCATCAGTACCCCTGGGCCAAGAACTCTGTCATCAGTACCCCTGGGCCAAGAACGCTGTCATCAGTACCCCTCGGCCAAAAACTCTGTCATCAGTACCCCCGGGTCAAGAACTCTCTCATCAGTACCCGTGGGTCAAGAACTCTGTCATTAATATCCCTGGGTCTAGAACTCTGTCATCAGTACCCCTGGGCCAAGAACTCTGTCTTCAGTACCCCTGGGTCTAGAACTCTCTCATCAGTACCCCTGGGCCAAGAGCTCTCCCACCAGTACGCCTGGACCAAGAACTCACTCATCAGTACCCCTAGGCCAAGAACTGTGTCATCAGTACCCCTGGGTCAAGAACTCTGGCATCAGTACGCCTGGGCCAAGAACTCTGTCTTCAGTACCCCTGGGCCACGAACTCTGTCATCAGTACACCCAGGCCAAGAACTCTGTCCTCAGTACCCCTGGGCCAAGAACTCTGTCTTCAGTACCCCTGGGCCAAGAACTCTGGCAAAAGTACCCCTGGGCCAAGAACTCTGTCTTCAGTACCTCTGGGCCAAGAACTCTGTCATCAGTACCCCTGGGCCAAGAACTCTGTCATCAGTACCCCTGGGCCAGGAACTCTGTCTTCAGTACCCCTGGGCGAAGAACTCTGTCATCAGTACCCCTGGGCCAAGAACTCCGTCATCAGTACCCCTGGGCCAAGAACTCTGTCATCAGTACCCCTTGGCCAAGAACTCTGTCATCAGTACCCCTTGGTCGAGAAGTCCCTCATCAGTACCCCTGGGCCAAGAACTCTGTCATCAGTACCCCTAGGCCAAGAACTCTGTCATCAGTACCCCTGGGCCAAGAACTCTGTCATCAGTACCCCTGGGCCAAGAACTCTGTCATCAGTACCCCTGGGCCAAGAACTCTGTCATCAGTACCCCTGGGCCACGAACTCTGTCATCAGTACCCCTGGGCCAAGAACTCTGTCATCAGTACCCCTGGGCCAAGAACTCTGTCATCAGTACCCCTCGGCCAAGAACTCTGTCATCAGTACCCCCGGGTCAAGAACTCTCTCATCAGTACCCGTGGGTCAAGAACTCTGTCATTAATATCCCTGGGTCTAGAACTCTGTCATCAGTACCCCTGTGCCAAGAACTCTGTCTTCAGTACCCCTGGGTCTAGAACTCTCTCATCAGTACCCCTGGGCCAAGAACTCTCCCACCAGTACGCCTGGACCAAGAACTCACTCATCAGTACCCCTAGGCCAAGAACTGTGTCATCAGTACCCCTGGGTCAGGAACTCTGGCATCAGTACGCCTGGGCCAAGAACTCTGTCTTCAGTACCCCTGGGCCACGAACTCTGTCATCAGTACACCCAGGCCAAGAACTCTGTCCTCAGTACCCCTGGGCCAAGAACTCTGTCTTCAGTACACCCAGGCCAAGAACTCTGTCCTCAGTACCCCTGGGCCAAGAACTCTGTCATCAGTACCCCTGGGCCAAGAACTCTGTCATCAGTACCCGTCGGTCAAGAACTCTGTCTTCAGTACCCCTGGGCCAAGAACTCTGTCTTCAGTACCCCTGGGTCTAGAACTCTCTGATCAGTACCCCTGGGCCAAGAACTCTGTCTTCAGTACCCCTGGGCCAAGAACTCTGTCATCAGTACCCCTGGGCCAGGAATTCTGTCATCAGTACCCCTGGGCCAAGAACTCTGTCATCAGTACCCCTGGGCCAAGAGCTCTGTCATCAGTACCCCTGGGTCTAGAACTCTCTGATCAGTACCCCGGGGCCAAGAACTCTCTCATCAGTACCCCTGGGCCAAGAACTCTGTCATCAGTAACCCTGGGCCAAGAACTCTGTCATCAGTACCCCTGGGCCGAGAACTCTGTCATCAGTACCCCTGGTTCTAGAACTCTCTCATCAGTACCCCTGGGCCAAGAACTCTGTCATCAGTACCCCTGGGCCAAGAACTCCGTCATCAGTACCCCTGGGCCAAGAACTCTGTCTTCAGTACCCCTTGGCCAAGAACTCTGTCATCAGTACCCCTTGGTCGAGAACTCCCTCATCAGTACCCCTGGGCCAAGAACTCTGTCATCAGTACCCCTAGGCCAAGAACTCTGTCATCAGTACCCCTGGGCCAAGAACTCTGTCATCAGTACCCCTGGGCCAAGAACTCTGTCATCAGTACCCCTGGGCCAAGAACTCTGTCATCAGTACCCCTGGGCCACGAACTCTGTCATCAGTACCCCTGGGCCAAGAACTCTGTCATCAGTACCCCTGGGCCAAGAACTCTGTCATCAGTACCCCTCGGCCAAAAACTCTGTCATCAGTACCCCCGGGTCAAGAACTCTCTCATCAGTACCCGTGGGTCAAGAACTCTGTCATTAATATCCCTGGGTCTAGAACTCTGTCATCAGTACCCCTGGGCCAAGAACTCTGTCTTCAGTACCCCTGGGTCTAGAACTCTCTCATCAGTACCCCTGGGCCAAGAGCTCTCCCACCAGTACGCCTGGACCAAGAACTCACTCATCAGTACCCCTAGGCCAAGAACTGTGTCATCAGTACCCCTGGGTCAAGAACTCTGGCATCAGTACGCCTGGGCCAAGAACTCTGTCTTCAGTACCCCTGGGCCACGAACTCTGTCATCAGTACACCCAGGCCAAGAACTCTGTCCTCAGTACCCCTGGGCCAAGAACTCTGTCTTCAGTACCCCTGGGCCAAGAACTCTGGCAAAAGTACCCCTGGGCCAAGAACTCTGTCTTCAGTACCTCTGGGCAAAAAACTCTGTCATCAGTACCCCTGGGCCAAGAACTCTGTCATCAGTATCCCTGGGCCAAGAACTCTGTCATCAGTACCCCTGGGCCAGGAACTCTGTCTTCAGTACCCCTGGGCGAAGAACTCTGTCATCAGTACCCCTGGGCCAAGAACTCTGTCTTCAGTACCCCTGGGCCAAGAACTCTGTCTTCAGTACCCTGGGCCAAGAACTCTGTCATCAGTACCCGTGGGTCAAGGAGTCTGTAATCAGTACCCCTGGGCCAAGAACTCTGTCTTCAGTACCCCTGGGCCAAGAACTCTGTCATCAATACCCCTGGGCCAAGAACTCTGTCTTCAGTACCCCTGGGCCAAGAACTCTGTCATCAGTACCCCTGGGCCAAGAACTCTCTCATCAGTACCCCTGGGCCAAGAACTCTGTCATCAGTAACCCTGGGCCAAGAACTTAGTCTTCAGTACCCCTGGGCCAAGAACTCTGTCTTCAGTACCCCTGGGCGAAGAACTCTGTCTTCAGTACCCTTGGGCCAAGAATTCTGTCCTCAGTACCCGTGGGTCAAGAAGTCTCTCATCAGTACCCCTGGGCCAAGAACTCTGTCTTCAGTACCCCTCGGCCAAGAACTCTGTCATCAATACCCCTGGGCCAAGAACTCTGTCGTCAGTACCCCTAGGCCAAGAACTCTGTCATCAGTACCTCTGGGCCAAGAACTCTATCATCAGTACCCCTGGGCCAAGAACTCTGTCATCAGTATCCCTGGGTCTAGAACTCTCTGATCAGTACCCCTGGGCCACGAACTCTGTCATCATTACCCCTGGGCGAACAACTCTGTCATCAGTACCCCTGGGCCAAGAACTCTGTCTTCAGTACCCCTGGGTCTAGAACTCTCTGCCCAGTACCCCTGGGCCAAGAACTCTCTCATCAGTACACCTGGGCCAAGAACTCTGTCATCAGTAACCCTGGGCCAAGAACTCTGTCTTCAGTACCCCTGGGCCAAGAGCTCTGTCTTCAGTACCCCTGGGCCAAGAACTCTGTCTTCAGTACCCCTGGGCCAAGAACTCTGTCATCAGTACCCGTGGGTCAAGAAGTCTCTCATCAGTACCCCTGGGCCACGAACTCTGTCATCAGTACCCCTGGGCCAAGAAATCTGTCATCAATACCCCTGGGCCAAGAACTCTGTCGTCAGTACCCCTGGGCCAAGAACTCTGTCATCAGTACCCCTGGGCCAAGAACTCTGTCATCAGTACCCCTGGGCCAAGAACTCTGTCATCAGTACCCCTGGGCCAAGAACTCTGTCATCAGTACCCCTGGGCCAAGAATCCTGTCATCAGTACCCCTGGGTCTAGAACTCTCCGATCAGTACCCCTGGGCCAAGAACTCTGTCATCAGTACCCCTGGGCCAAGAACTCTGTCATCAGTACCCCTAGGCCAAGAACTCTGTCGTCAGTACCCCTGGGCCAAGAACTCTGTCATCATAACCCCTGGGCCAAGAACTCTGTCATCAGTAGCTGTGGGTCAAGAAGTCTCTCATCAGTACCCCTGGCCCAAGAACTCTGTCATCAGTACCCCTGGGCCAAGAACTCTGTCATCAGTAGCCGTGGGTCAAGAAGTCTCTCATCAGTACCCCTGGCCCAAGAACTCTATCATCAGTACCCCTGGGCCAAGAACTCTGTCATCAGTACCCCTGGGTCTAGAACTCTCTGATCAGTACCCCTGGGCCACGAACTCTGTCATCAGTACCCCTGGGCGAACAACTCTGTCATCGGTACCCCTGGGCCAAGAACTCTGTCTTCAGTACCCCTGGGTCTAGAACTCTCTGCCCAGTACCCCTGGGCCAAGAACTCTCTCATCAGTACACCTGGGCCAAGAACTCTGTCATCAGTAACCCTGGGCCAAGAACTCTGTCTTCAGTACCCCTGGGCCAAGAGCTCTGTCTTCAGTACCCCTGGGCCAAGAACTCTGTCTTCAGTACCCCTGGGCCAAGAACTCTGTCATCAGTACCCGTGGGTCAAGAAGTCTCTCATCAGTACCCCTGGGCCACGAACTCTGTCATCAGTACCCCTGGGCCAAGAAATCTGTCATCAATACCCCTGGGCCAAGAACTCTGTCGTCAGTACCCCTGGGCCAAGAACTCTGTCATCAGTACCCCTGGGCCAAGAACTCTGTCATCAGTACCCCTGGGCCAAGAACTCTGTCATCAGTACCCCTGGGCCAAGAACTCTGTCATCAGTACCCCTGGGCCAAGAATCCTGTCATCAGTACCCCTGGGTCTAGAACTCTCCGATCAGTACCCCTGGGCCAAGAACTCTGTCATCAGTACCCCTGGGCCAAGAACTCTGTCATCAGTACCCCTAGGCCAAGAACTCTGTCGTCAGTACCCCTGGGCCAAGAACTCTGTCATCATAACCCCTGGGCCAAGAACTCTGTCATCAGTAGCCGTGGGTCAAGAAGTCTCTCATCAGTACCCCTGGCCCAAGAACTCTGTCATCAGTACCCCTGGGCCAAGAACTCTCTCATCAGTACCCCTGGGCCAGAAACTCTGTCATCAATACCCCTGGGCCAAGAACTCTGTCATCAGTACCCCTGCGCCAAGAACTCTGTCATCAGTACCCCTGGACCAAGAACTCTGTCTTCAGTACCCCTGGGCCAAGAACTCTGTCATCAGTACCCCTGGGCCAAGAACTCTGTCATCAGTACCCCTGGGCCAAGAACTCTGTCATCAGTACCACTGGGCCAAGAACTCTGTCATCAGTACGCCTGGGTCGAGAACTCTCTCATCAGTACCCCTAGGCCAAGAACTCTGTCTTCAGAACCCCTGGGCCAAGAACTCTGTCATCAGTATCCCTGGGCCAAGAACTCTGTCATCAGTACCCCTGGGCCAAGAACTCTGTCATCAGTACCCCTGGGCCAAGAACTCTCTCATCAGTACCCCTGGGCCAAGAACTCTGTCATCAGTACCCCTGGGCCAAGAACTCTGTCATCAGTACCCCAGGGCCAAGAACTCTGTCATCAGTACCCCTGGGCCGATAAATCTGTCATCAGTAGCCCTGGGCCAAGAACTCTGTCATCAGTACCCCTGGGTCTAGAACTCTCTCATTAGTACCCCTCGGCCAAGAACTCTGTCATCAGTACCCCTGTGCCAAGAACTCTGTCATGAGTACCCCTGGGCCAAGAACTCTGTCATCAGTACCCCTGGGCCAAGAACTCTGTCGTCAGTACCCCTGGGCCAAGACCTCTGTCATCAGTACCCCTGGGCCAAGAGCTCTGTCATCAGTATCGCTGGACCAAGAACTCTGTCATCAGTACCCCTGGGCCCAGAACTCTGTCATCAGTACGCCCGGGCCAAGAACTCTGTCATCAGTACCCCTGGGCCAAGAACTCTGTCTTCAGTACCCCTGGGCCAAGAGCTCTGTCATCAGTACCCCTGGGCCAAGGACTCTGTCATCAGTACCCCTGGGCGAAAGACCTCTGTCATCAGGACCCCTGGACCCAGAACTCTGTCTTCAGTACCCCTGGGCCACGAACTCTGTCATCAGTACCCCTGGGCCAAGAACTCTGTCTTCAGTACCCCTTGGCCAGGAACTCTGTCATCAGTACCCCTGGGCCAAGAACTCTGTCTTCAGTACTCCTGGGGCAAGAACTCTGTCTTCAGTACCCCTGGGCCAAGAACTCTGTATTCAGTAACCCTGGACCAGGAACTCTGTCATCAGTACCCTTGGGTCTAGAACTCTGTCTTCAGTACCCCTGGGCCAAGAACTCTGTCATCAGTACCCCTGGGCCAAGAACTCTGTCTTCAGTACCCCTGGGCCAAGAATTCTGTCATCAGTACCCCTGGGCCAAGAACTCTGTCATCAGTACCCCTGGGCCAAGAACTCTGTCTTCAGTACCCCTGGGCCATGAACTCTGTCATCAGTACCCCTGGGCCAAGAGCTCTGTCATCAGTACCCCTGGGTCTAGAACTCTGTCATCAGTAACCCTGGGCCAAGAACTCTGTCATGAGTACCCCTGGGCCAAGAACTCTGTCTTGCGTACCCCTGGGCCAAGAACTCTGTCTTCAGGACCCCTGGGCCAAGAACTCTGTTATCAGTACCCCTGGGCCAGAAACTCTGTCATCGGTACCCCTGGACCAAGAACTCTGTCATCAGTACCCCTGGGTCTAGAACTCTCTCCTCAGTACCCCTGGGCCAAGAACTCTGTCATCAATACCCCTGGGCCAAGAACTCTGTCTTCAGTACCCCTGGGCGGAGAACTCTGTCATCAGTACCCCTGGGCCACGAACTCTGTCATCAGTACCCCTGGGTCTAGAACTCTGTCTTCAGTACCCCTGGGCCAAGAACTCTGTCATCAGTACCCCTGGGCCACGAACTCTGTCATCAGTACCCCTGGGTCTAGAACTCTGTCATCAGTACCCCTGGGCCAAGAACTCTGTCATCAGTACTCCTGGGCCAAGAACTCTGTCTTCAGTACCCCTGGGCCAAGAACTCTGTCATCAGTACCCCTGGACCAAGAACTCTGTCATCAGTACCCCGGGGCCAAGAACTCTGTCTCCAGTACCCCTTGGCCAGGAACTCTGTCATCAGTACCCCTGGGCCAAGAACTCTGTCATCAGTACCCCTGGGCCAAGAGCTCTGTCTTCAGTACCCCTGGGCCAAGAGCTCTGTCATCAGTACCCCTGGGCCAAGAACTCTGTCATCAGTACCCCTCTGCCAAGAACGCTGTCATCAGTACCCCTGGGCCAAGAACTCTGTCATCAGTACCCCTGGGCCAAGAACTCTGTCTTCAGTACCCCTCGGCCAAGAACTCTGTCTTCAGTACCCCTGGGCCAAGAGCGCTGTCATCAGTACCCCTGGGCCAAGAACTCTGTCTTCAGTACCCCTGGGCCAAGAACTCTGTTTTCAGTACCCCTGGGGCAGGAACTCTGTCATCAGTACCCCTGGGCCAAGAACTCTGTCATCAGTACCCCTGGGCCAAGAACGCTGTCATCAGTACCCCTGGGCCAATAACTCTGTCATCAGTACCCCTGGGCCAAGAACTCTGTCATCAGTACCCCTGGGCCAAGAACTCTGTCATCAGTACCCCTGGGCCAGGAACTCTGTCATCAGAACCCCTTGGCCAAGAACCCTGTCATCAGTAACCCTGGGCCAAGAACTCTGTCATCAGTACCCCTGGGCCCAGAACTCTGTCATCAGTACCCCTTGGCCAAGAACTCTGTCATCAGTACCCCTCAGCCAAGAACTCTGTCTTCAGTACCCCTGGGCCGAGAACTCTGTCATCAGAACGCCTTGGCCAAGAACTCTGTCATCAGTACCCCTGGGCCAAGAACTCTGTCATCAGTACCCCTGGGCCCAGAACTCTGTCATCAGTACCCCTGGGCCAAGAACTCTGTCATCAGTACCCCTGGGCCAAGAACTCTGTCTTCAGTACCCCTGGGCCAAGACCTCTGTCATCAGTACCCCTGGGCCAAGAACTCTGTCTTCAGTACCCCTGGGCCAAGAACTCTGTCTTCAGTACCCCTGGGCCAAGAAGTCTGTCATCAGTACCCCTGGGCCAAGAACTCTGTCATCAGTACCCCTCGGCCAAGAACTCTGTCTTCAGTACCCCTGGGCCAAGAACTCTGTCATCAGTACCCCTGGGCCAAGAACTCTGTCTTCAGTACCCCTGGGCCAAGAACTCTGTCATCAGTACCCCTGGGCCAAGAACTCTGTCATCAGTACCCCGGGGCCAAGAACTCTGTCTTCAGTACCCCTGGGCGGAGAACTCTGTCATCAGTACCCCTGGGCCAAGAACTCTGTCATCAGTACTCCTGGGTCTAGAACTCTGTCATCAGTACCCCTCGGCCAAGAACTCTGTCATGAGTACCCCTGGGCCAAGAACTCTGTCTTGAGTACCCCTGGGCCAAGAACTCTGTCTTCAGTACCCCTGGGCCAAGAACTCTGTCATCAGTACCCCTGGGCCAAGAACTCTGTCATCAGTACCCCTGGGCCAGAACCTCTGTCATCGGTACCCCTGGACCAAGAACTCTGTCATCAGTACCCCTGGGTCCAGAACGCTCTCCTCAGTACCCCTGGGCGAAGAACTCTGTCATCAGTACCCCTGGGCCAAGAATTCTGTCTTCAGTACCCCTGGGCGGAGAACTCTGTCGTCAGTACCCCTGGCCCACGAACTCTGTCATCAGTACCCCTGGGTCTAGAACTCTGTCTTCAGTACCCCTGGGCCAAGAACTCTGTCTTGAGTACCCCTGGGCCAAGAACTCTGTCTTCAGGACCCCTGGGCCAAGAACTCTGTCATCAGTACCCCTGGGCCAGAAACTCTGTCATCGGTACCCCTGGACCAAGAACTCTGTCATCAGTACCCCTGGGTCTAGAACTCTCTCCTCAGTACCCCTGGGTCAAGAACTCTGTCATCAGTACCCCCTGGCCAAGAACTCTGTCTTCAGTACCCCTGGGCCACAAACTCTGTCATCAGTACCCCTGGGCGGAGAACTCTGTCATCAGTACCCCTGGGCCACGAACTCTGTCATCAGTACCCCTGGGTCTAGAACTCTGTCTTCAGTACCCCTGGGCCAACAACTCTGTCATCAGTACCCCTGGGCCACGAACTCTGTCATCAGTACCCCTGGGTCTAGAACTCTGTCATCAGTACCCCTGGGCCAAGAACTCTGTCATCAGTACTCCTGGGCCAAGAACTCTGTCTTCAGTACCCCTGGGCCAAGAACTCTGTCATTAGTACCCCTGGACCAAGAACTCTGTCATCAGTACCCCTGGGTCTAGAACTCTGTCATCAGTACCCCTGGGCCAAGAACTCTGTCATGAGTACCCCTGGGCCAAGAACTCTGTCATCAGTACCCCTGGGCCAAGAACTCTGTCTTCAGTACCCCTGGGCCAAGAACTCTGTCATCAGTACCCCTGGCCAAGAACTCTGTCATCAGTACCCCTGGGCCAAGAACTCTGTCTCCAGTACCTCTTGGCCAAGAACTCTGTCATCAGTACCCCTGGGCCAAGAACTCTGTCATCAGTACCCCTGGGCCAAGAACTCTGTCTTCAGTACCCCTGGGCCAAGAACTCTGTCATCAGTACCCCTGGGCCAAGACCTCTGTCATCAGTACTCCTGGGCCAAGAACTCTGTCATCAGTACCCCTGGGCCAAGAACTCTGTCATCAGTACCCCTGGGCCAAGAACTCTGTCATCAGTACCCCTGGGCCAAGAACTCTGTCTTCAGTACCCCTGGGCCAAGAACTCTGTCTTCAGTACCCCTGGGCCAAGAACTCTGTCATCAGTACCCCTGGGCCAAGAACTCTGTCATCAGTACCCCTGGGCCCAGAACTCTGTCATCAGTACCTCTGGGCCAAGAACTCTGTCATCAGTACCCCTGGGCGAAGAACTCTGTCTTCAGTACCCCTGGGCCAAGAACTCTGTCATCAGTACCCCTGGGCCAAGAACTCTGTCTTCAGTACCCCTGGGCCAAGAACTCTGTCTTCAGTACCCCTGGGCCAAGAAGTCTGTCATCAGTACCCCTGGGCCAAGAACTCTGTCATCAGTACCCCTCGGCCAAGAACTCTGTCTTCAGTACCCCTGGGCCAAGAACTCTGTCATCAGTACCCCTGGGCCAAGAACTCTGTCTTCAGTACCCCTGGGCCAAGAACTCTGTCTTCAGTACCCCTGGGCCAAGAACTCTGTCTTCAGTACCCCTGGGCCAAGAAGTCTGTCATCAGTACCCCTGGGCCAAGAACTCTGTCATCAGTACCCCTCGACCAAGAACTCTGTCTTCAGTACCCCTGGGCCAAGAACTCTGTCATCAGTACCCCTGGGCCAAGAACTCTGTCATCAGTACCCCTCGGCCAAGAACTCTGTCATCAGTACCCCTGGGCCAAGAAGTCTGTCATCAGTACCCCGGGGCCAAGAACTCTGTCTTCAGTACCCCTGGGCGGAGAACTCTGTCATCAGTACCCCTGGGCCAAGAACTCTGTCATCAGTACCCCTGGGTCTAGAACTCTGTCATCAGTACCCCTGGGCCAAGAACCCTGTCATGAGTACCCCTGGGCCAAGAACTCTGTCTTGAGTACCCCTGGGCCAAGAACTCTGTCTTCAGTACCCCTGGGCCAAGAACTCTGTCATCAGTACCCCTGGGCCAAGAACTCTGTCATCGGTACGCCTGGACCAAGAACTCTGTCATCAGTACCCCTGGGTCTAGAACTCTGTCTTCAGTACCCCTGGGCCAAGAACTCTGTCATCAGTACCCCTGGGCCAAGACCTCTGTGTTCAGTACCCCTGGGCGGAGAACTCTGTCATCAGTACCCCTGGGCCACGAACTCTGTTATCCGTACCCCTGGGTCTAGAACTCTGTCTTCAGTACCCCTGCGCCAAGAACTCTGTCTTGAGTACCCCTGGGCCAAGAACTCTGTCATCAGTACCCCTGGGCCAAGAACTCTGTCTTCAGTACCCCTGGGCCAAGAACTCTGTCATCAGTACCCCTGGGCCAAGAACTCTGTCATCAGTACCCCTGGGCCAAGAACTCTGTCTTCAGTACCCCTGGGCCAAAAACTCTGTCATCAGTACCAATGGACCAAGAACTCTGTCATCAGTACTTCTGGGTCTAGAACTCTGTCATCAGTACCCCTGGGCCAAGAACTCTGTCATCAGTACCCCTGCGCCAAGAACTCTGTCTTGAGTACCCCTGGGCCAAGAACTCTGTCATCAGTACCCCTGGGCCAAGAACTCTGTCTTCAGTACCCCTGGGCCAAGAACTCTGTCATCAGTACCCCTGGGCCAAGAGCTCTGTCATCAGTACCCCTGGGCCAAGAACTCTGTCTTCAGTACCCCTGGGCCAAAACCTCTGTCATCAGTACCCCTGGGCCAAGAACTCTGTCATCAGTACCCCTGGGCCAAGAACTCTGTCCTCAGTTCCCCTGGGCCAAGAACTCTGTCAACAGTACCCCTGGGCCAAGAACTCTGTCATCAGTACCCCTCTGCCAGGAACGCTGTCGTCAGTACCCCTGGGCCAAGAACTCTGTCATCAGTACCCCTGGGCCAAGAACTCTGTCTTCAGTACCCCTGGGCCAAGAACTCTGTCTTCAGTACCCCTGGGCCAAGGACTCTGTCATCAGTACCCCTGGGCCAGAAACTCTGTCATCAGTACCCCTGGGCCAAGAACTCTGTCATCAGTGCCCCTGGGCCAAGAGCTCTGTCATCAGTACCCCTGGGCCAAGAACTCTGTCTTCAGTACCCCTGGGCCAAGAACTCTGTCATCAGTACCCCTGGGCCAAGAACTCTGTCTTCAGTACCCCTGGGCCAAGAACTCTGTCATCAGTACCCCTGGGCCAAGAACTCTGTCTTCAGACCCCTGGGCCAAGAACTCTGTCATCAGTACCGCTGGGCCAAGAACTCTGTCATCAGTACCCCTGGGCCAAGAACTCTGTCATCAGTACCCCTGGGCCAAGAACTCTGTCACCATAACCCTCGGCCAAGAACTCTGTCATCAATACCCCTGGGCCAAGAACTCTGTCATCAGTACCCCTGGGCCAAGAACTCTGTCATCAGTACCCCGTGGCCAAAACCTCTGTCATCAGTACCCCTGGGCCAAGAACTCTGTCATCAGTACCCCTGGGCCAAGAACTCTGTCATCAGTACCCCTTGGGCCACGAACTCTGTTATCAGTAGCCCTGGGCCAAGAACTCTGTCATCAATACCCCTGGGTCAAGAACTCTGTCTTCAGTACCCCTGGGCCAGGAACTCTGTCATCAGTACCTCTGGGCCAAGGACTCTGTCCTCAGTAACCCTGGGCCAAGAACTCCGTCATCAGTACCCCTGGGCCAAGAACTCTGTCATCAGTACCCCTGGGCCAAGACCTCTGTCATCAGTACCCCTGGGCCAAGAACTCTGTCATCAGTACCCCTGGGCCAAGAGCTCTGTCATCAGTACCCCTGGGCCAAGAACTCTGTCTTCAGTACCCCTGGGCCAAAAACTCTGTCATCAGTACCCCTGGGCCAAGAACTCTGTCATCAGTACCCCTGGGCCAAAAACTCTGTCATCAGTACCCCTTGGGCCACCAACTCTGTTATCAGTACCCCTGGGCCAAGAACTCTGTCATCAATACCCCTGGATCAAGAACTCTGTCTTCAGTACCCCTGGGCCAGGAACTCTGTCATCAGTACCCCTGGGCCAAGAACTCTGTCATCAATACCCCTGGGCCAAGGACTCTGTCTTCAGTAACCCTGGGCCAAGAACTCCGTCATCAGTACCCCTGGGCCAAGAACTCTGTCTTCAGTACCCCTGGGCCGAAAACTCTGTCATCAGTACCCCTGGGCCAAGAACTCTGTCATCGGTACCCCTGGGCCAAGAACTCTGTCATCAGTACCCCTTGGGCCACAAACTCTGTTATCAGTACCCCTGGGCCAAGAACACTGTCATCAATACCCCTGGGTCAAGAACTCTGTCTTCAGTACCCCTGGGCCAGGAACTCTGTCATCAGTACCCCTGGGCCAAGAACTCTGTCATCAATACCCCTGGGCCAAGGACTCTGTCTTCAGTAACCCTGGGCGGAGAACTCCGTCATCAGTACCCCTGGGCCAAGAACTCTGTCATCAGTACCCCTGGGCCAAGACCTCTGTCATCAGTACCCCTGGCCCAATAACTCTGTCATCAGTACCCCTGGGCCAAGAACTCTGTCATCAATACCCCTGGGCCAGGAACTATGTCATCAGTACCCCTGGGCCAGGACCTCTGTCATCAGTACCCCTGGGCCAAGAACTCTGTCATCAGTACCCCTGGGCCAAGAACTCTGTCATCAGTACCCCTGGGCCAAGAACTCTGTCATCAATACTTCTGGGCCAAGAACTCTGTCTCAGTACCCCTGGGCCAAGAACTCTGTCATCAGTACCCCTGGGCCAAGAACTCTGTCATCAATACCCCTGGGCAAAGAACTCTGTCTTCACTTCCCCTGGGCGAAGAACTCTGTCATCAGTACCTCCGGGCCGGGAATTCTGTCATCAGTACCCCTGGGCCAAGGACTCTGTCATCAGTACCCCTGGGCCAAGAACTCTGTCTTCAGTACCCCTGGGCCAGGAACTCTGTCATCAATACCCCTGGGCCAAGAACTCTGTCATCAGTACCCCTGGGCCAAGAACTCTGTCATCAGTACCCCTGGGCCAAAAGCTCTGTCATCAAAACCCCTGGGCCAAGAACTCTGTCATGAGTACCCCTGGGCCAAGAACTCTGTCACCAGTACCTCTGGGCCAAGAATCTGTCATCAGTACCCCTGGGCCAGGAACTCCGTCATCAGTACCCCTGGGCCAAGAACTCTGTCATCAGTACCCCTGGGACGGGAACTCTGTCTTCAGTACCCCTGGGCCAAGAACTCTGTCATCAGTACCCCTGGGCCAAGAAGTCTGTCATCAGTACCCCTCGGCCAAGAGCTCTCTCATCAGTACCCCTGGGCCAAGAACTCTGTCTTCAATACCCCTGGGCCAAGAACTCTGTCATCAGTACCCCTGGGCCAAGAACCCTGTCATCAGTACCCCTGGGCCAAGAACTCTGTCATCAGTACCCCTGGGCAAGGAACTCCGTCATCAGTACCCCTGGGCCAAGAACTCTGTCATCAATACCCCTGGGCCAAGAACTCTGTCTTCAGTACCCCTGGGCGAAGAACTCTGTCTTCAGTACCCCTGGGACAAGAACTCTGTCATCAGTACCCCTGGGCCAAGAACTCTGTCATCAGTACCCCTGGGCCAAGAACTCTGTCATCAATACCCCTGGGCCAAGAACTCTGTCTTCAGAACCCCTGGGCCAAGAACTCTGTCTTCAGTACCCCTGGGACAAGAACTCTGTCATCAGTACCCCTGGGCCAAGAACTCTGTCATCAATACCCCTGGGCCAAGAACTCTGTTTTAAGTACCCCTGGGCGAAGAACTCTGTCTTCAGTACCCCTGGGACAAGAACTCTGTCATCAGTACCCCTGGGCCAAGAACTCTGTCATCAGTACCCCTGGGCCAAGAACTCTGTCATCAACACCCCTGGGCCAAGAACTCTGTCTTCAGAACCCCTGAGCCAAGAACTCTGTCATCAGTACCCCTGGGCCAGGAACTCTGTCATCAGTACCCCTGGGCCAAGAACTCTGTCTTCAGTACCCCTGGGCCAAAAGCCCAGTCATTAGTAGCCCTGGGCCAGGAATTCTGTCATGAGTACCCCTGGGCCAAGAACTCTGTCATCAGTAGCCCCGGGCCAAGAACTCTGTCATCAGTACCCCTGGGCCAAGAACTCTGTCATCAATACCCCTGGGCCAAGAACTCTGTCATCAGTACCCCTGGGCCAAGAACTCTGTCATCAGTACCCCTGGGCCAAGAGCTCTGTCATCAGGACCCCTGGGCCAAGAACTCTGTCATCAGTACCCCTGGGCCAAGAAATCTGTCATCAGTACCCCTGGGCCAAGAACTCTGTCTCCAGTACCCCCGGGCCAATAACCCTGTAATCAGTACCCCTGGGCCAAGAACTCTGTCTTCAGTACCCCTGGGCCAAGAACTCTGTCATCAGTACCCCTGGGCCAAGAACTCTGTCTTCAGTACCCCTGGGCCAAGAACTCTGTTATCAGTACTCCTGGGCCAAGAACTCTGTCATCAGTACCCCTGGGCCAAGAACTCTGTCATCAGTACCCCTGGGCCAAGAACTCTGTCATCAGTACCCCTGGGCCAAGAACTCTGTCATCAATACCCCTGGGCCAAGAACTCTGGCTTCAGTACCCCTGGGCCAAGATTTCTGTCATCAGTACCCCTGTGCCAAGAACTCTGTCATGATGACCCCTGGGCCAAGAACTCTGTCATCAGTACCCCTGGGCCAAGAGCTCTGTCATCAGTACCCCTGGGCGAAGAACTCTGTCTTCAGTACCCCTCGGCCAAGAACTCTGTCATCAGTACCCCTGGGCCAAGAACTCTGCCACCAGTACCCCTGGGCAAAGAACTCTGTCATCAGTACCCCTGGGCCAAGAACTCTGTCATCAGTACCCCTGGGCCAAGAACTCCGTCTTCACTACCACTGGGCCAAGACCTCTGTCATCAGTGCCCCTGGGCCAAGAGCTCTGTCATCAGTACCCCTGTGCCAAGAACTCTGTCTTCAGTACCCCTGGGCCAAGAACTCTGTCATCAGTACCCCTGGGCCAAGAACTCTGTCTTCAGTACCCCTGGGCCAAGAACTCTGTCATCAGTACCCCTGGGCCAAGAACTCTGTCTTCAGACCCCTGGGCCAAGAACTCTGTCATCAGTACCGCTGGGCCAAGAACTCTGTCATCAGTACCCCTGGGCCAAGAACTCTGTCATCAGTACCCCTGGGCCAAGAACTCTGTCACCATAACCCTCGGCCAAGAACTCTGTCATCAATACCCCTGGGCCAAGAACTCTGTCATCAGTACCCCTGGGCCAAGAACTCTGTCTTCAGTACCCCGTGGCCAAAAACTCTGTCATCAGTACCCCTGGGCCAAGAACTCTGTCGTCATTACCCCTGGGCCAAGAACTCTGTCATCAGTACCCCTTGGGCCACGAACTCTGTTATCAGTAGCCCTGGGCCAAGAACTCTGTCATCAATACCCCTGGGTCAAGAACTCTGTCTTCAGTACCCCTGGGCCAGGAACTCTGTCATCAGTACCCCTGGGCCAAGAACTCTGTCATCAATACCCCTGGGCCAAGGACTCTGTCTTCAGTAACCCTGGGCCAAGAACTCCGTCATCAGTACCCCTGGGCCAAGAACTCTGTCATCAGTACCCCTGGGCCAAGACCTCTGTCATCAGTACCCCTGGGCCAAGAACTCTGTCATCAGTACCCCTGGGCCAAGAGCTCTGTCATCAGTACCCCTGGGCCAAGAACTCTGTCTTCAGTACCCCTGGGCCAAAAACTCTGTCATCAGTACCCCTGGGCCAAGAACTCTGTCATCAGTACCCCTGGGCCAAAAACTCTGTCATCAGTACCCCTTGGGCCACCAACTCTGTTATCAGTACCCCTGGGCCAAGAACTCTGTCATCAATACCCCTGGGTCAAGAACTCTGTCTTCAGTACCCCTGGGCCAGGAACTCTGTCATCAGTACCCCTCGGCCAAGAACTCTGTCATCAATACCCCTGGGCCAAGGACTCTGTCTTCAGTAACCCTGGGCCAAGAACTCCGTCATCAGTACCCCTGGGCCAAGAACTCTGTCTTCAGTACCCCTGGGCCAAAAACTCTGTCATCAGTACCCCTGGGCCAAGAACTCTGTCATCGGTACCCCTGGGCCAAGAACTCTGTCATCAGTACCCCTTGGGCCAAGAACTCTGTTATCAGTACCCCTGGGCCAAGAACTCTGTCATCAATACCCCTGGGTCAAGAACTCTGTCTTCAGTACCCCTGGGCCAGGAACTCCGTCATCAGTACCCCTGGGCCAAGAACTCTGTCATCAAAACCCCTGGGCCAAGAACTCTGTCATGAGTACCCCTGGGCCAAGAACTCTGTCACCAGTACCTCTGGGCCAAGAACTCTGTCATCAGTACCCCTGGGCCACGAACTCTGTCATCAGTACCCCTGGGCCAAGAACTCTGTCATCAGTACCCCTGGGACGGGAACTCTGTCTTCAGTACCCCTGGGCCAAGAACTCTGTCATCAGTACCCCTGGGCCAAGAAGTCTGTCATCAGTACCCCTGGGCCAAGAGCTCTCTCATCAGTACCCCTGGGCCAAGAACTCTGTCTTCAATACCCCTGGGCCAGCAGCTCTCTGTTGTCAGTACCCCTGGGCCAAGAACCCTGTCATCAGTACCCCTGGGCCAAGAACTCTGTCATCAGTACCCCTGGGCAAGGAACTCCGTCATCAGTACCCCTGGGCCAAGAACTCTGTCATCAATACCCCTGGGCCAAGAACTCTGTCTTCAGTACCCCTGGGCGAAGAACTCTGTCTTCAGTACCCCTGGGAGAAGAACTCTGTCATCAGTACCCCTGGGCCAAGAACTCTGTCATCAGTACCCCTGGGCCAAGAAGTCTGTCATCAATACCCCTGGGCCAAGAACTCTGTCTTCAGAACCCCTGGGCCAAGAACTCTGTCTTCAGTACCCCTGGGACAAGAACTCTGTCATCAGTACCCCTGGGCCAAGAACTCTGTCATCAATACCCCTGGGCCAAGAACTCTGTCTTCAGTACCCCTGGGCGAAGAACTCTGTCTTCAGTACCCCTGGGACAAGAACTCTGTCATCAGTACCCCTGGGCCAAGAACTCTGTCATCAGTACCCCTGGGCCAAGAACTCTGTCATCAACACCCCTGGGCCCAGAACTCTGTCTTCAGAACCCCTGGGCCAAGAACTCTGTCATCAGTACCCCTGGGCCAGGCACTCTGTCATCACTACCCCTGGGCCAAGAACTCTGTCTTCAGTACCTCTGGGCCAAAAGCCCAGTCATTAGTAGCCCTGGGCCAGGAATTCTGTCATGAGTACCCCTGGGCCAAGAACTCTGTCATCAGTAGCCCCGGGCCAAGAACTCTGTCATCAGTACCCCTGGGCCAAGAACTCTGTCATCAATACCCCTGGGCCAAGAACTCTGTCATCAGTTCCCCTGGGCCAAGGGCTCTGTCATCAGTACGCCTGGGGCAAGAGCTCTGTCATCAGGACCCCTGGGCCAAGAACTCTGTCATCAGTACCCCTGGGCCAAGAAATCTGTCATCAGTACCCCTGGGCCAAGAACTCTGTCTCCAGTACCCCCGGGCCAATAACTCTGTAATCAGTACCCCTGGGCCAAGAACTCTGTCATCAGTACCCCTGGGCCAAGAACTCTGTCATCAGTACCCCTGGGCCAAGAACTCTGTCTTCAGTACCCCTGGGCCAAGAACTCTGTTATCAGTACTCCTGGGCCAAGAACTCTGTCATCAGTACCCCTGGGCCAAGAACTCTGTCATCAGTACCCCTGGGCCAAGAACTCTGTCATCAGTACCCCTCGGCCAAGAACTCTGTCATCAATACCCCTGGGCCAAGAACTCTGTCTTCAGTACCCCTGGGCCAAGATTTCTGTCATCAGTACCCCTGGGCCAAGAACTCTGTCATGATGACCCCCCGGCCAAGAACTCTGTCATCAGTACCCCTGGGCCAAGAGCTCTGTCATCAGTACCCCTGGGCGAAGAACTCTGTCTTCAGTACCCCTCGGCCAAGAACTCTGTCATCAGTACCCCTGGGCCAAGAACTCTGTCATCAGTACCCCTGGGCCAAGAACTCTGTCATCAGTACCCCTGGGCCAAGAACTCTGTCTTCAGTACCCCTGGGCCAAGAACTCTGTCATGAGTACCCCTGGGCCAAGAACTCTGTCATGAGTACCCCTGGGCCAAGAACTCTGTCTTCAGTACCCCTGGGCCAAGAACTCCGTCTTCACTACCCCCGGGCCAGGAACTCTGTTATGAGTACCCCTGGGCCAAGAACTCTGTCATCATTACCCCTGGGCCAAGAACTCTGTCTTCAGTACCCCTGGGCCAAGAACTCTGTCATCAGTACCCCAGGGCCAAGAACTCTGTCTTCAGTACCTCTGGGCCAAGGACTCTGTCTTCAGTACCCCTGGGCCAAGAACTGTGTCATCAGTACCCCTGGGCCAAGAACTCTGTCATCAGTACCCCTTAGCCAAGAACTCTGTCATCGCTACCCCTGGGCCAAGAACTCTGTCATCAGTACCCCTGGGCCAAGAACCCCGTCTTCAGTACCCCTGGGCCAAGAACTCTGTCTTCAGTACCCCTGGGCCAAGACCTCTGTCATCAGGACCCCTGGGCCAAGAACTCTGTCATCAGTACCCCTGGGCCAAGAACTCTCTCTCCAGTACCCCTGGGCCAAGAACTCTGTCATCAAGACCCCTGGGCCAAGAACTCTGTCATCAGTACCCCTGGGCCAAGAACTCTGTCTGCAGTACCCCTGGGCCAGGACCTGTCTGGAGTACCCCTGGGCCAAGAACTCTGTCATGAGTACCCCTGGGCCAAGAACTCTGTCTTCAGAACCCCCAGCCAAGAACTCCCTCCTCAGTACCCCTGGGCCAACAACTCTGTTATCGGTACCCCTGGGCCAAGAACTCTGTCATCATTACCCCTGGGCCAAGAACTCTGTCTTCAGTACCCCTCGGCCAAGAACTCTGTCATCAGTACCCCAGCGCCAAGAACTCTGTCTTCAGTACCCCTGGGACAAGAACTCCCTCCTCAGTACCCCTGGGCCAAGAATTCCGTTATGGGTACCCCTGGGCCAAGAACTCTGTCATCATAACCCCTCGGCCAAGAACTCTGTCTTCAATACCCCTTGGCCAAGAACTCTGACATCAGTACCCCAGGGCCAAGAACTCTGTCCTCAGTACCCCTGGGCCAAGGACTCTGTCATCAGTACCCCTGGGCCAAGAACTCTGTCATCAGTACCCCTGGGCCAAGAACTCTGTCATCGCTACCCCTGGGCCAAGAACTCTGTCTTCAGTACCCCTTGGCCAAGAACTCTCTCATCAGTACCCCTCGGCCAAGAACTCTGTCATCAGTACCCCTGGGCCAAGAACTCTGTCTCCAGTACCCCTGGGCCAAGAACTCTGTCATCAGTACCCCTGGGCCAAGAGCTCTGTCATCAGTACCCCTGGGCCGAGAACTCTGTCTTCAGTACCCCTGGGCCAAGAACTCTGTCATCAGGACCCCTGGGCCAAGAACTCTGTCATCAGTACCCCCGAGCCGAAAACTCTGTCATCAGGACCCCTGGGCCAAGAACTCTGTCATCAGTACCCCTGGGCCAAGAACTCTGTCATCAGTACCCCTGGACCAAGAGCTCTGTCTTCAGTACCCGTGGGCCAAGAACTCTGTCATCAGTACCCCAGGGCCAAGAACTCTGTCATCAGTACCCCAGGGCGAAGAACTCTGTCTTCAGAACCCCTGGGCCAAGAACTCTGTCATCAGTACCCCTGGGCGAGGAACTCTGTCATCAGTAGCCCTGGGCCAAGAACTCTGTCTTCAGTACCCCTGGGCCAAAAGCCCAGTCATTAGTAGCCCTGGGCCAGGAAATCTGTCATGAGTACCCCTGGGCCAAGAACTCTGTCATCAGTAGCCCCTGGCCAAGAACTCTGTCATCAGTACCCCTGGGCCAAGAACTCTGTCATCGGTACCCCTGGGCCAAGAACTCTGTCATCAGTACCCCTGGGCCAAGAACTCTGTGATCAGTACCCCTGGGCCAAGAGCTCTGTTATCAGGACCCCTGGGCCCAGAACTCTGTCATCAGTACCCCTGGGCCAAGAAATCTGTCATCAGTACCCCTGGGCCAAGAACTCTGTCTCCAGTACCCCCGGGCGAATAACTCTGTCATCAGTACCCCTGGGCCAAAAACTCTGTCTTCAGTACCCCTGGGCCAAGAACTCTGTCATCAGTACCCCTGGGCCAAGAACTCTGTCTTCAGTACCCCTGGGCAAAGAACTCTGTTATCAGTACTCCTGGGCGAAGAACTCTGTCATCAGTACCCCTGGGCCAAGAACTCTGTCATCAGTACCCCTGGGCCAAGAACTCTGTCATCAGTACCCCTCGGCCAAGAACTCTGTCATCAATACCCCTGGGCCAAGAACTCTGTCTTCAGTACCCCTGGGCCAAGATTTCTGTCATCAGTACCCCTGAGCCAAGAACTCTGTCATGATGACCCCTGGGCCAAGAACTCTGTCATCAGTACCCCTGGGCCAAGAGCTCTGTCATCAGTACCCCTGGGCGAAGAACTCTGTCTTCAGTACCCCTCGGCCAAGAACTCTGTAATCAGTACCCCTGGGCCAAGAACTCTGCCACCAGTACCCCTGGGCAAAGAACTCTGTCATCAGTACCCCTGGGCCAAGAACTCTGTCATCAGTACCCCTGGGCCAAGAACTCTGTCTACAGTACCCCTGGGCCAAGAACTCTGTCATGAGTACCCCTGGGCCAAGAACTCTGTCATGAGTACCCCTGGGCCAAGAACTCTGTCTTCAGTACCCCTGGGCCAAGAACTCCGTCTTCACTACCCCTGGGCCAAGAACTCTCTTATGAGTACCCCTGGGCCAAGAACTCTGTCATCAGTACCCCAGGGCCAAGAACTCTGTCTTCAGTACCCCTGGGCCAAGGACTCTGTCATCAGTACCCCTGGGCCAAGAACTGTGTCATCAGTACCCCTGGGCCAAGAACTCTGTCATCAGTACCCCTTGGCCAAGAACTCTGTCATCGCTACCCCTGGGCCAAGAACTCTGTCATCAGTACCCCTGGGCCAGGAACCCCGTCTTCAGTACCCCTGGGCCAAGAACTCTGTCTTCAGTACCCCTGGGCCAAGACCTCTGTCATCAGGACCCCTGGGCCAAGAACTCTGTCATCAGTACCCCTGGGCCAAGAACTCTCTCTCCAGTACCCCTGGGCCAAGAACTCTGTCATCAAGACCCCTGGGCCAAGAACTCTGTCATCAGTACCCCTGGGCCAAGAGCTCTGTCTGCAGTACCCCTGGGCCAGGACCTGTCTGGAGTACCCCTGGGCCAAGAACTCTGTCATGAGTACCCCTGGGCCAAGAACTCTGTCTTCAGAACCCCCAGCCAAGAACTCCCTCCTCAGTACCCCTGGGCCAACAACTCTGTTATGGGTACCCCTGGGCCAAGAACTCTGTCATCATTACCCCTGGGCCAAGAACTCTGTCTTCAGTACCCCTGGGCCAAGAACTCTGTCATCAGTACCCCAGCGCCAAGAACTCTGTCTTCAGTACCCCTGGGCCAAGAACTCCCTCCTCAGTACCCCCGGGCCAAGAACTCTGTTATGGGTACCCCTGGGCCAAGAACTCTGTCATCATTACCCCTGGGCCAAGAACTCTGTCTTCAGTACCCCTGGGCCAAGAACTCTGTCATCAGTACCCCAGGGCCAAGAACTCTGTCCTCAGTACCCCTGGGCCAAGAACTCTGTCTTCAGTACCCCTGGGCCAAGAACTCTGTCATCAGTACCCCGGGGCCAAGAACTCTGTCATCGCTACCCCTGGGCCAAGAACTCTGTCTTCAGTACCCCTTGGCCAAGAACTCTGTCATCAGTACCCCTCGGCCAAGAACTCTGTCATCAGTACCCCTGGGCCAGGAACTCTGTCTCCAGTACCCCTGGGCCAAAAACTCTGTCATCAGTACCCCTGGGCCAAGAACTCTGTCATCAGTCCCCCTGGGCCAAGAACTCTGTCTTCAGTACCCCTGGGCCAAGAACTCTGTCATCAGGACCCCTGGGCCAAGAACTCTGTCATCAGTACCCCCGAGCCGGAAACTCTGTCATCAGGACCCCTGGGCCAAGAACTCTGTCATCAGTACCCCTGGGCCAAGAACTCTGTCATCAGTACCCCTGGACCAAGAACTCTGTCTTCAGTACCCCTGGGCCAAGAACTCTGTCATCAGTACCCCAGGGCCAAGAACTCTGTCATCAGTACCCCAGGGCGAAGAACTCTGTCATCAGTACCCCTGGGCCAAGAACTCTGTCTTCAGTACCCCTCGGCCAAGAACTCTGTCATCAGTACCCCAGGGCCAAGAACTCTGTCATCAGTACCCCTGGGCCAACAAATCTGTCGTCAGTACCCCTGGGCCAAGAACTCTGTCATCAGTACCCCTGGGCCAAGAACTCTGTCTTCAGTACCCCTGGGCCAAGACCTCTGTCATCGGTACCCCTGGGCCAAGAAGTCTGTCATCAGTACCCCTGGGCCAAGAACGCTGTCATCAGTACCCCTGGGCCAAGAACACTGTCATCAGTACCCTAGGGCCAAGAACTCTGTCTTCAGTACCCCAGGGCCATGAACTCCGTCATCAGTACACCTGCGCCAAGAACTCTGTCATCAGGACCCCTGGGCCAAGAGCTCTCTCATTGGTGGCCCTGGGCCAAGAACTCTGTCTTCAGTACCCCTAGGCCAAGAACTCTGTCTTCAGTACCCCTTGGCCAAGAACTCTGTCATCAGGACCCCTGGGCCAAGAACTCTGTCATCAGTACCCCGGGGCCAAGAACTCTGTCTTCAGTACCCTTGGGCCAAGAACTCTGTCTTCAGTACCCCTGGGCCAAGAACTCTGTCATCAGTACCCCTGGGCCAAGAACTCTGTCATCAGTACCCCTGGGCCAAGAACTCTGTCATCAGTACCCCCGGGCCAAGAACTCTGTCATGAGTACCCCTGGGCCAAGAACTCTGTCATCTGTACTGCTGGGCCAAGAGCTCTGTCATCAGTACGCCTAGGCCAAGATCTCTGTCTTCAGTACCCCTGGGCCAAGAACTCTGTCTTCAGTACCCCTGGGCCAAGAACTCTGTCATCAGTACCCCTGGGCCAAGAACTCTGTCATCAGTACCCCTGGGCCAAGAACTCTGTCATGAGTACCCCTGGGCCAAGAACTCTGTCATCCGTACCCCTGGGCCAAGAACTCTGTCATCAGTACCCCTGGGCCAGGAACTCTGTCTTCAGTACCCCTGAGCCAAGAGCTCTGTCTTCAGAACCCCTGGGCCAAGAACTCTGTCTTCAGTACCCCTGGGCCAAAAACTCTGTCATTAGTACCCCTGGACCAAAACTCTGCCATCAGTACCCCTGGGCCAAGAACTCTGTCATCAGTACCCCTCGGCCAAGAACTCTGTCATCAGTACCCCTGGGCCAAATACTCTGTCATCAGTACCCCTGGGCCAAGAACTCTGTCATCGGTACCCCTCAGCCAAGAACTCTGTCTTCAGTACCCCTTGGCCAAGAACTCTGTCATCAGTACCCCTGGGCCAAGTACTCTGTCATCAGTACCCCTGGGCCAAGAACTCTGTCATCAGTACCCCTGGGCCAAGAACTCTGTCTTCAGTACCCCTGGGCAAAGAACTCTGTCATCAGTACCCCTGGGCCAAAACTCTGTCATCAGTACCCCTGGGCCAAGAACTCTGTCATCAGTACCCCTCGGCCAAGAACTCTGTCATCAGTACCCCTGGGCCAAATACTCTGTCATCAGTACCCCTGAGCCAAGAACTCTGTCATCGGTACCCCTGGGCCAAGAACCCTGTCTTCAGTACCCCTTGGCCAAGAACTCTGTCATCAGTACCCCTGGGCCAAGTACTCTGTCATCAGTACCCCTGGGCCAAGAACTCTGTCTTCAGTACCCCTGGGCCAAGAACTCTGTCATCAGTACCCCTGGGCCAAGAACTCTGTCTTCAGTACCCCTGGGCAAAGAACTCTGTCATCAGTACCCCTGGGCCAAATACTCTGTCATCAGTACCCCTGGGCCAAGAACTCTGTCATCGGTACCCCTGGGCCAAGAACTCTGTCTTCAGTACCCCTTGGCCAAGAACTCTGTCATCAGTACCCCTGGGCCAAGTACTCTGTCATCAGTACCCCTGGGCCAAGAACTCTGTTTTCAGTACTCCTGGGCCACGAACTCTGTCATCAGTACCCCTGGGCCAAGAACTCTGTCATCAGTATCCCTGGGCCAAGAACTCTGTCTTCAGTACCCCTGGGCCAAGAACTCTGTCATCAGTACCCCTGGGCCAAGAACTCTGTCATCCGTACCCCTGGGCCAAGAACTCTGTCTTCAGTACCCCTGGGCCAAGAACTCTGTCATCAGTACCCCTGGGCCAAGAACTCTGTCATCAGTACTCCAGGGCCAAGAACTCTGTCATCAGTACCCCTGGGCCAAATACTCTGTCATCAGTACCCCTGGGCCAAGAACTCTGTCATCGGTACCCCCGGGCCAAGAACTCTGTCTTCAGTACCCCTTGGCCAAGAACTCTGTCATCAGTACCCCTGGGCCAAGTACTCTGTCATCAGTACCCCTGGGCCAAGAACTCTGTCTTCAGTACCCCTGGGCCACGAACTCTGTCATCAGTACCCCTGGGCCAAGAACTCTATCAGCAGTATCCCTGCGCCAAGAACTCTGTCTTCAGTACGCCTGCGCCAAGAACTCTGTCATCCGTACCCCTGGGCCATGAACTCTGTCATCGGTACCCCTGGGCCAAGAACTCTGTCATCAGTACCCCTGGGCCAAGAACTTTGTCATCAGTACCCCTGGGCCAAGAACTCTGTCATCAGTACTCCAGGGCCAAGAACTCTGTCATCAGTACCCCTGGGCCAACAACTCTGTCATCAGTACCCCTGGGCCAAGAACTATGTCTTCAGTACCCCTGGGCCAAGAAAACTGTCATCAGTACCCCCGGGCCAAGAACTCTGTCATCAGTACCCCTGGGCTCAGTACTCTGTCATCAGTACCCCTGGGCCAAGAACTCTGTCTTCAGTACCCCTGGGCCTAGAATTCAGTCATCAGTACCCGAGGGACAAGGACACTGTTATCAGTACCCCTGGGGCACGAACTCTGTCATCAGTACCCCTGGGCCAAGAACTCTGTCTTCAGTCTTTTATGGGCGAAGAACTCTGTCATCAGTACCCCTGGGGCAGAAACTCTGTCATCAGTACCCCTGGGCCAAGAGCTCTATCTTCACTACCCCTGGGCCAAGAGCTCTGTCTTCAGTACCCGTGGGCCAAGAACTCTGTCATCAGTACCCCTGGGCCAAGAACTCTGTCATCCGTACCCCTGGGCCAAGAACTCTGTCATCGGTACCCCTGGGCCAAGAACTCTGTCTTCAGTACCCCTGGGCCAAGAACTCTGTCATCAGTACCCCTGGGCCAAGTACTCTGTCATCAGTACCCCTGGGCCAAGAACTCTGTCTTCAGTACCCCTGGCCCAAGTACTCTGTCATCAGTACCCCTGGGCCAAGAACTCTGTCTTCAGTATTCCTGGACCAAGAACTCTGTCATCAGTACCCCTGGGCCAAGAACTCTGTCATCAGTACCCCTGGGCCAAGAACACTGTACTCAGTACCCCTGGGCCAAGAGCTCTGTCTTCAGTACGCCTGGGCCAAGAGCTCTGTCATCAGTACCCCTGGGCCAAGAACTCTGTCATCCGTACCCCTGGGCCAAGAACTCTGTCATCAGTACCCCAGGGCCAAGAACTCTGTCATCAGTACCCCTGGGCCAACAACTCTGTCATCAGTACCCCTGGGCCAAGAACTCTGTCATCAGTATCTCTGGGCCAAGAACTCTGTCATCAGTACCCCTGGGCCAAGTACTCTGTCATCAGTACCCCTGGGCCAAGAACTCTGTCTTCAGTACCCCTGGGCCAAGAACTCTGTCTTCAGTACCCCTGGACCAAGAACTCTGTCATTAGTACCCCTGGGCCAAGAACTCTGTCATCAGTACCCCTTGGCCAAGAACTCTGTCTTCAGTACCCCTGGGTCAGGAACTCTGTCATCAGTACCCCTGGGCCAAGAACTCTGTCATCAGGACCCCTGGCCGAAGAACTCTGCCATCAGTACCCCTGGGCCGAGAACTCTGTCATCAGGACCCCTGGGCCAAGAACTCTGTCTTCAGTACCCCTGGGCCGAGAACTCTGTCTTCAGAACCCCTGGGCCAAGAACTCTGTCTTCAGTACCCCTGGGCCAAGAACTCTGTCATCAGTACCCCTGGGCCAGGAACTCTGTCTTCAGTACCCCTGGGCCAAGAACTCTGTCTTCAGTACCCCTGGGCCAGGAAATCTGTCATGAGTACCCCTGGGCCAAGAACTCTGTCATCAGTACCCCTGGGCCAAGAACTCTGTCATCAGTACCCTTGGGCCGAGAACTCTGTCATCAGGACCCCTGGGCCAAGAACTCTGTCACCAGTACCCCTGGGCCAGGAACTGTGTCATCAGTACCCCTGGGCCAAGAACTCTGTCATCAGTACCCCTGGGCCAAGAACTCTGTCATCAGTACCCCTGGGCCAAGAACTCTGTCATCAGTACCCCTGGGCCAGGAACTCTGTCATCAGTACCCCTGGGCCAAGAACTCTGTCTTCAGTACCTCAGGGCCAAGAACTCTGTCATCAGTACCCCTGGGCCAAGAACCCTGTCATCAGTACCCCTGGGCCAAGAACTCTGTCATCAGTAACCCTGGGCCAAGAACTCTGTCATCAGTACCCCAGGGCCAAGAACTCTGTCTTCAGTACCTCAGGGCCAAGAACTCTGTCATCAGTACCCCTGGGCCAAGAACTCTGTCATCAGTACCCCTGGGCCAAGAACTCTGTCATCAGTACCCCTGGGCCAAGAACTCTGTCATCAGTACCCCTGGGCCAAGAACTCTGTCATCAGTACCCCAGGGCTAAGAACTCGGTCTTCAGTACCCCTGGGCCAAGAACTCTGTCATCAGTACCCCTGGGCCAAGAGCTCTGTCATCAGTAGCCCTGTCCCAAGAACTCTGTCTTCAGTACCCCTGGGCCAGGAGCTCTGTCTCCAGTACCCCTGGGCCAAGAACACTGTCATCAGTACCCCTGGGCCAAGAACTCTGTCTTCAGTATTCCTGGGCCAAGAACTCTGTCATCAGTACCCCTGGGCCAAGAACTCTGTCCTCAGTACCCCTGGGTCAAGAGCTCTGTCTTCAGTACCCCTGGGCCAAGAACTCTGTCATCAGTACCCCAGGGCCAAGAGCTCTGTCTTCAGTACCCCTGGGCCAAGAAATCTGTCATCAGTACCCCAGGGCCAAGAACTCTGTCATCAATACCCCTGGGCCAACAACTCTGTCATCAATAACCCTGGGCCAAGAACTCTGTCATCAGTACCCCTGGGTCAAGACCTCTGTCATCAGTACCCCTGGGCCAAGTACTCTGTCATCAGTACCCCTGGGCCAAGAACTCTGTCTTGAGTACCCCTGGGCCAAGAACTCTGTTTTCAGTACCCCTGGGCCAAGAACTCTGTCATCAGTACCCCTGGGCCAAGAACTCTGTCATCAGTACCCCTGGGCCAAGAACTCTGTCTTCAGTACCCCTGGGTCAAGAGCTCTGTCTTCAGTACCCCTGGGCCAAGAACTCTCTCATCAGGACCCTTGGGCCAAGAACTCTGTCATCATTACCCCTGGGCCGAGAACTCTGTCAGCAGTACCCCTGAGCCAAGAACGCTGTCATCAGTACCCCTGGGCGAAGAACTCTGTCTTCGGTACCCCTGGGCCAAGAACTCTGTCATCAGTACCCCTGGGCCAAGAACTCTGTCATCAGTACCCCTGGGCCAAAAACTCTGTCATCAGTACGCCTGGGCCAAGAACTCTGTCTTCAGTACCCCTGGGCCAAGAACTCTGTCATCAGTACCTCTGGGCCAAGAGCTCTGTCATCAGTACCCCTTGGCCAAGAACTCTGTCTTCAGTACCCCTGGGTCAAGAGCTCTGTCTTCAGTACCCCTGGGCCAAGAACTCTCTCATCAGGACCCTTGGGCCAAGAACTCTGTCATCATTACCCTTGGGCCGAGAACTCTGTCAGCAGTACCCCTGAGCCAAGAACGCTGTCATCAGTACCCCTGGGCGAAGAACTCTGTCTTCGGTACCCCTGGGCCAAGAACTCTGTCATCAGTACCCCTGGGCCAAGAACTCTGTCATCAGTACCCCTGGGCCAAAAACTCTGTCATCAGTACGCCTGGGCCAAGAACTCTGTCTTCAGTACCCCTGGGCCAAGAACTCTGTCATCAGTACCTCTGGGCCAAGAACTCTGTCATCAGTATTCCTGGGCCAAGAACTCTGTCATCAGTACCCCTGGGCTAAGAACTCTGTCATCAGTACCCCTGGGCCAGGAACCCTGTCATCAGTACCCCAGGGCCAAGAACTCTGTCTTCAGTACCCTTGGGCCAGGAACTCTGTATTCAGTACCCCTGGGCCAAGAACTCTGTCATCAGTACCACTGGGCCAGGAACTCTGTCTCCAGTACCCCTGGGCCAAGAACACTGTCATCAGTACCCCTGGGCCAGGAACTCTGTCTTCAGTATTCCTGGGCCAAGAACTCTGTCATCAGTACCCCTGGGCCAAGAACTCTGTCTTCAGTACCCCTGGGTCAAGAGCTCTGTCTTCAGTACCCCTGGGCCAAGAACTCTGTCATCGGTACCCCTGGGCCAAGAACTCTGTCTTCAGTAATCCTGGGCCAAGAACTCTGTCATCAGTACCCCAGGGCCAAGAACTCTGTCATCAATACCCCTGGGCCAACAACTCTGTCATCAATAACCCTGGGCCAAGAACTCTGTCATCAGTACCCCTGGGCCAAGAACTCTGTCATCAGTACCCCTGGGCCAAGTACTCTTTCATCAGTACCCCTGGGTAGAGAACTCTGTCTTAAGTCCCCCTGGGCCAAGAACTCTGTTTTCAGTACCCCTGGGCCACGAACTCTCTCATCAGTACCCCTGGGCCAAGAACTCTGTCTTCAGTACCCCTGGGCCAAGAACTCTGTCATCAGGACCCCTGGGCCAGGAACTCTGTCATCAGTACCCCTGGGCCAACAACTCTGTCATCAGTACCCCTGGGCCAAGAACTCTGTATTCAGTACCCCTGGGCCAAGAACTCTGTCTTCAGTGGCCCTGGGCCAAGAACTCTGTATTCAGTACCCCTGGGCCAAGAACTCTGTATTCAGTACCCCTGGGCCAAGAACTCTGTCTTCAGTGGCCCTGGGCCAAGAATTCTGTCATCGGTACCCCTGGGTCAAGAACTCTGTCATCAGTACCCCTGGGCCAAGAACTCTGTCATCAGTACCCCTGGACCAAGAACTCTGTCTTCAGTACCCCTGGGCCAAGAACTCTGACATCAGTACCCCTGGGCCAAGAACTCTGTCTTCAGTACCCCATGGCCAAGAGCTCTGTCATCAGTACCCCTGGGCCAAGAACTCTGTCATCAGTACCCCTGGGCCAAAAACTCTGTCATCAGTACGCCTGGGCCAAGAACTCTGTCTTCAGTACCCCTGGGCCAAGAACTCTGTCATCAGTACCTCTGGACCAAGAACTCTGTCATCAGTATTCCTGGGCCAAGAACTCTGTCATCAGTACCCCTGGGCTAAGAACTCTGTCATCAGTACCCCTGGGCCAGGAACCCTGTCATCAGTACCCCAGGGCCAAGAACTCTGTCTTCAGTACCCTTGGGCCAGGAACTCTGTATTCAGTACCCCTGGGCCAAGAACTCTGTCATCAGTACCACTGGGCCAGGAACTCTGTCTCCAGTACCCCTGGGCCAAGAACACTGTCATCAGTACCCCTGGGCCAGGAACTCTGTCTTCAGTATTCCTGGGCCAAGAACTCTGTCATCAGTACCCCTGGGCCAAGAACTCTGTCTTCAGTACCCCTGGGTCAAGAGCTCTGTCTTCAGTACCCCTGGGCCAAGAACTCTGTCATCGGTACCCCTGGGCCAAGAACTCTGTCTTCAGTAATCCTGGGCCAAGAACTCTGTCATCAGTACCCCAGGGCCAAGAACTCTGTCATCAATACCCCTGGGCCAACAACTCTGTCATCAATAACCCTGGGCCAAGAACTCTGTCATCAGTACCCCTGGGCCAAGAACTCTGTCATCAGTACCCCTGGGCCAAGTACTCTTTCATCAGTACCCCTGGGTAGAGAACTCTGTCTTAAGTCCCCCTGGGCCAAGAACTCTGTTTTCAGTACCCCTGGGCCACGAACTCTCTCATCAGTACCCCTGGGCCAAGAACTCTGTCTTCAGTACCCCTGGGCCAAGAACTCTGTCATCAGGACCCCTGGGCCAGGAACTCTGTCATCAGTACCCCTGGGCCAACAACTCTGTCATCAGTACCCCTGGGCCAAGAACTCTGTATTCAGTACCCCTGGGCCAAGAACTCTGTCTTCAGTGGCCCTGGGCCAAGAACTCTGTATTCAGTACCCCTGGGCCAAGAACTCTGTATTCAGTACCCCTGGGCCAAGAACTCTGTCTTCAGTGGCCCTGGGCCAAGAATTCTGTCATCGGTACCCCTGGGTCAAGAACTCTGTCATCAGTACCCCTGGGCCAAGAACTCTGTCATCAGTACCCCTGGGCCAAGAACTCTGTCTTCAGTACCCCTGGGCCAAGAACTCTGACATCAGTACCCCTGGGCCAAGAACTCTGTCTTCAGTACCCCATGGCCAAGAGCTCTGTCTTCAGTACCCCTGGGCCAAGAACTCTGTCTTCAGTACCCCTGGGCCAAGAACTCTGTCATCAGTACCCCTGGGCCAAGAACTCTGTCTTCAGTACCCTTTGGCCAGGAACTCTGTATTCAGTACCCCTGGGCCAGGAACTCTGTCATCAGTACCCCTGGGCCAGGAACTCTGTCTCCAGTACCCCTGGGCCAAGAACACTGTCATCAGTACCCCTGGGCCAGGAACTCTGTCTTCAGTATTCCTGGGCCAAGAACTCTGTCATCAGTACCCCTGGGCCAAGAACTCTGTCTTCAGTACCCCTGGGCCAAGAGCTCTGTCTTCAGTACCCCTGGGCCAAGAACTCTGTCATCAGTACCCCTGGGCCAAGAACTCTGTCTTCAGTACCCCTGGGCCAAGAACTCTGTCATCAGTACCCCAGGGCCAAGAACTCTGTCATCAATACCCCTGGGCCAACAACTCTGTCATCAATAACCCTGGGCCAAGAACTCTGTCATCAGTACTTCTGGGCCAAGAGCTCTGTCATCAGTACCCCTGGGCCAAGTACTCTGTCATCAGTACCCCTGGGCCAAGAACTCTGTCTTAAGTCCCCCTGGGCCAAGAACTCTGTTTTCAGTACCCCTGGGCCACGAACTCTCTCATCAGTACCCCTGGGCCAAGAACTCTGTCTTCAGTACCCCTGGGCCAAGAACTCTGTCATCAGGACCCCTGGGCCAGGAACTCTGTCATCAGTACCCCTGGGCCAACAACGCTGTCATCAGTACCCCTGGGCCAAGAACTCTGTATTCAGTACCCCTGGGCCAAGAACTCTGTCTTCAGTGGCCCTGGGCCAAGAACTCTGTCATCAGTCCCCTGGGCCAAGAACTCTGTCATCAGTGGCCCTGGGCCAAGAACTCTGTCATCAGTACCCCTGGGCCAAGAACTCTGTCTTCAGTACCCCTGGGCCAAGAACTCTGACATCAGTACCCCTGGGCCAAGAACTCTGTCTTCAGTACCCCCTGGCCAAGAGCTCTGTCTTCAGTACCCCTGGGCCAAGAACTCTGTCATCAGTACCCCTGGGCCAAGAACTCTGTCATCAGTACCCCTGGGCCAAGAACTCTGTCATCAGTACCCCTGAGCCAAGAACTCTGTCATCAGTACCCCTGGCCAAAGAACTCTGTCTTCAGTACCCCTGGGCCAAGAGCTCTGTCTTCAGTACCCCTGGGCCAAGAACTCTGTCATCAGTACCCCTGGGCCAGGAACTCTGTCATCAGTAGCCCTGGGCCAAGAACTCTGTCTTCAGTACCCCTGGGCCAAGAACTCTGTCATCAGTACCCCTGGGCCAGGAACTCTGTGATCAGTACCCCTGGGCCAAGAATTCTGTCATCAGTACCCCTGGGCCAAGAACTCTCTCATCAGTACCCCTGGGCCAAGAACTCTGTCATCAGTACCCCTGGGCCAAGAACTCTGTCATCAGTACCCCTGGGCCACGAGCTCTGTCTTCAGTACCCCTGGGCCAAGAACTCAGTCATCAGTACCCCTGGGCCAAGTACTCTGTTTTCAGTACCCCTGGGCCAAGAACTCTGTCTCCAGTACCCCTGGGCCAAGAACTCTGTCTTCACCACCCCTGGGCCAAGAACTCTGTCTTCAGTACCCCTTGGGCCAAGAACTCTGTCATCAGTACCCATGGGCCAAGAACTCTGTCATCAGTACCCCTGGGCCAAGAACTCTGTCATCAGTACCCCTGGGCCAAGAACTCTGTAATCAGTACCCCCGGGCCAAGAACTCTGTCTTCAGTACCCCTGGGCCAAGTAATCTGTCATCAGTACCCCTGGGCCAAGAGCTCTGTCTCCAGTACCCCTGGGCCAAGTACTCTGTCATCAGTACCCCTGGGCCAAGAACTCTGTCATCAGTACCCCTGGGCCAAGAACTCTGTCTTCAGTACCCCTGGGCCAAGAACTCTGTCATCAGTACCCCTGGGCCAAGAACTCTGTCATCAGTACCCCTGGGCCAAGAACTCTGTGATCAGTACCCCCGGGCCAAGAACTCCGTCTTCAGTACCCCTGGGCCAAGAACTCTGTCTTCAGTACCCCTGGGCCAAGAACTCTGTCATCAGTACCCCTGGGCCAAGAACTCTGTCATCAGTACCCCTGGGCCAAGAACTCTGTCATCAGTACCCCCGGGCCAAGAACTCTGTCTTCAGTACCCCTGGGCCAAGAGCTCTGTCTTCAGTACCCCTGGGCCAAGAACTCTGTCTTCAGTACCCCTGGGCCAAGAACTCTGTCATCAGTACCCCTGGGCCAAGAACTCTGTCATCAGAACCCCTCGGCCAAGAACTTTGTCATCAGTACCCCTGGGCCAAGAACTCTGTCATCAGTACCCCTGGGCCAAGAAATCTGTCTTCAGTACCCCTGGGCCAAGAACTCTGTCATCAGTACCCCTGGGCCAAGAACTCTGTCATCAGTACCCCTGGGCCAAGAACTCTGTCATCAGTACCCCCGGGTCAAGAACTCTGTCTTCAGTACCCCTGGGCCAAGAGCTCTGTCTTCAGTACCCCTGGGCCAAGAACTCTGTCTTCAGTACCCCTGGGCCAAGAACTCTGTCATCAGTACCCCTGGGCCAAGAACTCTGTCATCAGAACCCCTCGGCCAAGAACTTTGTCATCAGTACCCCTGGGCCAAGAACTCTGTCATCAGTACCCCTGGGCCAAGAAATCTGTCTTCAGTACCCCTGGGCCAAGAGATCTGTCCTCAGTACCCCTGGGCGGAGAACTCTGTCTTCACTACCCCTGGGCCAAGAACTCTGTCATCAGTACCCCTTGGCCAAGAACTCTGTCATCAGTACCCCTGGGCCAGTTACTCTGTCATCAGTACCCCTGGGCCAAAAGCTCTGTCTTCAGTACCCCTGGGGCAAGAACTCTGTCATCAGTACCCCTAGGCGAAGAACTCTGTGATCAGTACCCCTGGGCCAAGAACTCTGTCATCAGTACCCCTGGGCCAAGAACTCTCTCATGAGTACCCCTGGGCCAAGAACTCTGTCTTCAGTAGCCCCTGGCCAAGAACTCTGTCTTCAGTACCCCTGGGCCAAGAACTCTGTCATCAGTACCCCTGGGCCAAGAAGTCTGTCTTCAGTACCCCTGGGCCAAGAGCTCTGTCTTCAGTACCCCTGGGCCAAGAACTCTGTCTTCAGTACCCCTGGGCCAAGAACTCTGTCTTCAGTACCCCTATGCCAAGAACTCTGTCATCAGTACCCCTGGGCCAAGTACTCTGTCATCAGTACCCCTGGGCCAAGAACTCCCTCATCAGTACCCCTGGGCCAAGAGCTCTGTCTTCAGTACCCCTGGGCCAAGGAATCTGTCATCAGTACCCCTGGGCCAA
Organism: Eutreptiella sp. 'Long Island Sound 2002'; assembly: GCA_964036045.1. Classification (NCBI taxonomy): domain Eukaryota; phylum Euglenozoa; class Euglenophyceae; order Eutreptiales; family Eutreptiaceae; genus Eutreptiella; species Eutreptiella sp. 'Long Island Sound 2002'. The sequence goes on from OZ038400.1 coordinate 11,768,089, forward strand.
GAAATCGCTCTTCAGTACCCCTGGGCCAAGAGCTCTGTCCTCAGTACCCCTGGGCGGAGAACTCTGTCTTCACTACCCCTGGGCCAAGAACTCTGTCATCAGTACCCCTTGGCCAAGAACTCTGTCATCAGTACCCCTGGGCCAGTTACTCTGTCATCAGTACCCCTGGGCCAAAAGCTCTGTCTTCAGTACCCCTGGGGCAAGAACTCTGTCATCAGTACCCCTGGGCGAAGAACTCTGTGATCAGTACCCCTGGGCCAAGAACTCTGTCATCAGTACCCCTGGGCCAAGAACTCTCTCATGAGTACCCCTGGGCCAAGAACTCTGTCTTCAGTAGCCCCTGGCCAAGAACTCTGTCTTCAGTACCCCTGGGCCAAGAACTCTGTCATCAGTACCCCTGGGCCAAGAAGTCTGTCTTCAGTACCCCTGGGCCAAGAGCTCTGTCTTCAGTACCCCTGGGCCAAGAACTCTGTCTTCAGTACCCCTGGGCCAAGAACTCTGTCTTCAGTACCCCTATGCCAAGGACTCTGTCATCAGTACCCCTGGGCCAAGTACTCTGTCATCAGTACCCCTGGGCCAAGAACTCCCTCATCAGTACCCCTGGGCCAAGAGCTCTGTCTTCAGTACCCCTGGGCCAAGAAATCTGTCCTCAGTACCCCTGGGCCAAGAACTCTGTCTTCAGTACCCCTGGGCCAAGAACTCTGTCATCAGTACCCCTGGGCCAAGAACTCTGTCATCAGTCCCCCGGGGCCCAGAACTCTGTCTTCAGTACCCCTAGGCCAAGAACTCTGTCTTCAGTACCCCTGGACCAAGAACTCTGTCATCAGCCGTGGATACATCCTGAAGGGGTCCCTTGCGTTGCCGACTATGCCTATGGAGAACTACCCAGAAACATGCCTTTTTTGTATGTATGGCTTGTGGTAAATAGCGGAGAGACCAGCAAGGCACATGGTGGGGCACATCATCGGTCTCATCGTGGAGAGCATTGAGGGGCACATTCTGGGGCACATCGTGGGCCACAGTGCGGGGCACATCCTGGGGCAGTGCGGTGAAAGGTGGTGTGGTGTGGTCTAGGGTGGTGTGGATTGATGTCGTGTAGTGTTTCTTCCTGTTGTGTGGTGCCCTGTGAGAAACATGTGTGTTGCACTGCTTCAGGGCTGTTTGTGTTGTCTTGAGACCTCATTCCATAGGCGAGGTGGTTTGTGAGTGCCAAAAGAATGCAGCCTAGTAGGTTACTTTTGCGTCCTAAAATATCGCAAACACCCGATCATTTTTTTTAGGAAAATATCCTAATTATCCTGAGAAAAAAGGGTTACGGTTAACCTTAACCGTAACCGCAACCATTTTTAGGATAGTTAGGATATTTTTGGTCCTCTGCCTGGAAGAATATTAGGTACGTGGGATATTTTGGACATTTTTCAGCAGGAGGTTTCAGTCTAGATGAGGCAGCTAGGGATATTTAGGATATTTAGGATATTTTTTGCATGACCTTTCAGGATCTTTTCTCGCATTTAGAATATTTGTTCTGGCGAGGTTGGGATTTTTTGGACGATTGCTTATCACAACACGTTCAGCCTGCAGTTGTTTGTCCATTACGATGTTCAGGATGGTCCACATAATGAGGATATTGTCTCCATCAGATCTTAGGATATTTTTGGCAATGTACTCATCACAATGGTAGCTGTAACCCTTCTTCGAATCTTCGGAATATTTCTGGTGTTATGCCCAGAGCCACATGAAGTACTTGGGATATTGAGGATTGAGCAAGAACGTTCAGTCAATTGAGGATATTCGGGATATTTAGGATATTTTCTGCATGATCTTAAAGAATGGTGCTGATATTCAGGATGTTTGGTCTGGCGAGATTAGGAAGTATTTGACACGTGTTCAGCACAACATGTTCAGCATCCTGTTGTTGGCCCATTGGGAGGTTCAGAATATTTAGGATAATTCGAATATCCTCTCCTATAGGACTTATGATATCTTCCTTACAGCCATCGCTACTTACTCATCACACCAATAGCGGATACTTACACTATGTTCGATGATATACCCCGAACAATATTTTGTACTTAGGATATTTAGGATGTTTCTGAGAAAAGAAACGAGCCAGGTCAGGACATTTGGGATACTTAGGATAATTTCTGCATGAGGTTTAAGGATCTTCCCGATGTTTTGGATGACTGACCTGGCAAAATTAGGACTCACAACATTTTCAACCCCCCGTTGTTTGCCCATTGGGATGTTTAGGATATTTAGCATAATTAGGATATTTTCTCCGTCGGCACTTATGATATTTTTATTCTTAGATTTTTCATGTATAGTGATGGCAAACTCCTCATAACAACCGTACTTGTAACCACTCTTAGGATAGTTAAGAAATGTCTTTGCTGTTATCGAAGAAAAGGGAGTACTTAGCACATTTAGGATGTTTGCTAGCCCCAACTTTCAGTCCCAAAGGTTGAGGACATTTAGGATACTTGGGATGTTTTTTGCACAAATTAGACAGTGTTTTTAGGCTAAGGCTAACCTGTTTATCCATCTCTTTGACAATGACCCATCGCAACATGTTTGCCAGGTCAGGAGGTTTAGGATAATTACATGCCCAGAGCCACACAAAGTACTTGGGATATTTGGGATATTTTTGAGAACAAATGTTCAGTCAGTTGAAGATATTTGGGATATTTTGGATATTCTGTCCATCAGGAGTTAGAATATCGTTCTTTTTACATTTTGCATGTGTAGTGATGGCAAATTACTCATGACAACCGTAATTGTAACCACTCTTAGGATATGTAGTATATTCGTTGGTGTTATCGAGGAATATTCAGTACTTGGCATAGTTAGGATGTTTCCTAGCCCTAACGTTCTGTCTTAAAGGCTGAGGATGTTTAGGATACTTAGGATGTTTTTTCCACACGTTAGACAGAGGTTCTAGGATAAGGATAACCTTTTTTTCCCTATCTTTGACAATGACTCATCGCAACATGTTCGCCTGGTTAGGACTTTTACGATAATTGGAATTATTAGGATCTCTTCTGCATTCGGACTTAGGATCGTTTTCTCAAACACGACTTAGGACATTCACTGGCGCGCTTTTCATTTCGTATGGGTTAGCCATTGGGATGCGCAGCTTTGATAGATCTATGGTTGTGTAGAAGATTGTGATATTGTATTTTAAACTCACTAGGATATTGGGGACATCTGGGATGTTTCTCAAAATTGGTTAGGACAATTTGATCCCATTCCTCATCTGCTATGGGTTTGACATTTTGGTAAGTTGTTGAGCATCGAATCATGCAGTACTTTGGCAGCTGCGGTTTTGTAACACACAGGACACATGCAATGTTCTGTTTCCAACAGACAATGTTATGTACAAAATTTTTAACATCGTCACGCAACAAACTAGGATTTTTTGAACCGTGAAGTGGACCACTTTGACATTCCTTTTTGCGATAGTAATAGGGGTACGTCTTTACTACCTGCAATATCACTGTGTCAAGATTTTTGCAGACAAAAGAGGTTGAGGAAAGTTGCAATAGTTAGGATAATTTGTGGCTTACAGTTTCGAATGTATTTCCTGCCTTTGAATTATGGCCAGATCAAGCATTTGGACCATTCATATATTCCCTCAAGGAGCTAGGGTTGTTGAGAATCCTCGTTCAGCAAATTTTTGAAATCCTTTTTAGCCTTTGGGTACAGGCCTATGCGGGTTACACAGAAGGATTTCCCGAAGGTATGTGGCATTGTAGAGGCATGTGCACATTTGGAATCTCTAAGATTCTTGTCAAGGAGGGGGGCGGGATGGTCTCAGCACACTCAGAGGGAGATCTAGCTCCTAAGAAGGTGCCATGGCGGCCATGTGCGAAAATCATAAGCTTCAATGAGACCTTTGTTCTGCACCATGGAAGTTTTTGGATACAGCTTGCAATAAACAACACTGCGCACAAGACACAACACTTTGCTCACAGCACGACATGGTGCAAAGAATACAAAACAGAACTCCCAGCAAAGCTGACTAGAAGCCCAACAACAAGCTGTCCCCAAGACAACACTCTCCATACAGCGTATCACTGTGCACATCGATGAGCAACGTCGACGAATGCAACAGATTGGAAAAAACATCACATGGCACAAATCATTGTCCGCGTCCGAACATGCCAGCAACGAACAGATTCGGCCGTTAAGCGCCGCACATGGGGCACAATCAGACAAAGATACCCTGCAAACGTGGAACCAGGGCCCAGGTAAGCAAGAAGCACGCACAAATGGGCCAACAAAATGTGACCGCGGCCTCAACTGCGCGCGGGCCCCCTGCAACCCCATCCCACCCCATTGTCGGCCCCTTGTCGGCCCAAATTTCAGCCACCACAAAGCGAGGGTGCAGGCCGTGGGCTGGTCCCCCTTGGGGACCAGGAAACAGGGGAGCAGGCCCTTTGCTACCCCCCCCCCCCCCCAACAGAAATGGGGCCGAAAGCAGGCCCAGCACAGCCCCCCCCCCCCAGCATGCCCTCGCACCCCCGCACCCTCACTGCAGGCCGTCACATGGTGATCAAGGTCCCTCCCCTCACGGACAGGGAGCGGACGCCGAACGATGGGTATGTTGGGATCTGGGTGTAAGTGCGGCTAGCCCCATCTGCTCAGATTTTCAGACATTCTGCCCAGATTGGCTACATTTTGGTCATTTTCTTTGCTTCGGCGGAATTGCCGCCTCGCAGCTCAGTCACAGGATATTTCCTATATATTTCTGATATGCCGGATTAGATTCCGCGGTCCATTTCCCGTAAATCCGCCGCATTCCGCTATTTTAGCTGGAATCGCCATTTGCCGTTGACGCGCGCTCGCGGCCCAGATCGGCCATACAATTTTACATAAATGGATTATTTAAATTCATTCGGACAGTTTTGGACACTCAGATGTATTTAGAATAATTCCCCTCAATTTTCTTCATAGACTGGGATTTTCTGCCGGACCACAATCAGCATGGACCTTGCTTCTGTTGTCGCTGCTCTCGCCTCCGTTGGTGTTCGTGTATCCGGTTCCAACCCCAATAACAACATCCAGGGAGACTCCTCGCGTGCCTGCCCCACTGGTCTTGCCGGCCCCGAGCCCTCCGGCACCCACATCGACCCAGGGCAGCACTTTCACTGGGACCCGCATGGTAACCCAGCAGGTGGTCCTCCTCTCCCAAACAAGTGAGCAGGTAGACCCAACCACCACTACCCCCCCCCCCCCCGGCCTGCCCCCCGACGGGAGAGGTGCACGGAGTCGGCACCCTCAGGGCCTAAAAAGTGGAGGCTGTGAAGGGCTCGCAGATTGACTGCTGTGGGTATCCCTTGAGCGGCCTGCCTAGGGAACCTCCAGGTGTGCGCGTGCCCCTCCAACTTCATCACAGACGCCTAGGCCAGCACAGCCCCGTGCACTCCAGTTCAGTTGTGGGCGACTCCTGGAGGCCAGACAGCCACCTGCCGACCCCTGCCCCCCCCTCCCCCTTCCAAACGGAGCGGTCACTCGGGTGGTGTGCCCTCTGGGCCCCCGCGTTTACGCGGGCAGTAGCACCGCCACCCAGGCCCGGAGCCCGGGCAGGCTCCAGGGCAGGGCAGCGCTCAGCGCGCCCTGGAGCCCCTCCTCCTGCCGTCCCTCAGCGCCATGGGCGGATGGTCCAGTCCACGACAACACCACCAGTGCCTAGAGCAGTCAGGAGGTGTGGACCCCCCCAGTCGAGCGCCCAGGGAGCGCGCCCCCGTGCCTCATGCAGTCGTGGGGCCGCTGGCAGCATGTCAATGACCGGGAGGCGGCGTGTCCAGTCCGAACACTCCCCCGGCGGGCTCAGCGTCAGGCTCCCATGGCCTCTCTGCCGGGGCCTGGAGCACCAGGCATCACACAACCCCCCACACGCCCCCCCCCCCCGACGCGCCTCCACCACAAGCAGCCAGGGCCCGGTGGTGGCGGACCCTGGTTCACACCCGACGACCACACGAACAGCCGGGATGCCACTACAAGCGGCGACACGGACGGACCAAGCCGCAGCGGGGGGAAACCAGAAACACTGGAGCGGCACCGGTGCCAGCGGGCAGGGCCAGGCGCAGCGCAGCCGTGTGACCCGTCATGCCCTGCGAGCGCCACCAGCATGCACGCCCCGCCCTCCTGCCCCGCGCACGGCACACACACAGGCACGGCGGCATCTCCCTCCTGTGTGTGCCACCACGGGGTACGGGGGCGGTCAACAGTCCGGCAGGCGTTGGGACCGGACAACCGCGATTCGCCTAGCCCAGTCGTGTCGGCACAAAGGCGAGTGCTGACCATGGGCCAGGGCGTCCGGCACAGGCCTTGACCCAAACCAACCAAAACCACCCCATTGTCTCCTGCGCAGGAGGGACATGGACAAACCCTACCCCCCTAGGGGGGAGGGGCGGAAGGGGCGGGGCAGCGCATGCCGCGATACCCCCAGGGAAGGAAGGGCAGGGTGTTATGCAAAGGGGAGGGACATGTGTGCGGACTAAATGATGGGTGCTGAGCATGAGCCTATGAACCGGATTCCAGGTGGGAAGGACTTTCATTTTGGAAGGAGATTGGCCCATTGGCCTCCACAAAGTGGCGCTGAAAGCACCAAAGCTGCCTAATAGGAGCGAGTATATACCGGAAAAAAAAAGAGACTCAGAAAGTGTACCCTCGTGCAGCGTGTGCGTGGCATCACGCGTGCGTGGCGGCCCCTTCTCGCGAACGCATGTTGGCAGGGGGGTTTTTCAGACCCCCCACCGCTCGTTAGGAGGCCCTCCCCCATAGCTCGACGCCACGGTCTCGGATTCGCAAAATGAGTGACGTTTTGGACTCAGCAACCCTGAAATAGGGGGGGGTTACTGTGTCAATAGCTCATTTTAGGATATGGGTGACTATTACTGACTCGGTAGGCTCTGCCCGTTCCTAACCAGACTCGGTAGGATCTGCCTGTCTAGGAACGGGCAGATCCCACCGAGTCACCCATATCCTGGAATGAGCTCAAGACGGCGCGGGCGGCGGGTTGGGGCGGAAGGGGGCGGCCGGGAGCATGGGGGCACGCAGTGGCACATGCGCCATGTGTGCAGCAGGTTGGGAGGGAGGGGAGGAAGCGGATTGGAGGGGGGACGTGGGGTGCACCGCGGGGGGGTGCCGGAAAAGGGGCAATAAAAAAGCGAACAGCACCCAGTGTTCCCAAGTGGTCTCCCACGTCAGTACTAACTGGGCCTGACTAGGCTTAACTTCTGAAATCGGACGGGTTCAGGTGTATACCCAGTAGTATGGCCGTACGCATTGGTCATGCGCGGACGCCCGGTCCGCGGGAGGGGGAAAGGGGGGGGGTGGACCGCGTCCGAACGGGCCAGCAACGAACAGATTCGGCCGTTAAGAGCCGCACATGGGGCACAATCAGACAAAGATACCCTGCAAACGGGGAACCAGGGCCCATGTAATGAAGAAGCACGCACAAATGGGCCGGGAAAATGTGACCGCGGCCTCAACTGCGCGCATGCCCCCCCCCACCCCACCCCACCCCATTGTCTCCTGTCTTTGTGGGCCATCTCTTCAGCTTGAGGTTAATGAACCTCTAGAGGACACTTCTGCAACCACTCCTTGCCCTTAGTGACAAGGGCCTCTCTGGAGACAAATGGACACCGAAGGACTGAATCTCAGCTTGCTGGGCTGCAGTGCACCTTCCAACGAGCATGGAATGACCTACTGTTCGTCTGGTTTGAAACCCTTCTCCTTGTGATACACCATCCTGAATTCCTGTCTGTGCTGCCCCTTGGGGCCAGGGTTGGCTGCTGCCTTGGGCTTGGGTTCGGTCCCATGTGCCTGAGTTTGCGTTCCAAATGAATGTATTGCCATGCAACACACATGAATGTTGTCCTCCATACCTCAATAGCAGGCCTATATGTCTACCCCAGCAATGCCTGGCCCTTGTGAATGGGCTCCGACCCCCTGGAGATCCCTTGTTCAGGGAGAGTCCAGGGTGGTGGGTCAGGCTGCGGAGTGTAGGCCACAGACACAGAACGTGTTCCCATGTTTTTGTGCCCGAAAACCTGGAAGATTTTAGGAAATTGTTTGATGCCCATATGTCTACCCCAGCAATGCCTGGCCCTTGTGAATGAGCCTCCAACCCCTGGAGATCCCTTGTTCAGGGAGAGTCCAGGGTGGTGGGTCAGGCTGCAGAGTGTAGGCCACAGACACAGAACGTGGTCCCAAGTTTTTGTGCCCGAAAACTTGGAAAGTTTTAGGAAATTGTTTTATGTCTATATGTCTACCCCAGCAATGCCTGGCCCTTGTGAATGGGCTCCCACCCCCTGGAGATCCCTTGTTCAGGGAGAGTCCAGGGTGGTGGGTCAGGCTGCAGAGTGTAGGCAACAAACACAGAACGTGTTGCCATGTTTTTGTGCCCGAAAACTCCGAAGATTTTAGGAAATTGTTTTATGCCTATATGTTTACCCCAGCAATGCCTGGCCCTTGTGAATGCACTCCCACCCCCTGGAGATCCCTTGTTCAGGGAGAGCCTAGGGTGGTGGGTCAGGCTGCAGAGTGTAGGCCACAAACACAGAACGTGTTCCCATGTTTTTGTACCCGAAAACTTGGAACGTTTTAGGGAATTGTTTTATGCCTATATGTCTACCCCAGCAATGCCTGGTCCTTGTAAATGTATTTTTTTTTGGGGACAGCAAATGAAAAAAACCGTCAACTTCCTGTTTGCTGGAAAACAATTACACGGAGGTACGACAAAAAAAATTCACAAAGGGTCATTCGCTATGACCTCCCCCCCCTTTGCTGTGGTATTGTTCATTGCCCCCAACCCTTCCACCTCTGGAACGGCCTCCCTGGGGAGGCTGTTCCTGTCTAGGAGATTGTTCCTCCCCCAAACCTCCGCAATGAGTCCCGTCACGAGCACAGGCCTGGGGGTTCTCAAGAAGAGATCCATGGAGATTTCTGCCACGGGGGCGTGGGCATAGGCTCAGGAAGGTCCGCAGCAGGCTGCTTTTCCTGCAGGGAACTGGTAGGACGACCAACAATGGGAACAGTCACAGGAGAGGGCGGGGCTCAAAACTCTGACGTAAATACTCCTGTGACCGAGAGCCAAAGCCCTTTCGACACTCAGCACAATCCAAACTCTTGAAGCTGCTGCCAAAACGCCCAACCACACCAGACCAACACCCTGCAGAGCCTCAGAAACCTGTAGGTTCTAACCAACGGCGATGTCCCCTGGATGACGTTCTTAAAGTAATCTGCGATGAACTCACACGGATCGTCAGGCCGGTTCTCAAGCATCAATGTAATGACATCCTGACCCTGGCGTGTACCAGTGCATATGGGTAAAAATGCGGGATCCAACAGAATGGAACAGAGCAGAATGGGACTCAGCTGTCTATCCCTACAGGTGCCACCCTACTCAAAGGGAAATGTACCCGGGCAGTCCCCTTGCTTGCTTGCTTGCGAGCGCCATTACGTTGCCTTTTGTGTGCCCTCCTGGTGCGTCCTGATGTGCCTCAGCAGCAGGTGAACCAGCACTGCCATGTTCTCAGGGCCTCAGCGTCTAGCACCAGCACAGCGGCCCAAAACGAGGGGCTGGCCAGGGAGTGTGGATCCAGGGGATGTATACCAAGCTCTCCGTGCTGTTGCGCACCCAAGACATGATCCCCACAACTTTCGCCCAAGAAGTAGACGAGCTGGTGACCCCAGCAAAACGCCCAGGTGACCCCACACACCATGCACATGCACGTGCACACACTAGAAGCACAACAAATTTAATATTTCACGCAACCCAATCATGCCAAGCACATGCCTGCACTGACATTGCCACGCAAAAGTAGGACTTTACCGAACGGTTTCACAACAGACAATCAAACCTTGGGTGCAACTTGATTGATGCCCTCTGCCAAGGGCGCCAAGGGGTTGGGGCAGGGGGCGAGGGGTAAGAGGCAAAGGTTGTGTGTTCCACGGCTCTTGTGGGGGTGGGAGGTGGGTGAAGCCTCGTTGCAAGGAGGTAACAAGATCCCGGCCCAACCCGTGTGGACTCGATGCATTTGCGTACCTTCAAATACGCCGTCACGCTGTATTTATCCAAGTATTGTTGCGCGGTTAGCGTGCCGGGTCCCCCTGAAGTCGGCTTGGGCGTTTGGCCTGCATTGTTTTGACTCCGCTTCATGAGATTCCAACATAAACCTTCCACTCCTTGGACTGATCAACCCAACGAGCGGAGGAGTCATGAGATTAGATCACACATGAGGAGAGAGCTGAGAGACTGGTTGCAAATATGAAAAGCATACAGAAGTTGTGTGCGTGGCAACCATGCGCCAATGATCAAAAGCTTTCAAAAGTTGTGTGCGGTGTCGTTTTCACGAAGGGAGAATGTACGAGGTTGTGCAAAGGACAACCCCGCGCCAATGGTCTTGTCTGTGACATCAACTTTCATGTCTTGAAACCGCCTGATCGCGTGGCACCCCCCGCTAATGGTCTTGTTTGCGACATCAACGTTCATATCCCAAAAGTCACCAAGGTTGTGGCGTGTTGTCTTCATGGGTCCCAAAGAGGCAACAACCTCGGGGACACACTTGTTATGATGCGTCTTCCACTCCTTAGAACAGTTACCACTGACTTATACGATCCAAGAGCATGTACAAGAAACTCACTCAATGGTTGGTTTTAAAGACATGGCACCGCAAGAACGCCCACGAAGTAGACCAGCTGGTGACCCAAGCAAAACGCCCAGGTGACCCCACACACCATGCACACGCAAGTGCACACACTAGAAGCACAAAAAACTCGATATTTCACGCAACCTAATCATGCCAAGCACATGCCTGCACTGACATTGCCACGCAAAAGTAGGACTTTACCGAACAGTTTCACAACAGACAATCAAACCTTAGTCGCAACTTGTTTGATGCCCTCCGCCAAGGGCGCCAAGGAGTTGGGGCAGGGGGCGAGGGGTAAGCGGCAAGAGTTGTGTGTTCCACGGCTCTTGTGGGGGTGGGGGGTGGGCGAAGCCTCGTTGCAAGGAGGTAACAAGATTCCGGCCCAACCTGTGTGGACTCGATGCATTTGCGTACCTTCAAATACGCCGTCACGCTGTATTTATCCAAGTATTGTTACGCGGTTAGCGTGCCGGGTCCCCCTGAAGTTAGCTTGGGCGTTTGGCCCGCATTGTTTTGACTCCGCTTCATGAGATTCCAACATAAACCTTCCACTCCTTGAACTGATCAACCTAACGAGCGGAGGAATCATGAGATTAGATTGAAGCGGTACCCAGAACCCCATGGCTAGGTTACGGCATACAACCGGTCTCCGGTCCACTAACCCCATGTACGGAAGGCGCCCATTGACGCCCGGTGCAAGCCCGGCGGGAGCGTGTTCCGTGCCGTAAAGCCCCGCATCGGCAACCGATGCACCGCCAGCGGAGATTTATATATCAGAATATCAGGAATCAACAGGGTTTTATTTTCATATTGTTTCCGTCAATTTTTACGCTTCTGTTCTGATAGTCACTGTTTTGACAGCTGGCGGTTAGCTCGCAACTTTAGCGTAACCGCCAGTTTAACTGTTATATACAGATATTTTAGCGCAAATCGTGACGAAGACTCTAAAGTCTTCAGGAATTGCATTGATGCATCCGCAATTTTCACATTCTACACTCGCAACCTGAATCCGAATTTTTCAGGATGTTGAAATCGGATTTTCGACTTCGACATCCCCGCACTTGATTTGACCTCTTTCGAGTGGACCTACCTGCTTCCCTATGCACGAATCAAATTTTCTTTTGTCTTGCCCTCCATTTGTCTTAGAGATATGGGCAAAACAAAGTTGATTCGTGAGGCCACCTGTCAGGGTCATATCTCGTGTTGCTTGCGAGGAATGACAATAAGAAAACGTGGGATGTATTCACAATACTCCTGACGTAATTTGGGAAGCATTATATACCTTGCGTCTCCACACGTGCGCGCTAGCGAAATGGATCATGGTCAAGAGGGTAGAGTTTGCGTTATAACTCTTTGGCCATGATTTTGCGTGCGTTAAGATAAGTTTTGAGTGTAGCACGTGAGTGTTGGTATTACATAGGAACTATTCCTGAGTTCCTATGAGCGATTGACACAAAGTTATGCCCTTGGAGGGGCATGACATATCGTGGGGGGAGCTACCTTTTTGGGCAATATGTGGTATGTGCCATGTGTTGTGTTGCGTGCCCAATTGGCGGGTCCATCGCTCCAAGCCAAACCCGCCAATGGACCTTATATTGCGCAAGCCCCTTCTCCATACTCCCTACGATCAATTGCAAGCCTAAGCTTTGTGGAGGGAAGCTTGTGTGGCGATCCCAAAGCGATGCGTTGGGAGCAAGGTGTTTGTTTTGCAATTTTCCATATTTTCATGTGCCCACTTGGGAAGTAGCGCTTGTAACCTTTTAAGGCGCCCCAAGTGGAGCACATATGTGGAATCAGAGGTCATTGGTGTCAAGTCATTGTGTTCAGAAGGATTGGTCGATTACTCAATCCAAGCCGAAGATATTATAATATAATTGTGCACCTTTCAAGGCACTTTTGTGTATCTTTGTGCCAATTTTGCCGTTTTTGGCCCGTCATGATGTCAAGTGGCGACCGTGTATCTCAAGGTTGCGCTCAATTGACATCATGACCCAAGTGTGTTTTGAGGGTACGTACTTCGGTGCCCAACATATCTTGAACCCAGCGAATAACTCCTCTTGGGCTTGGCACAACGCGGCCGCCATGTTGGCAATTTGGGACTATCCCAAATCATGGGCTCACTTGGCGACCCTGCCATTCCCAAAACCGGAGGAGTTGGGCGACGCCCAAAAGATATGTTGGACACATATGTCTTGATACCAATCCTATGGCACACTCCGGTCAAAGTCAGGCATGTGCCGCATTTGCCCCAACCATGAGTGTGCGCATCTTCGGCCATTTTGAGCAATTTTCCACTTTTTCTGCCCGCCATGCACTATGTTGAGCCCACCCGTGCACGCCTGACGCATGGACCAATGGACCATATATGACATGGGTGTTATGTATATTGGTCCCCATGGTTCACACACCACGTGGGCGAAGCCGAGCAACCTACGTTAAGGTGCTAGCCCAAAGTGAGTGTGGACAGTTTTGCCATTTTGGCATTTGTGGACCCAATTGGGATCGTCACCACACCGAGTGGCATGAAGATCTTTGAGAGCCAAGGGCATGGGAGTCTGTGTTGGACTCCTGGTGGAGTGTGTATGGAGTGGCAGATCGATCTTCAAGCCGGCGTGGAGATATACTATTGGGAGCACCCCGAATTTTGGCTCATTTCGAGCAGCCAAAATGACCCCCTTTTGGGACCCCAATTTCAACCCCCCGTGTGGTCAATTGGCGGCCCCATGTCACTATGCCCAATTCCACCCAATTCCAAGTTGTACACTCAGATATAAGTCCTAAGTCCTGCCTCCTACCCTGTGAGCCATTGGCCTTGCCCTGGCCGGGCGAGCCACGCGTGAGAGGGATGCCAATTTTGGTGATACTGGCATCAGGACCCCACTTGACGAACCCGTGGTGCCCGGATGCCGGGACCTCAGAGGGAACCAGGTTGGGTGAGGGCTCCAGAGAGTGCGTACTCAAAGAGCATAGGGTCAGTTGACTCCTCCCTACCTCTGGCAGGTCCAGGCGAGGGGTCAATTTTGGAGATTTTGGAGCTAATATCAGTTTGGGCTGAAACAGCCCATTTTCAGCTACCAACTCCTGGGTGATTTTTGGCGGGGCCATTCCTCTGGCTCGGAAGGGAGTTGGGACCTGCCGTTGAGGGAGCAAGGGGGGCCACTGTCAGTCGGCCTTGGAGCATCTTGGTTTGCAGGAACTTGCCTGTGGCTGGGCGGGACACCTCCCCTATTGGCAGGGTTTCAGGGTCCGGACTGAGCAGGGCATGGGTTGTGTTTGAGCCCCCGCCCCCACAAGCCACTGTGAGGGTCGGACCTGGGATTAGGATATGAGTTGGGACTGAGTGTCTATTGTCCTGTGATGCCCTTACCCTAGTCCAGTCTTAACCCCATGTGTACATATCCTGATGTGTTGCTGTACATACTTTCGTTCCCTTGTTGCAGAGTGGCAAGGATCCTGAAACGCTTTGTCACATGACACGAGCGTAGTGATGCCCTTGTGAGCGTAGTGCTTTGCATGCCTGCTCACCTGTGCGTGTCACCACAGCGTCCCGTGGCCGGCCCCCCACGGGAACGCGTCAAAAGCGTTTCACCGCCGCGGGGTTACCCATCCCTCGCGTGCCACTCGGGGCCACCAACCCCGAGCAGCGCGGCGCAGCAGCTCGCAGCTCGCAGCGCGCAGCGCAGCGCAGCGACTCGCAGCGCCGCCAAGCGACAGCGCCGAGTTCGTCACAGAGCCCGCAGCGCCGTCCAGAGCATCGCCCTGACCGCGCCGCGACTGTGAAGGAGGTGCACAGACCGGGACTCCTGCATCAGCGAGTCTAATCGGCTGACCAGCAAGGCCGCGTCAACCACCTCCACAACCACCGGCTGACCAGCACCAGCCACACTCCCAATCCAGTGCTGCAGCACCCGCCTCAACAAACACCACCAGGACCAGTTCGTTGAGCGGAACGAGTGCACACCAAGGACCTCAAGACCAACTACGCCCCCGCTGCCATGGTAAACTGGCAAGAAGCGGGTAAGACGTGGCCGCGGCCACACCCCCATGCTGCGCACCTACTGCGTGGGTTGGTTTGGGACCAGCACTACCGCCACAGCCACCCCCAGTGCGAAGGCGGCATGCCCGGGAGCTTCGAGCTCCGCACGAACATGGCCCCCGACCGCCTGCAGGCCTCGGAGGACTGGCTGCGGGCGGAAGGGTTTGCCATCCGCTTCCAGCAGAGGCGCTGGAGGACCTGGACGCGGCCGGACAGGCCCGGGGAAGAGCTGCGCCCCGACGGGATTGAGGAGGACGAGAACTCCAACGAGTACCCGTCGGGCGCCTCGATCAATGTCTCCATGTGGGACATGATCGAAAAGAACTTCCCGGAACCGGGGAGCGAGCGCAGGCTGCAGGGCAGCAGCAGCGCGTCTCCGGGGGAGGAGAAGCAGTCCGCCGGGAACAGGAAGCGGGACCGGAAGTGGCGGGAGTACCAGGAGTCCCTGGCCGCCGAAGCCGCCCAAGGCGCCAGGGGCAGAACCCCAGCCCCCAGTCCCCAACGGGCCAATGGCGGTCACCACCCCGGCCACGCCACCCTTGGCGACTTCATCCAAGTCGCCAAGCAGACCCAGGCCAAGCCCCGTCCGCTGTCAGGTCCCAGCAGCGACGTGGAGTCGGCCCACCGCGGGAGGATGCCGGCCAACCAGGCCAGCTCCAGCAGCAGCGTCGCTCCCGACCATAGGGACGTGGCGCGCGCCTGTGAGCGCGCCTGTGGGGTGCCCTGCAACCTTCGGGTTGCCCGGCAACGGGCCAAGCAGCACAGCGCTGCCGTGGAGGGCGCCGTCGGCATCGCCCAGGAGGAGGCTGCGGAGTGGGCGCATGGCATGGCCATCCACGCCCAGACCGTGGCGGCCATTGCGGCCGGACTCACGGCCGTAGCCGCCCATGGGGCAGCGACTGCCCAGGTCAACGGTGAGTTGGCGGCAGCCGACGAGGAAGCCCGCCTGACGCAGGAGGCCATTGCCTGCAAGGAGGCCGAGGTGAGGGCGCTGGAAGAGGCACTTGCCCAAGAGAGGGCAAAGAAGGAGGCGGAGGAAAGGGCCCACGCCGAAGCGACGGCCAAGGCCCAGGCGGACGCCGCCAAGAAGGACGCCATCGAGGCCGCGCGACGGAAGGTCGCTGAGGAGAGGGCCAAGACGGAGGCGGAGCTGGCGGCGTTGGAAGCCGACAAGGCTCGGCTGCAGCAGGCCCGGGAAGCCGAGGCGGCTCGTGCCCAGAAGGAAGCCGAAGCGCGAGCTGCCGCAGCCACAGCCGCCGCAATGGAGGAGGCAGAGGCCAAACTCCGCCGCGAGACTCCCCCGGGAGGATGACGAGTGGAGACCCTTCGAAACCTTTTCGAAGGGGACGCCTCCTCCAGGATGACGCTGGACGAGGCCGACACGGGCAGCAGTGGGAGCAGTGGCTCCACCGCCCACCGACGGAGGAAGGGTAAGGAAAAGACCCCCGAGAGGCCACGAAGGCCAGCGGGCGGACACCCCCATGACAGTGACCCCTTCTTCACCGCCAGCGACAGGGATGAACGAGGCCGCCGACTTCGCCAAGTGGTGGCTTGGACGGGCGGAGGAGGCGGAGATGTCCCCATGGAACCGGAAGGTGAGGGTGAGGATCTCCCTCCTCCCTACCGGAGCTCGGAGTCTTCCGAGACCGAGACGCCCAGGTGGGGCGACATGGACGAAGATGACGACATGGACTTCGGCATCACGAAGAAGCGCCCATCCTCGGACCCACCGAGGCGACCCGGCGGAGACCCACCGGGACCCCCTGGCGGAGGACCATCAGGACCCCCTTGAGGACGCCCACCAAGTGGACCCCCTGGAGGCGGACCACCGGGCGCGGGAGGACCCCCTGGACCGGGCGGACCCGGCGGAGGCCCTCCTGGAGGACCCCCTGGGGACCCTGACGACCCACCAGGGAACGGCGACCCGGATACCACCTGGCGGTGGATTGTCTACCTCCGCAGGAGGGTCCAGTTCCTCGAGCGCGAGGTAGACACGGGCAAGGGCGAGATGACTCGCATCGCCAGGGTCGCCGCGCCCGCGCAGAGAGAGCTGGACATCGCCAGGGGCGAGACCAAGTCGCTGAACAAGGTCATCAGCGGCCTGCAGCAGAAGCTGGACGCGCTGGAAGCCCGTGGGAGCGTCGCCCACCCCTGGAGTCTGGCTCGTCGGACGACAGCTGGGGACCCGGACCAGGTCCAGACAGACCCCACGCCCCCGGCGGAGCCCCCAAGAGTCGCCCCAGCGCCAGTGTCCCCTCTCTCACCGCCCCCTCTCACCACAGCGCGGCCTGCCGCAACGAGCGCGTGCCGCCAGGCAGTGGCAGTGAGGATTGGCGTGATGAGTGGCTCAGTTCGGACTACCACAACCGTCGTGCTCCACCGCGGACGCCTGTATGCCCCTGACGCCCGGCACCAGCCCCGGAGCCAATCCCAATGGCTCGAGGACGTTATGGTGGACTCAGGGATGAGGTCCCCGGAGGAGACGTGGAGTGGGACGTCGGCGGAGGTGGGGACCTGGATCTGGACCTGGAGGAGTTCGACATCAGCCCGCCGCGTGGTGTACGACGGGAGGCCGCTGAACGCAGCTGCCGGCGCCGTGATGAGGAGGCATACATGGAAGGAGTACGGCGTGGACATCTGGGTTCAGCGTACATGGACGAACCGCGGCGTAGCCACAGGGGTTCCATGGAGGGGATGGACGTGGCGGCCGTGGGAGTCCGTGGGAGAGGCCGATGGGAACCTCGGTCGACCTCGCGGCCGGCGTTCATGGTCTCTAAGGCCGCGGATGCCGCCGTGTGGGAAGACTTGAAGGACATCAAGCCCCCCATGTAGGACGGCAACCCCCTCAACCTCGACTGCTTCTTGGAGAAGCTGGACGATTGGGGGGTAACCGTTACTGAGGACATGCATCCCGCTGATGCGGAGACGTATGTCTTCAGACGGTTCAGGTACCGCCTGCTGGAAGTGCTCGGAGAGCTATACTTCGTGGCGACCAAGGAGGGGAAAATCAAGACCCTCAAGGAAGCCAAGAAGTGGCTCAACGAGCAGGAGCGGGTGGACGCTCTGCAGGTGGCTTCCAAGCGGTGGAAGTCCATCAAGCTTCAGCATGATGGACGGGAGATTCGCCTACGGGACTGGCGAGACTTCCGAGGGCATTACACCCTCTTCCGCCGCAACGTGGAGGATTGGAACGAGGGTGACGAGCAGGCTCGCCTGCTCTCCATGCTGCCGGAAGCATAGATCAAGAGGGTCACCAAGGAGGAAGCCAAGCGGGCCAAGTCCAACCAGACGGTCAAGATGATGCTCCCCAAAGAGTATCATACGAACGTGGTGGCTTGGACGAGGAAGAACGTGGCCCGGGATGTCAAACGGCACTCCCTGCGGAACGCTCTCCTCATCACCGTCTCAGGCGATCGCGAGAAGATCGCGATGTGGCGCCTTGACGAGTGTGACTTGAGCGGCCAGACCATCCGTCTGCAGGCCATCCCGGCGCGGATGAGCTGCGACGAGATCCTGGAGTGGGTTGGAGAGGAGGTGCTCAAGAAGTACCGGAACCTCCATCACACCCGCGGGTTGAGGCCCGGCGACCGCGACGTCAACTACGTTGGCGAGGGACCTGACGGGGAAGCTGCCATGGACCCAGCAGGAGCCGACGGCGATGAGACTCTCGTCGACGATGACGACGACGATGAGCCTGCCAAGGTGGCCGTTTGCGCCTTCGTGGCCAACAACCTGAGCGCGGGGAACAACCAGGGAAGCTGGAAGCCCCTGCAGCCGGGTTGGAAGAAGAAGGAGAAGAGGGGCCCTCGCCGCATCGGCGACCCTCCGCTGTCCTTTGGGGAGTTCATACGAGGTCACCCGCAGGGCTGTTTCGTGTGTTATGGGAGGAAGTCTGTCTTCAGTACCCCTGGGCCAAGAACTCTGTCATCAGTACCCCTGGGCCAGGAACTCTGTCATCAGTAGCCCTGGGCCAAGAACTCTGTCTTCAGTACCCCTGGGCCAAGAACTCTGTCATCAGTACCCCTGGGCCAGGAACTCTGTGATCAGTACCCCTGGGCCAAGAATTCTGTCATCAGTACCCCTGGGCCAAGAACTCTCTCATCAGTACCCCTGGGCCAAGAACTCTGTCATCAGTACCCCTGGGCCAAGAACTCTGTCATCAGTACCCCTGGGCCACGAGCTCTGTCTTCAGTACCCCTGGGCCAAGAACTCAGTCATCAGTACCCCTGGGCCAAGTACTCTGTTTTCAGTACCCCTGGGCCAAGAACTCTGTCTCCAGTACCCCTGGGCCAAGAACTCTGTCTTCACCACCCCTGGGCCAAGAAGTCTGTCTTCAGTACCCCTTGGGCCAAGAACTCTGTCATCAGTACCCATGGGCCAAGAACTCTGTCATCAGTACCCCTGGGCCAAGAACTCTGTCATCAGTACCCCTGGGCCAAGAACTCTGTAATCAGTACCCCCGGGCCAAGAACTCTGTCTTCAGTACCCCCGGGCCAAGTAATCTGTCATCAGTACCCCTGGGCCAAGAGCTCTGTCTCCAGTACCCCTGGGCCAAGTACTCTGTCATCAGTACCCCTGGGCCAAGAACTCTGTCATCAGTACCCCTGGGCCAAGAACTCTGTCTTCAGTACCCCTGGGCCAAGAACTCTGTCATCAGTACCCCTGGGCCAAGAACTCTGTCATCAGTACCCCTGGGCCAAGAAATCTGTCATCAGTACCCCCGGGCCAAGAACTCCGTCTTCAGTACCCCTGGGCCAAGAGCTCTGTCTTCAGTACCCCTGGGCCAAGAACTCTGTCTTCAGTACCCCTGGGCCAACAACTCTGTCATCAGTACCCCTGGGCCAAGAACTCTGTCATCAGAACCCCTCGGCCAAGAACTTTGTCATCAGTACCCCTGGGCCAAGAACTCTGTCATCAGTACCCCTGCGCCAAGAAATCTGTCTTCAGTACCCCTGGGCCAAGAGCTCTGTCTTCAGTACCCCTGGGCCAAGAGCTCTGTCTTCAGTACCCCTGGGCTAAGAACTCTGTCATCAGTACCCCTGGGCCAGGAACTCTGTCATCAGTAGCCCTGGGCCAAGAACTCTGTCTTCAGTACCCCTGGGCCAAGAACTCTGTCATCAGTACCCCTGGGCCAAGAACTCTGTGATCAGTACCCCTGGGCCAAGAATTCTGTCATCAGTACCCCTGGGCCAAGAACTCTGTCATCAGTACCCCTGGGCCAAGAACTCTGTCTTCAGTACCCCTGGGCCAAGAACTCTGTCATCAGTACCCCTGGGCCAAGAACTCTGTCATCAGTACCCCTGGGCCAAGAACTCTGTCATCAGTACCCCCGGGCCAAGAACTCTGTCTTCAGTACCCCTGGGCCAAGAGCTCTGTCTTCAGTACCCCTGGGCCAAGAACTCTGTCTTCAGTACCCCTGGGCCAAGAACTCTGTCATCAGTACCCCTGGGCCAAGAACTCTGTCATCAGAACCCCTCGGCCAAGAACTTTGTCATCAGTACCCCTGGGCCAAGAACTCTGTCATCAGTACCCCTGGGCCAAGAAATCTGTCTTCAGTACCCCTGGGCCAAGAACTCTGTCATCAGTACCCCTGGGCCAAGAACTCTGTCATCAGTACCCCTGGGCCAAGAACTCTGTCATCAGTACCCCCGGGCCAAGAACTCTGTCTTCAGTACCCCTGGGCCAAGAGCTCTGTCTTCAGTACCCCTGGGCCAAGAACTCTGTCTTCAGTACCCCTGGGCCAAGAACTCTGTCATCAGTACCCCTGGGCCAAGAACTCTGTCATCAGAACCCCTCGGCCAAGAACTTTGTCATCAGTACCCCTGGGCCAAGAACTCTGTCATCAGTACCCCTGGGCCAAGAAATCTGTCTTCAGTACCCCTGGGCCAAGAGATCTGTCCTCAGTACCCCTGGGCGGAGAACTCTGTCTTCACTACCCCTGGGCCAAGAACTCTGTCATCAGTACCCCTTGGCCAAGAACTCTGTCATCAGTACCCCTGGGCCAGTTACTCTGTCATCAGTACCCCTGGGCCAAAAGCTCTGTCTTCAGTACCCCTGGGGCAAGAACTCTGTCATCAGTACCCCTAGGCGAAGAACTCTGTGATCAGTACCCCTGGGCCAAGAACTCTGTCATCAGTACCCCTGGGCCAAGAACTCTCTCATGAGTACCCCTGGGCCAAGAACTCTGTCTTCAGTAGCCCCTGGCCAAGAACTCTGTCTTCAGTACCCCTGGGCCAAGAACTCTGTCATCAGTACCCCTGGGCCAAGAAGTCTGTCTTCAGTACCCCTGGGCCAAGAGCTCTGTCTTCAGTACCCCTGGGCCAAGAACTCTGTCTTCAGTACCCCTGGGCCAAGAACTCTGTCTTCAGTACCCCTATGCCAAGAACTCTGTCATCAGTACCCCTGGGCCAAGTACTCTGTCATCAGTACCCCTGGGCCAAGAACTCCCTCATCAGTACCCCTGGGCCAAGAGCTCTGTCTTCAGTACCCCTGGGCCAAGGAATCTGTCATCAGTACCCCTGGGCCAAGAAATCTGTCTTCAGTACCCCTGGGCCAAGAGCTCTGTCCTCAGTACCCCTGGGCGGAGAACTCTGTCTTCACTACCCCTGGGCCAAGAACTCTGTCATCAGTACCCCTTGGCCAAGAACTCTGTCATCAGTACCCCTGGGCCAGTTACTCTGTCATCAGTACCCCTGGGCCAAAAGCTCTGTCTTCAGTACCCCTGGGGCAAGAACTCTGTCATCAGTACCCCTGGGCGAAGAACTCTGTGATCAGTACCCCTGGGCCAAGAACTCTGTCATCAGTACCCCTGGGCCAAGAACTCTCTCATGAGTACCCCTGGGCCAAGAACTCTGTCTTCAGTAGCCCCTGGCCAAGAACTCTGTCTTCAGTACCCCTGGGCCAAGAACTCTGTCATCAGTACCCCTGGGCCAAGAAGTCTGTCTTCAGTACCCCTTGGCCAAGAGCTCTGTCTTCAGTACCCCTGGGCCAAGAACTCTGTCTTCAGTACCCCTGGGCCAAGAACTCTGTCATCAGTACCCCTATGCCAAGAACTCTGTCATCAGTACCCCTGGGCCAAGTACTCTGTCATCAGTACCCCTGGGCCAAGAACTCCCTCATCAGTACCCCTGGGCCAAGAGCTCTGTCTTCAGTACCCCTGGGCCAAGAAATCTGTCCTCAGTACCCCTGGGCCAAGAACTCTGTCTTCAGTACCCCTGGGCCAAGAACTCTGTCATCAGTACCCCTGGGCCAAGAACTCTGTCATCAGTCCCCCGGGGCCCAGAACTCTGTCTTCAGTACCCCTAGGCCAAGAACTCTGTCTTCAGTACCCCTGGACCAAGAACTCTGTCATCAGCCGTGGATACATCCTGAAGGGGTCCCTTGCGTTGCCGACTATGCCTATGGAGAACTACCCAGAAACATGCCTTTTTTGTATGTATGGCTTGTGGTAAATAGCGGAGAGACCAGCAAGGCACATGGTGGGGCACATCATCGGTCTCATCGTGGAGAGCATTGAGGGGCACATTCTGGGGCACATCGTGGGCCACAGTGCGGGGCACATCCTGGGGCAGTGCGGTGAAAGGTGGTGTGGTGTGGTCTAGCGTGGTGTGGATTGATGTCGTGTAGTGTTTCTTCCTGTTGTGTGGTGCTCTGTGAGAAACATGTGTGTTGCACTGCTTCAGGGCTGTTTGTGTTGTCTTGAGACCTCATTCCATAGGCGAGGTGGTTTGTGAGTGCCAAAAGAATGCAGCCTAGTAGGTTACTTTTGCGTCCTAAAATATCGCAAACACCCGATCATTTTTTTTAGGAAAATATCCTAATTATCCTGAGAAAAAAGGGTTACGGTTAACCTTAACCGTAACCGCAACCATTTTTAGGATAGTTAGGATATTTTTGGTCCTCTGCCTGGAAGAATATTAGGTACGTGGGATATTTTGGACATTTTTCAGCAGGAGGTTTCAGTCTAGATGAGGCAGCTAGGGATATTTAGGATATTTAGGATATTTTTTGCATGACCTTTCAGGATCTTTTCTCGCATTTAGAATATTTGTTCTGGCGAGGTTGGGATTTTTTGGACGATTGCTTATCACAACACGTTCAGCCTGCAGTTGTTTGTCCATTACGATGTTCAGGATGGTCCACATAATGAGGATATTGTCTCCATCAGATCTTAGGATATTTTTGGCAATGTACTCATCACAATGGTAGCTGTAACCCTTCTTCGAATCTTCGGAATATTTCTGGTGTTATGCCCAGAGCCACATGAAGTACTTGGGATATTGAGGATTGAGCAAGAACGTTCAGTCAATTGAGGATATTCGGGATATTTAGGATATTTTCTGCATGATCTTAAAGAATGGTGCTGATATTCAGGATGTTTGGTCTGGCGAGATTAGGAAGTATTTGACACGTGTTCAGCACAACATGTTCAGCATCCTGTTGTTGGCCCATTGGGAGGTTCAGAATATTTAGGATAATTCGAATATCCTCTCCTATAGGACTTATGATATCTTCCTTATAGCCATCGCTACTTACTCATCACACCAATAGCGGATACTTACACTATGTTCGATGATATACCCCGAACAATATTTTGTACTTAGGATATTTAGGATGTTTCTGAGAAAAGAAACGAGCCAGGTCAGGACATTTGGGATACTTAGGATAATTTCTGCATGAGGTTTAAGGATCTTCCCGATGTTTTGGATGACTGACCTGGCAAAATTAGGACTCACAACATTTTCAACCCCCCGTTGTTTGCCCATTGGGATGTTTAGGATATTTAGCATAATTAGGATATTTTCTCCGTCGGCACTTATGATATTTTTATTCTTAGATTTTTCATGTATAGTGATGGCAAACTCCTCATAACAACCGTACTTGTAACCACTCTTAGGATAGTTAAGAAATGTCTTTGCTGTTATCGAAGAAAAGGGAGTACTTAGCACATTTAGGATGTTTGCTAGCCCCAACTTTCAGTCCCAAAGGTTGAGGACATTTAGGATACTTGGGATGTTTTTTGCACAAATTAGACAGTGTTTTTAGGCTAAGGCTAACCTGTTTATCCATCTCTTTGACAATGACCCATCGCAACATGTTTGCCAGGTCAGCAGGTTTAGGATAATTACATGCCCAGAGCCACACAAAGTACTTGGGATATTTGGGATATTTTTGAGAACAAATGTTCAGTCAGTTGAAGATATTTGGGATATTTTGGATATTCTGTCCATCAGGAGTTAGAATATCGTTCCTTTTACATTTTGCATGTGTAGTGATGGCAAATTACTCATGACAAC